>CM050165.1:416251133-416576133 GCA_027410445.1 Discoglossus pictus | reverse complement strand
TTAATTTTCACGTACAGAAGTTTTCCATCTCATCTGGACTCGGAACGTCCAGGAGGCTTGGAGACGGAGTTCATGTACTTAGAGGAGTGAAGGAAGAGGGGCAACTTATAATTCCCAGTTGACTCTAATACGATACAAGAGATCTAAGGTGTAAGTGGAGCCCAACTTTGAGCCAATATAAGGTGAAAAGCCATACAATGGCTAAAAAACAAACTTCGATTAAACATCATAATAAAATGAAAACATGACCAATTAAATGTTTGTTTGTTTTTAAAATCTCAATAAAGTTTTTTTTTTATCCATTATATGTGTAGTTTTTTCACCTTTTATTGACTCAGTGTTGGACTCCATTTACACCAATGCTATCTAGTATGTTCTCTAGTATCTTGTTAGAGTCAACTATGAGTAATACGTTGCCCCATTTTCTTGTCTTTTCTATGAATATTATTAGCAACTAATTTGTGAAATTTATTTGATAATGGGATCCACTATGTGATATGTCATTTCATATTTGGCGACAAGTTTTACCGCCCCTACATAATTCAGAGTACATGTACATAGTAGACAATGGAGTGTGAGGAGGGAGGAGGTAAAGGGGACAGGCTTTGCTATATAATTGGTGCTCTTAATACTTGACACCTACCCCTTTCAGAAATGTAAATGCTCCCTGACATCCAATTCACAAAGTATCAAGGATGCCTGCAGGGCCTTACAGAGGAATCACATTTTTATTTTTAATTGAAAACTAGCTTTAAGGCAGTAAAATATCCTTTTTCAGCATTTAGACACTACTCAACTGCTAATAATTTTATTTCAACTAATGGTAAGTACCTGAAGAGATGTAGTTGTTGTACAGGAAACGTCTTCTTTAAGAAAAGTTGCAAAGGACTGTGGGTAACGTGAAGGGCACATCTGATGGCTGGGCATGTTCCGACCATAAAATGAAGACTGGATACTGATGGTGGTTCTGTGAGGACATTTGAGGGAAACATATTCTCCGTCACAGGCCCGCAATGTATAATTCTTTAATACTCTAGAAATGTAACCTGCCATGAGAGAAAAGAAAAAACTCCTTAAATACATATTTGCAATCAAACAGGACACAACCGTTACACTGAAGATGTGTATCATATCAAACATTTGTTTGAAGGGAATTTTTAAATTCGCCATCATAGAATCAGTAAAATCAGTGGACGGAAGTGGAACAAAGATGTTGTAAAGTTTCCTCACAAGGAAGCCATGCTGCCTCTTCTAGTTCTACTTTACACCACCTCTCAGCCAGTCAGAGAGAATCATGGGATATTAGCTATGATTGGCTGAGAGGATAACAAGGGAAGTAAAAGGAGAATTGGCAAGTGAAGGAGGCAACTACACGGGTTACAACTTTGTTGTTGTCATCTTTTTTTGGCACAAAAAATATTTATAACCTATTTAATATTTTGCAACTAAATGTCTTAGAAAATGTTAGAAGTTTTTATCTATCTTGTCGGGAAATTTTCTTTATTGTAAATCTGCAAAGTTATAATACATTTACTTTTCCAAGGTATTCTCCCAGCAAAAAAACAAACAGAATAAAGGATAGTAATAACAGGTCGCACTTATTATACACACTGGCAAGCACTGAATGCAGTTGCTATAATTTGTTTATTGTCAAGACTGTATTTTCTTACTGCTTTTTCAGAGCTGTTGAAAGTTTAATATTAATTTGACAATATACACAAGTTTGTGCTAAACACACACAAAGCGAGGCGAGCAGTTAAGCAATTGAAACACGCAGGAGCTCGGAGCAGTTAGGCTTAGGAATTTAAGCCAAAATTTACGAGTTTCGCCACTCGAAAATCGGCTAAGCAAAAAAAAAAAAATTGCGGACGAAAAAAATGAAAACGGGGCTAAAGGAGACGAAGGCGCGCAAATCACCACCAGGCACGTACGAGTTAGCCAGGAACGTAGGATATATAAAATATACTATTGCAACGGACGGAAAATTCTCGCGAGCCAGGTAACACATTGAAAAAAGCCTCCATTTTACAACACTAACTTACAAATAATAACATTACGATTCTAAAATGGAGCTTTACCCGCCTAAACAAACTGTTTGGCCTTGCACACGCAGCCTATTTACACTGCGCACATTGCTGACACTTTCTCCTCAGGTGATCAACACTACAACTGTACATTTTCAGATGCAGGAAAATCTAAAGAGATTGTTAGCTCTTCAGGATATTGATTGCTGCATATTAAATATAAATAGGTAAAGTATATTAATGTATCACATATAATAGTTGTCAAACTACAAATTGTTGTGACGCTTCACAAGCTCGCAAGAACTGCGTCCCTCGCAGCAAACGAGGGGCCGCATTTACGGAAGGTGGAGGCTCCAACGTTGGCTCATTGCAGGCCGCAAATGCGGCGCCTTACACGCAGTTACAAACACCCACACAAGCGACACTTTACCAAAATAGATCTAACACGCAATCACTATATCCGGACTTACACAAAAAAATACGAACCGGGGGATTTAGAACGGAAAAATTATGGATTTAGCATAAAAAAATACGGGACGCGGGACTTAGAAAAAAAAACATTACGACCTCGCAAAAATACAACTTTAAAGAGGTTCAACCTCTATTTATCCAGTCTAAGGCAATGCTCAGTATTCAAGGCACAACGAGTTTCAAAAACGACAACTACGAGCTATTATTTATTTCTTCCGGAGAGACGGACCCTCATACAGCTTTTAACAGGCATGCTAAGGAGTGCCGAACAAACAAACATCGACAGCTGAAGCATTTTTTCCTCATTGTAATGTGTTGAATACCAAATTTGACTAGTTTCTGAAAAAACACACACATCACTTGTAAAGTTTGCATCATGGCTTTTCAATAAAATGTTATCCACATTTATAAGCACATCAAAAAGATTAATGAACGAATTTAAAAAACTAATTACCAGCCTTGGTTTCTATAAACATGTTGGTTGATGTCTGACACAGATTGTAATTTTCTTTTATGTGCTAGTTTGCAGATCCATAAAAACTTGTAAAACAATTATTATGGTCATTAGAACCCAGGTGGCATTTTAATCTAGTAAAGTCATAACATCATTGATGGGCTAATGAGCAAACACCATGTTGTATTTCTTGCTCAGCATGGTCGTTATTAGACTAAAACAAGCCATAATGACACATTGGGGAACATACATCTATTTTATATGACAGCATTAAAAGGACACCAATATATGACCTTGTAAGAATACATAAAGTTTGGAAGTTTGACAGGTGCTCCTGAATTCTCTAACAACCTTCTTGGCGCCACAATTAACTATTAATCCACAATTAATACACATATTACAAAAGATCGGAGATCTAAAAAGGTCGAACTTGATGGACTAAAAAGTATTTTTTCAACTTCAGTTACTATAAAAACTAGCAAAAATACAAACTGCGCCCCTCGCACAGACCTGCCACCAATTTATAATGGATTCTCCATTATTATTATTATAGTTAATTTATAACGCACCAACATATTCCGTAGCGCTGCACATAAATTAAGTTCAGACAAAGATAAATACAAATTAACATATAGCAAAGCAAGGAGGACCCTGTGTTTGAGCTAAGAATCCAATGTCCTTGGTGCATTCCCAAAGTACTTAGGATAGAAACTCGCAGACTTACAATCTAAGGTAATGGCCAAGCAATTAACATTTTTCTAATTGAAGACTATTTCCTGCTTAATTATGCTATTTTTCCAAAATATTTTTTTCATGCACTGTGGTCCTTTAATATTCTCTAAATAATTGACTAATGGTAGTGTTATGGGATCTTTCCTGTTGGCCACTAGGTGGTGCGGCTGAGATTTTAGTCAATTTCTTGTTAGTCTAAAACTTATCATCAGCCACTACTCTAACCCTAAATCTAACCCCTAAACCATAACCCCCAACCTTAACTCTAACCCATATCCCTAAATCCTAACCCTAACCCCTAAACCCTTAACGTGACGCTAGGAAATTTACCAAAATCTCGGCTGCGTCGCCTACTGGCCGTCACTGCTGGAGGTCAGAAAATAGTAAAGGTAAGTGGTATGTTTAAATTGATCGGTTGTCTCGTCACTCTTTATTTCTGAACGTCTGCCAGAAGGACAAGCTGATGAGAACCACTACCTTATTATATTCATTCAGAATTTAGACACGTGTAATATTTGTATATTATTTTGTAATCCCAGTTATTCAACAGATCACAGACAAAACTATCAGACACCAGGTGATCCCCTGACCCTATTTTGGGAATCTGAGAACTGCAGTGTAATAGAAATAATCTTTGCTTATTTTTTTTTACATTTGAAACATCTGTCATAAATCAGTACAATTTACTATAATTTGAGCCCTTACACGTTTCTCCACTTTTTGCAGTTTGTTAAAATGTATATTTTTCCTTGTTCATTTCCTCTGTATAGCGCTACGGAATATGTTGGCGCGTTACAAATAAAAGTAATAATAATAATAATAATGCCTGCAGGAAATTCCATGTGATGTCATAGACATTTATTTTATGGCCACTAAATTGACACTTTATCAAAGTTCCATTTAAAATAAAATAAATAAAGCTGAGAAGAAACACCAGTAATTACACCACTATGCACTTAGTTTTAAACCTCTCCACTTGTAGATAAATTAAAATGATGAACAATTAATTATTTTTGGAATGTTTCTTGACATACGGATGTAATTGGATTAATTGGAACTGAATGATTGCATTTGGATTGACACTGCCATTTGTCTGTTCATGAACCCAGATTCACTAAGCTTGGAAGAGGCTGAGAAGAAGTGAAGAACGAGGTGTCTACTTCCTATGGCCAGATAACCTTTGCAGTATCAGAGAAGCAAGTCTCAGCCCGTGTAAAGCTTAAAGGGATATGGAAGGTTCCTGGATTTAACTAGGTTTATAATATACCTGTGTATTTACTTGTATGTACTTTATTTTATTAAGAAGTGCTTAGAAGCTCTGTTTTTACTGCCTAAAATCAAACACATATTGCCTCATTCAATTGCGATTTGGCCAATTGAATAGGGCTCTAAATAAGCACATAGCATATTTTTTTTAAAGAAGTTTTTAGTTAGTAAAAATCTTACTTTTGGATAGATGCTTACTAACTAAAAACTTCTTTAAAACAAATATGTTATGTGCTTATTTAGAGCCCTATTCAATTGGCCAAATCGCAATTGAATGAGGGCCATAGTGCCTGCATTGGTCTGCCTTCTGCAGCTCACTAAGATACAGACTCTGCTATAGTTGTTGTGCTGTGTCCCATACTAACCAGTGACCATCTCTCAGCAACATTCTTCAAAGTAATGCAGAGACATAGTCCCTGATAGGCTAGTACACTATGTTGCACATGCATCCCTACAGAGTCGTGTCTGCATATACTGCAGTGGGCAGACCCATACAGGAACTATTTGATGGAACGTAGTCAATAAAAACAGAACTTATAAGCGCTTCTTAAGAAAATAAAGTACATAAAATGAAATACATACACAGGTATATTATATACCGTTTAATATCCTGGTACCTTCCATATCCCATTAATTAATCTGTTCCATATTTAAACTACCCTACACACTGCATATTACGTGTAATTAGTTATTCTGTTGAATATTTCATATTTAAAAGGCTTTGACTTGAGCCAACATTTATTTTAATTTTTTTTTTTTTTATATATTTAAAAAAAGCAATTTTGTGCATGCCTTAATGCTCCAAGAACGTCACACAGAATAAGCCAGTAAACCATAAAGAACTCTGGGTATTGATAGGAACAGTGGTGGAGTTAGATAATGCCCCCAACATTTTCAGACACCCATCATGTCATGGTCTGCTTATTCGCCACATAAGGCACAAATAAGCTGTCACCTATGAGTGTGGCTTTATGGCACAGTTGTACAAGATGGCACCTCTCATGAGAGGGAACAGGAAGAAAGCAGGATGCTACACAAAATAATGTAGCAGTAAGGGAAGTGTACATTTTATATCATAATTACATTTCGGAGGATACATTAATTTAATCTGCTGAAAACATTTATAGAAAACGAAACATGTTTGCCTAAAGAGCGCAATTAACATATTTGAGTCCAATTCAAGAAAAGTTAAAGAATAATAATAATAATTATTATTATTTGATTTAGCACTTTTCTTATTATTATATTAAAACAAATTTAATTGCTACTCATAAGATTTACTCCTGTGTAATGTTACCATTTTTTGTATCATCCACAAAACAATATGGATGTCACTTCTGTTGCACCAAGTTGGTTGTAGACCCATTTGTTGCACTGCACCTGTAATTAACATTAGAATTTGTCTGTACCTTTGTAATTTGCCAATTGTACCCACGGTGCTGGAAAATGATGGTGCTTTATAAATAAAGAGTACCAATAAAAGACATCAATTCTATCCTTGACACCCACAAGTGATATCCCAGAATGACATAAAACAGGTCTCGCACCGAGGCCTGGGGCCCGCTTCTAATAACAATCACGCAGGTCAAGCCCCTTCCCCAGGTCACAGGCCTGAGTACAATGTTTGTCCTTGGAAGAGCCATCTCTTTATAGCTAATCTCAAAATTGCTGTAGTGGTGAAAGCTAAAAACAGAAAGGAAATCAATGAAAGTCGAAAGTCACAGACTTGAGTTGACATCCGATCTGAGAATCTCACTCATCCCACCATGTTTACTTGTACAGCTGCCAGGGGGCTTTGTCTGCGTACAAATACTAAGACGTTCTCCTGCAGGTTTCAAGCTATGACTGACAACGGACATTCTGTATCCTGACAGCGCTTTTCCCCCTCAAGGCCTTTTTGAAAACTCCAGTAGTCGTCATTTTTGTTGTTGTAGGCCTAAAATTCACTTCTCTGGTGATTTCTGAGAACATATATCTTATTAACTTTATTTAAATGCACTTTATTTAGATTGAAAGGCAACACAAAAAATACATATTTTATTTAATAAAAATTTGTTTTATATTTTATTCACCCAAAGACGTAATTTGTTTTCTGGGAAGCTTGTTGTATATTACTACTATAGTTTATTTGTAGAACGCCTACATTTTCCATGGGATTCCCTGGTAGTCCAGTGGTTAGGATTCAGTGGTTTCACTAGTGGGACCTGGGTTTGATTCCAGTCAAGGAACCATGAGGTCACACCACCCTGAAGCCAAGCAGGGTTGGGTCTGGTTAGTACTTAGATGGGAGACCACCTAAGAATACCAGGAGCTGTATGCTCTGACCCACTGGAGAAGGAATTGGCAACCCACTCCAGTATCTCTGCCATGAAAACTAAGTGGATCAGCATAACAATGGACACAGTGATGTGCCTGGAGTGCTATGGTCTATGAGGTCACAGACTGACTCCATTTATTAGCGATCAGATGCTAATATTTTATTTGCCTTTGCAGCTGCTGCTTGGCACTGAGCACTGTTACCTAAGTGGTTGTCCACAAGTAATCCCAAATCCCTTTCTATCACTGATACCCCTAGATTTAATTAATTAATATTATATATTACCTGGCAATTTTTCCTTCCCAAATGTATAACTTTACATTTATTCATATTAAATCTCATCTGCCATTTAGATGCCCATTTCTTTAATTTATGTAACTCTCTTTGAAGGAGAAAGCAATTCTGAGTAAATCTGCAAATTATGTATTTTGTAGACAAGATGGGAAAAGGGCTCACAAAGTTGTTGTTGTTTTTTATGTAGGATAGGAAATGATCATAGTTATTAAGCGGATTGTAAACACCAAAATCTATTATCAAAAAAAGTAAAACATAGCGTTTTAAAGTAAAATACATATTTTATTCTACATACCCAGCATTTTCTTCAACCATTTCGGTGTCTATTTTGTTTGGTTCAATAAGGATCTAAGTTCATTTGTTGTGATCTGTCTATTTTAACAACATGGTAATTTATATATTTATATGTCAACATTGTTGTTCAGTCGTTTGGTCACGATCGACTCTCCGGACTGCAGCACGCCAGGTGTGTGTATATGCATTGTTCAGTCATGTCCGACTCTACATGACCTTATGGACCGTAACACATCATGCTGATCCACTTGGTATTCATGGCAGAGATACTGGAGTGGGTTGCGAGTTCCTTCTCCAGTGGACCACAGCGTACAGCTCCTGGTATTCCTAGGTGGTCTCCCATCCAAGTACTGAACAGGCCCAAACCTGCTTGGCTTCAAGGTGGTGAGACCTTTTGGTTCCCTGACTTGGATTCAAAACCAGGTGACAGAAGTGGTGAAAGCACTGAATGCTGATCACCATGGAACTCTACAGTTGCAGCTTACATTATTTGACACCTCCTTCCTTCCCACACACATGCTCATAAGCAGACAAGTTCTACTCCTGCAGAGATGTAAATGCCCCTTTCATACACTCACACCACAGCATCATTTCTGCTTCCAGGAACCAGCAAAGGCATCAGCATTTATTTTTTTCTAGGTAAAAATTAGGTTTTATTTTCCTGCCAAATAATGCTTAGTAAGACATATATAAAAGTTTTCATCATACAGTGTGACATTACTTGGCTCAACCACCCTTAGCCAACTGGAGACCCCTGTATTTCACAGTGCTGCCTAAGCCTAAAGAGATTCATGGTGATATACTGTTGCTTTATTATTCCACAAATGTACTTTATAGCCCTATTAAATTCCAAGCCTATAGCGGCAACATGAGCCCTGCAACGGCTGCGGGCTTGAAATTTGGCCGAGTTACAGAGCTATTAAATTAGACCATGGCACCAGTTACGGCTTGAGACGCATACCCGTAAACCATTTTTTGCACGTTAAATGTGCGGCTGTGAACGTGATCAATTAGTCAAACTCGTAGTTACAGGTTTAGATGGAGCCAATGGCAACAGAGATAGTCATCATTAAATCACTGAAAAATTGAGGTTAGATTTCAAAGCCTTACAGGTTTCAATTGCGAGTTTCGATCGGACCCGCATTCCAGAAATAATACAATATTAATAAATCAGTAAATATGATATTCTAGTCCATTCGAGTTCCATTATATGTATTAACACATTGATTGCCGGGATCGATATAACACGGAAATTAAACTGCAAATAAAGTATTTTATATTGCAGATTTGCAAGCTTGAGAATGTTGTGCTATTAATTTTAATACCTAACACCACTTTCCCTTTACCTATATGTACAGTAGTGTGTGTATATTAGCATTTACAGTGCTACGGATAGGACTATAACCCCTTTGCGGGTCCTCTCTAGTACCCTATGGCTTTTTGGCTCCATTTGTGGGTTACTGGCTTGAACGCCAGTGAATTTGTTGCAATTTAATAGCATAATTGGAAAGGTAACAGTTACGGGCTTGACAGATCAAAGGATTTGCGGACGTGCAGGTCAGATTTTCACGTTACGTAGCCTTTTCTTGCCCTTACCACGCAAGTCATTGGCGCGTTGCTTTACGGGGCCAATTTAATAGCCGCAAGGCTTAGGGTCTACGTTACGGGCTACGGTTTTTAACGTTGAGGGAATTTAAGAGGGCTACTAGTCTGACATATTAAAGACAAGACAGTGCGTTTAGCAGGTTCACATTTCATGGACATTTCACATTTCATTGACTGCAGCCTTCTATGATTTTATGATAATCAGTGGGAAATAGAAACTCTTTCATTCAATGGCCAAAAATCAGGATGTTTGAAGATTAATGACCATGCAGATATTTCACATTCCTAAAGGTTAGTATGCAAGGTATTTTGTAAAAGAAGCATCCTGCCATCCAAATGATAAAAAAATCAGATTATTGTAACTTTATCTTGTTGGAAAAAAAAATGATAAAAGAAATAAAAAATACACCGAGTCCTTGAAGCACAATTGCTCCAGCCAAGAGGAAAGAATGAACAGAAGGAGGCATTACATAAGCTGGGAAGGGGAGCAAGGCGGAGGAGTGGGGAAGGAGGAGCCAAGAGGTGGTTTATGGGCTCAGCTTATTGTTTCCTCTCTGCCTCCAGAAGCTCGGCCTTCAACAGCAAAGAAGAAAACATCTATGGTCACGGAGTAAAAACTCTCCCTACCCTTGGAGTTATGGGATATTAAGTAATTATTGTTGTTTAATAGTTATGTTGCGAACATAAAATTTTCGGTTCGTGAACCGAAAACGCGAACCGCCACAAATGTTCGCAAACCTGGCAAACCGCCATAGACTTCAATGGGCAGGCGGATTTTAAAACCCACAGGGACTTTTTCTGGCCACAATAGTGATGGAAAAGTTGTTTTAAGGGGACTAACACCTGGAATGTGGAATGCCGGAGGGGGATCCATGTCAAAACTCCCACGGAAAATTACATAGTTGATGCAGAGTCTGGATTTAATCCATAAAGGGCATAAATAACCTGACATTCCCCTCCATCATCATCCTCCCCTGTATCTCTTTACCCCCTCCCTCATCATCCTCCCCTGTTTCTCTTCCCCCCTCCATCATCATCATCCTCCCCTTTGTCTCATCCTCCCTCCCTCATCATCCTCCCACCTCCCTCATCATCCTCCCCTGTATCTCTTTACCCCCTCCCTCATCATCTTCCCCTATGTCTCTTCCCCCCTCCCTCATCATCCTCCCCTGTGTCTCTTTCCCCCCTTCCTCATCACCCTCCCCTGTATCTCTTTATCCCCTCCCTCATCATCCTCCCCTGTGTCTTTCCCCCTCCCTCATCATCCTCCCCCCTCCCTTGATGATAAGGGGGGGAAGAGACACAGGGATAAGTGTGAGGGGTGTTAGGATAAGCAGTGTTAGGGATAAGGGTGAGGGGGTTAGGTGTTAGGGTGAGGGGTGTTAGGGATAAGTGTGATGGGTGTTAGGGTAAGGGATGTTAGGGTTAGGTGTTAGGGTAAGGGCTGTTAGGGATAAGTGTAAGGGGGTATTAGGGTTTGGTGTTAGGGTGAGGAGTGTTAGGGATAAGTGTGGGGGGTGTTAGGTCTTAGGGATAACTGTGAGAATGTTAGGGTTAGGTGTTAGGTTGATGGGTGTTATGGATAAGTGTGAGGGGTGTTAGGGTTAGGGTGAGGGGTGTTAGGGATAAGTGTGAGGGGTGTTAGGGATAAGTGTGAGGGGTGTTAGGGTTAGGGTAAGGGGTGTTAGGGATAAGTGTGATGGGTGTTAGGGTAAGGGATGTTAGTGTTAGGTGTTAGGGTAAGGGCTGTTAGGGATAAGTGTAAGGGGTATTAGGGTTAGGTGTTAGGGTGAGGCATGTTAGGGATAAGTGTAAGGGGTATTAGGGTTAGGTGTTAGGGTGAGGCATGTTAGGGATAAGTGTGAGAATGTTAGGGTTAGGTGTTAGGTTAATGGGTGTTATGGATAAGTGTGAGGGGTGTTAGGGTAAGGGGTGTTAGTGATAAGTGTGATGGGTGTTAGGGTAAGGGGTGTTAGGGATAAGTGTAAGGGGTGTTAGTGATAAGTGTAAGGGTGAGGGGTGTTAGGGATAAGTGTAAGGGGTGTTAGTGATAAGTGTAAGGGTGAGGGGTGTTAGGGATAAGTGTGAGGGGTGTTAGTGTAAGGGGTGTTAGGGATAAGTGTAAGGGGTGTTAGGGTGAGGGGTGTTAGGGTTAGGTGTTAGGGTTAGGGTAAGGGGTGTTAGGGATAAGTGTGAGGGGTGTTAGGGATAAGTGTGAGGGGTGTTAGGGATAAGTGTGAGGGGTGTTAGGGATAAGTGTGAGGGGTGTTAGGGTTAGGTGTTAGGGTAAGGGGTGTTAGGGTTAAGTGTAAGGGTGAGGGGTGTTAGGGATAAGTGTGAGGGGTGTTAGTGTAAGGGGTGTTAGGGATAAGTGTAAGGGGTGTTAGGGTGAGGGGTGTTAGGGTTAGGTGTTAGGGATAAGTGTGAGGGGTGTTAGGGTAAGGGGTGTTAGGGATAAGTGTGAGGGGTGTTAGGGTTAGGTGTTAGGGTGAGGGGTGTTAGGGATAAGTGTAAGGGGTGTTAAGATTAGGTGTTAGGGATAAGTGTGAGGGGTGTTAGGGTTAGGGTAAGGGGTGTTAGGGATAAGTGTGAGGGGTGTTAGGGCTAGGGGTGTTAGGGATAAGTGTGAGGGGTGTTAGGGTTAGGTGTTAGGGTGAGGGGTGTTCGGGATAAGTGTAAGGGGTGTTAGGGTTAGGTGTTAGGGTAAGGGCTGTTAGGGATAAGTGTAAGGGGTATTAGGGTTAGGTGTTAGGGTGAGGCATGTTAGGGATAAGTGTGAGAATGTTAGGGTTAGGTGTTAGGTTAATGGGTGTTATGGATAAGTGTGAGGGGTGTTAGGGTAAAGGGTGTTAGTGATAAGTGTGATGGGTGTTAGGGTAAGGGGTGTTAGGGATAAGTGTAAGGGGTGTTAGTGATAAGTGTAAGGGTGAGGGGTGTTAGGGATAAGTGTGAGGGGTGTTAGTGTAAGGGGTGTTAGGGATAAGTGTAAGGGGTGTTAGGGTGAGGGGTGTTAGGGTTAGGGTGAGGGGTGTTAGGGATAAGTGTGAGGGGTGTTAGGGTTAGGTGTTAGGGTAAGGGGTGTTAGGGTTAAGTGTAAGGGTGAGGGGTGTTAGGGATAAGTGTGAGGGGTGTTAGTGTAAGGGGTGTTAGGGATAAGTGTAAGGGGTGTTAGGGTGAGGGGTGTTAGGGTTAGGTGTTAGGGATAAGTGTGAGGGGTGTTAGGGTAAGGGGTGTTAGGGATAAGTGTGAGAGGTGTTAGGGTTAGGGTGAGGGGTGTTAGGGATAAGTGTGAGGGGTGTTAGGGTTAGGTGTTAGGGTGAGGGGTGTTAGGGATAAGTGTAAGGGGTGTTAGGATTAGGTGTTAGGGATAAGTGTGAGGGGTGTTAGGGTTAGGGTAAGGGGTGTTAGGGATAAGTGTGAGGGGTGTTAGGGTTAGGGGTGTTAGGGATAAGTGTGAGGGGTGTTAGGGTTAGGTGTTAGGGTGAGGGGTGTTCGGGATAAGTGTAGGGTGAGGGGTGTTCGGGATAAGTGTAAGGGGTGTTAGGGTTAGGTGTTAGGGTGAGGTATGTAAGGGTTAGGTGTTAGGGATAAGTGTGAGGGGTTTTAGGGTTGGGTGCTAAGGTGAGGGGAGGATGATGATAAGGGGGGAAGAGACACAGGGGTGTCCTTGCAGCAGAGATCAAAAGAGTCCTTCAGGACTGTATTGCACACTGTGTACAGTAGCCTAGCTATGGTTTTCCCTATTGATGCAGTATCACCTACACTCAGCCTCCTCTCAGTAAGACTGCAAGTTAGTTATGATTCCAAAATGGCTGCTGTCCATGAGGTAGAAGGGTGTGGAAGGCAGGGTATGCTGCTGATTGGCTGGAATGTGTCTGCTGACTGTGAGTTGCAGGGTCAAAGTTTGCTCAATGATAAAGTATAGGGGGCGGGTCGAATATCGCATATGTTCGCCGGGAACAGTCTGCCGGCAAACTATTCGCGACATCTCTATTGTTTAATTGGCACAGCGGTAGCAGCGACCACTTTGCTGCCAGGAGCCTTAACTGGGGAGAGACCAGGAACCTGGGTTAGGAGTTGGCTTAAGTGCCACCCCTTAGGGGCTTGAACCTAATCCACTTTAGGTTAGTAGGCGAAAGGGTGCCTCTCGCTAATCAATACATGGGGGCTTATCCGGCAGGAAGCGCTGGCGCAGGAACCTTGTGGTTGGTCATGTGACCAGTTAAAGTTATATTTAAGTTTCCCTGTTTTTAGGTTTTCTAATCCAACACATTCTGCTTATATCTGATACACACATTACATGGAGCCATTCTTTACACACACAGATTTATTTTATTTAAAAATAAAATGTGTTTTCCACAACCAGAGCTGATTTCATAGGCACAGTGTGTCTACCAATAGAAACACTGCACTTGGGTACAGTTTTTAACCCTATATTAACCTTCAAGCCAACAGCAGCACAATGCTGCAATCCTCAGAGCAATGTTTGAGCTCCTCTTTGCTTCCTTATGCAGGGGACTACACATTCCATGATCACTGGCTGCTCAAACTGGCTTTAAGGATTGAAACAATGTATTAGCTGCCTGTGATTGGCCAAAATGAATTATGAATTTCATGCTAATTTTTGCATGGATTTCCAGGAGTGTTAAATTAACTGCTTGAAAACTCAAGAGATTTAGCAAACGATAGGGAAAGTTTAATGATGTTTATTTTGATATTTTTGTCATACAAAAAAATTATTTCATACACTGCTTATTCTTCTCTATCAGATGCATTCATAATCCATGAAATGTAAATATGTCTATAAGAGTCTGTCATGTTGACAGTTAATAAAAGGGAAAAAGTATGTGGTTAACTCCAGTGACCTTCAATACCATGCTTGGTCAAGGATTCATATAGTGAATAACTTTTGCAACCAAATGCTTTTTAAAAAAAATAACTTAGTAGGTTTGATCTTAAACTTGCTATTGTATACCCACAAATCACCACACAGATCCTCATTGGCTATACGTGTTATCTACTACTTAAAATTGTTACTGAAAATGCAGCACATGCTCAGAATGATTTATGCAGTTGGAAAATGAACCCTCATCATAGGTAATTGCTTAAATCACTAATAGTATATGCTTTCCCTAAATCCACAGACAGTGGAGGGCCAAATGAAAGCAGACATATGGACATACTAAAGCAAATTCAAATTAGGATTTAGCCTACTGAATTATTTTGTTAATGACATTTAATTGCAATTTATTTTTAAATTATGTTTTCAATTATAAAACACTGGAGACCTTTGATAACTGCTAATAATCACAAATATGTAAAGTTATTTCCTACATTGTTCCCAAACTACTGATCAATTTACCTAAAGCATGACACGGCACAGCCTGGGGTAGGTCATGCGGTACCTTGGTAGATGGTGTTGATAAGTAAAATGTGGGAAGAGAAAGAGAAAAGGGAAGTGAGGCATAAAAGAGAGCAGACTAATTAGTAAACCAGTCATTGTACAAAGTAATTACACATCTCTTGAAGGCAGGATTTCACTTTTATCGTGGCCACAAAATAGGAGCCTAATTTGACACTCAATGGACCAGAACAGTCAGACACACCACAATAATTAGACATAAGGCTTTGGGAAAAAACTATTGTCTATTCTACTGAAATGTGGCAATTTAACTAAATTACCTTTTTTAGAAATTCAACTACTTTTACAGTTAAATCTATCTTGGATCATGTGATTTTAAAGATGAATAGTTTTCTTAGATTAGTGCTGTAATTCTAACATCATAATTAACATTCTTCCACTAGCTTCTTAAGAAATTATGATAGAGCTAAAGCAGTAATAGGTGAGTATGTGAATTGGTCTAGGAAAATAAACCGAATAAAGAGCTAAATCAAAATTAAAATCAGTGATTTAAAAAAAAAAAAATTGTCTATCTTCACCCAAAGCATTTTATAAGGCGCTGTTCTTAAAACTTTATATTGTGCAGGACTAATAGCTGTTTTACAGAGGTCCCTAGGGCCACTATCTGTTTAACAGCTGTGTGTTGTCCAAGGGGGGGGGGACTGTTGGACTATTGGATTAACATTGGCTATTGCTATTCTTTCTTCCTTCTCTCCCGTGACCCTGTCCTCCCAGCCTGGACACTTGAACTTTAAGAGCTACATTTTTATTGTGTGCCATGTTATCTGGGTACACCATGTAATTCATGGAGGGGGCCATAATATGGGATTAATCAGTTAATCAATTATTGTAGTGTTGCATCAATAAAGTCACACAACAATGGTAACCAGTCGTGATTGGTATTGAAATGCTGCATATTTCCCAGTGAGTTTAATAAAAGGTATTACCGGGGACCCTGAAAAAAGAGGGGCTCCAGTACAGGTTTACATGATTGGGGGACTAGAATGATCCCAGCAGAGTAAAAGGGGGGGGGTTAAACGTCAATCAATTAGCGTTTCTAAGTTTGATATGCGATCAGACTCACAATCCGGCAATGTACAAAATAATAAAAAAATGAATTTAGGAAATGTTATAGTCCATGTGGGTGGCCTGATATATATTAACTCCTGGGATCAAGATAAAATGAAAATAAAAGTTAAAAAAATATATTTTTGATACAGGTTTGTGAGCTTGAGATTGTTGTACAATTAATTATATTTTTTTTCATCGCTTTCCCTATCTTTTACAGTGCAGTATTTTATTTGCATTTACAGTGCTACGAAAAGGTGTTTAACCCCCTTGCGAGTCCTATCTGGTACCCGTAGGATTATCTTCTACATTTACGGGTGTGAAAACATTTGCGGGCTTGAGGAATTGTAGTAATTCAATAGCAATTTGCGATTGCAACATTTACGGGCTTGATAGATCAAAGGCTTTGATGGGTCGAAGTTACGATTTTGACAACTGCAGGGATTTTCAGCCTGTAACCCACAGATCGTTTGCTGGTAGCTAATAAACGCCAATTGAATAGCAAATTAGTTACTGGAGCCCGTAATGTAGCCCATAAACTAACAGTTGTTCAATTGAATAGGGCATATATCTGCAAAAGAAGTTTACAACATCACCCCCCTGACATTTGGCTTAATGGCAGCTCATGACACAGACGTGCGATTCCCTCTTCTCAGGCAAGGCAGGGATCAAAAGACCTAGCAATTTGAAGACTATCATGAAGCAATGGGGGAAGGGGCTAGTTCAATCTTATTAATCATATTTTAATAAAACTGGAGTTATGTGTAATGTATAACTCCCCTTTAATCTCTATACCAGCATAATCTTGGCTGCAATGCTATTAACAGCTAAGTAATAATTCCCTAGGAGTAAATATGGTTTAATGTGCGCATACTGCTGAGTAATATGTCTCTAGGATGAGATATGGCCGTGTCTAGTCTTGAAATGCAGGATTTCCCCTGGGGTTCTAATACACAAAGTTGTGGGAGAATCCCAGCTAAGGGGGCCACAAGTAAGAAGTACAACAAAATGGGGAGTTATCCACCATCCTAAAGGGACCTCTGCCATCCAGACTTGATTAGTGAAGTACCCCTTACCAAGAACAAAGAGCAGGAAGGGAATTCCCTATATGGGACTGAAACGGATTCCCTCCCTATGGTTTGAAGTGTTCACCCCCTAGTTATGTTAATGTTACTTTGCTTATAAATGTGCTGTGTGTTCATTAATAAAGGAGTTGTCAGTTTGAACTACATAATTGTTGTGTATGGTTCATTCTCAGGGAATAATCCTGATTATTATTACAGTCGGTACTTTTGCTGGGTGGCTCTACTGGTCCCTGTGGTCAGCTGGGCACTTTGGTGGATGTAAGCCATGTTGGTTCTTTTCCTGCTATCAGGGATATATTACGAAACCACACAGTCCTACTCGGTAGGTTCTTATCAAACCAAACAGAAGGTTGAAGCGGATTTCAACCTTTATTGTGAGAGACAGTTTGTGATGTCGGAGTATTAGTACAGCAACCCCTTAGCTGTATATGCTAAACACTAATGGGATAAAGAGAATGTTCTAGCACATAGTTTCCCAAACTGTGGTTCATTGACCATTGGTTGTCCATGAGCTCCATTCAGGTGATCAGTGGTACAACCGGGATTACAAAAGCTGAGGGTAAGTCAAGTAAGATTGTGTATAACAGCGAACATGGAGAGGAATTAATGCGCTGCTATTTAGTGTTAGAGCTTGATTATCGATGATTTTATATACATGTAAACAAATGTATTGTTCTATACAACAGGTAATAAGACACTAAATATTTTTGCGAGAAATTCATGGGCCTTAGTCTTTATTTATCATTTACTTGTGATTACAGATAAAACATTAGATATTTGGAACCTCTCCCAGGCAAACAATGTTACAATTTTAGAAAACTAGGAGGTTCTGGATATTAAAAGCCGTTGGTAAGTAATACAGTACATTCAAAGTTTACCCAATACCTGGAGCACCCCAAAATATGTTGTTTTTTTTATTTCATTTTAGTTGTTTGGTTAATGAAAACACTATTTTAAATTTTTTAAATAAATCTCAATAAAAGTAAAATTTTGACAGCCTATAGAGACCATGAGCCTTATTCAAATGAGCAATTGTAAGTTACAATAGCCCGTAATTGAGGCTGCAAGTTATTTTGCTATTCAATCGGCATATTTTTGGGAGCCGCAAACGGGCTACGTGTTACGGCCTTGAAATCCTTGCGGTTGTTACACCCCATCTAAGCCTTTGATCTTTCACGTCCGCAAGTTACAATCGCTAAAATCGCAAATCGCTATTCAATTGCTACAATTCCTCAAGCCCGCAAATGTTTTCACACACATACATGGCAAATGTAGAAGAAAATCCTACGAGTACTAGAGAGGACCCGCAAATACATATCCGTAGCACTGTAAAAGCAAATAAAAAAAATCAATACTGCACTGTAAGACAGGGAAAGTGATGAAAGACGTTAGAACTAATTGCTCAAAGACAGGGCTCTCATTGCTTTGCTATATGTTAATTTGTATTTATCTTTGTCTGAACTTAACTTATGTACAGCGCTATGGAATATGTTGGCGCGTTATAAATGAATATAATAATAATAATAATAATAATAATAAAAAATACACAACAGCCTCCAGCTCGCAAATCGGCAATCAAAAATAATTTTATTTCATGTTTCATTTCGGGGTCATATCGCTCTTGGGAATCAAGAGTTAACACATATCAGGCCACCCACATGGACAAGAACAGTATCAACATTCATTTTTATTATTTTGTGTGTTGCGGGTTTGCGAGTCCGATCGAATATCTAAACTCCAAATGCTAAGTTATTGACATGTAACCTCCATGTTTTACTGACCTAATGATGGCAGTCTCATTTTCTATTGGCTGTTTCTAAAAGGGTAGTTACGACCTTGCTTAATTGATCATGTTCCTGCCCTGAAATGCTACATACGAGCGCATGGTTTACAGTTTTGGCTTTCAGCGCCTAATTTGCGGGGTTGTTCAATTGAATAGCACCAGAATTGTAGCAGACTGCAACCCCGCAGACATACGACCTATATGCCGTGAGATGCGGGCTTCGAATTGAAAGAGGCTCCATGTGTCTGTATATAATATAGAGTACTTTTGATAGACTAAGTCACCTCTCTTGGGATATGTTTCTGGGAAAATATATAATTGTTTACACTATGATCATTATCAAGGAGATTTATACTCTATTATGTTGTAATTTATATTCTAACATAGAATAAAAATGTATATTAATTAAAAAGCAGGCCTAAATAGCATTTCAAAGTATTTAAGTGATCAACCAAGATGGCCAACTTTGTTGTAGCCCATGGAACCAATTTTGTTAACCACTGGTCTAGCAGCCTTATAATTTCAAAGCCCATATAATCCTAAAAATAACCAATAGTATCCATAATAAGTAATATGTACTTTATAGTAAAAAAACATAAATTTATAAGCACTATTGAGAATATTAATATAACATTATCTGCAACTTTTAGAAACACCAAAGTAATGTAAAAGTTACGTTAATTTGATTAGGGTAATGATTCTCAATGTAATTTGCATGATAATACAAATATTGGCAAGTATTATTATTATTACTGGTTGTATAGGGCTCATTATGACAACCCTATAGCATAGTGCTACCAGTATTCTCCACCTGCATTATAATAAGGAACTCTTGCTATAAAAACGCATAAGGAAACACTGTTTGAATTAAATGTGTTGAGGGGTTGTTGTTTGATCACTTTAAATACTTAGTTACATAGTTTTGATGACTAACTACATGACACACATTTACATTGTGCCCCATGTTGGCAGTCCTGTTTCAAATTCCCTATAGAGCTACCAGATCACCAGATCAGTGCTACTCATTTTAAGGACCCAGGCTTACTTTAAGTTTTCCACGGCGAGCCTTTGTTCAGCCTCTTTGCAGATAAGAAACACATATTATCTTATTATAGCTATGAGAATTAATATAATAAAGCAGAAGTATTATATATGCACATAAAGTAGGGTTCATACTAGGAAGGAGAGCCCTGGACAATGCCAATCACTATGTCCAATCCACCCTGAAAGTATATAGTCATTAAATATAAAACACATTCTAGAAGTATAAAGAAGTATAAATGTGTAATGATTAAAAAAAAAAAGAACAAGAAGAATGAGCATGTATGTGGGATATAAAAATTGCACAAAAAATTAAAAAATGATGCATTTAGGGCACACAAAAAATAAATGCAAAATACAATACATACTTAAATTTCATGACCGCCTGAAACAGGTACTGGAAAAACAAAATCACATTCTTCTCTTGGTAAAGAAATCATTCTACCTTACGGAAACATCTTAGAGATAAGGAGGGCTTGGACTGACTTATGACTGGAAGTCTTGGCACATTTTTTGTTGTCATTCATTCATCAGATTAAGGCCGGCTCGGTTACTGTTGGTGGTATATAGCCTTCATTCTCAAGATTAAGACAGAAATAACTAATTGCTTGACTCTAATCTTTCACTACCTGAACTAGATGAAGAACAAAGAACAAGAGAAGCAAAGTCCCAGAGGCTAAAAGGACAATTTCTCTTATGTTTCATTGCTAAAACAGGATTAAAGAAGATAGATGGTTATGATAAGCAATATGTGATTATTAAAGGACCACTGCACATGCAACAAAAATATACTTAGATTGGTAGTGTGAGGAGTTAATAATGACCTAATCATCAACATTTATTTGTTTCTCTTGTCTTCTGTGGTGAGAGACAAGCTTCCAAAATAACACTTACAGGGAGTCATCCTCCCTCCCACTAAGGAGAGATCTGGAGGCGTGTCAAACAGAGATCACATGACTGCCAGAACACCAGGCAATGTGTTCTGCCTGAGATTTGGCTCATGCTCAAATGTATTCTTATTTCCAGCCACATCTCAGTAGGGAGCGGGTTGCAGTCATCTATGTGTAAGCATGGGCAGGTAAAGAGGAAAACATCTGTACATGAGCCATATGTCAGGCAGAACACTTTGTCCAGCGTTCCGGCGGTCAGTCTTGGAACCAATGAATTAAAACTGCTATATTCCTAAGTGCTAATACTGAAAATCAATTCATATTCATTCATTTTCTCTCTCTCTCTCTCTCTCTCTCTATATCTATATCTATATCTATATCTATATCTATATATATATATATATATATATATATATATATATATATATATATATAGAGAGAGAGAGAGAGAGAGAGAGAGAGAGAGAGAGACCCCTCTTAACACTACCCGTTGGGATAGAACACATATTTTTCCCGACACATCCCAGAGTAACACTGATTTGATGCTTGTGTATCATTATCAAACACAGAGAGACATGGATGGAATTTTAAAATCGAGTTTACCTGCGAATCACCCTATGTTAAAACTGACCCGTTTAGCACTTGGTCTTCTACGAACACATCTACAGAGCTAAAAGGGGTATGCTGTATTAATATACAGGTATACCCTGCTTACCGCTACCCCATTTAACGCTTTTGTGCTATAACACTATTTTTGACCAGTAATTCCGTGTGTAACGCACTGTCTCGCTATAACGCTGTTTTTGCTGACAAACCCCTTTTTAATGCTCTGATTCTCAAAAAAATTGAATCCAAGATGAACCAGAAGCTTCAACATCACAAATGTAAAGTTTATTTTTCTGCTAATGTTCAGTTTGCTGTTTGTTTATATAAAAACCAAAAATGTTCAATTTCAATTGTGTTTTTTTTTCATGTGTTGCCCTATCCCTAAATGACCCCATTTACAGCTGTTTCGCGTAACACTCCTATTGCTTGGAACCTATCTACAGCGTTAAACGAGGTATAGCAGGATATATAGAAATTGCAAGCAAAATCTTTCTTAATCTTTTTATTTCCGTTCTATCGAATGATAGGTTATTAAGTGTATATATATATATATATATATATATATATATATATATATATATATATATACACATATATATACACACACACATACACTTAACCTATCATTCAATAGAACGGAAATATAAAGATTTTGCTTGCAATTTTGCTCCATGACTGCAGTGCTTAATAGGAGATAATAGTGAGTGTGCAGAGGGGTTAGATATAATAGTGAGTGGGTCAGGGAGTGAGCGGTTAATAAGGAGAGCAGCAGGGGATCATAAGGTAATAGGTTACCAGACACTCTCAGCATTACACAGTGACCGAGTTGAATCCCCAGATGTCACAGTTCCATTAATATTGAATAAAGTATTACTAAACATTTAGTTTGTTCATAAAAAACATGGAGACAGTTTCCCTTACCATGGGGTGTAGAGATATTTAAGTTCCATTTTTGTGAACAGTGACCCAGACAGTAACTTCCAGCACCCATTATCTGCTTGGTAAGGTATGATTACTTGGTATGATTACTTGTGATTATCTGTCTAACACTTGTGAATGGAATTTTTCTTCAGAAACTTAAAACCATCACACCTTTTGTAACACTTACAGGACAAGTGGTGCTTTTGTCTGGGGGGTATAATACAAAACTATTAGGAGACACACAGAAAAAGAATGAGAAATACATGCTATAACTATATTATTTACACATTAATGTTATTTGACTTTATCAATGCTACACTATAATCCCCATTTCAATGTGTACTGCAACTATATACATATCAGGAAAATAACTTATTTACTGATTTTCCATGTAAAATCGCATATTTATAGGTCATGCATAAATAACTATTGTACCTTGTGTTACAGGACCACTGAACCCACAAAAGTCTGTTTAAAAGTTATGGGGAAATGTGTTTTCCTTTTTGAAACTGCTGCTGAATTGATTGAATTAGAGGCATTTTAGGTGGGCAGCAGAATCTTTGAACCCCTCTCTGCATATTTGGGCTGCCCAAACCAACTCACTAGAACCAGAGTAATACAATTGTTGGTATTTAGTTTTTTATATTCGTCATGAAGATAGATAGCTCAGTGGCGGAGCATCTGACTGTAGTGATGCTCTAAAGCGGATTTTCATTTTGTTTGTTTTTAATATTTTTTTCGGTTCAAAGGAAAAGCATAGAACAGGTATAAACTATATACAAACAAAGAGAGACATACCTGTCTGACCTTTTCTGGCATGATAAATGATATTAAATACGCCACTGCCTTTAATAGTAAAATATTCTTGTATTTACCTTATATAAAAGTGAATAGTTATCACTGTATAAATATTAAGCCTAGCTGAAAAATCTTAAATTGACAAAGAAATACAAATATTACTACTACTACTACTACTACTTTATTCATTCTTTTGTTGTAATTATTATGCGGTAATGTATTTTGTTTTCTTGAGTAGAACATCTAGTTACTACAAGACAATCACATACTACACCAGCTGCAACTTGCAGACTTCCAAGAAGTCCCCGGCTCCTCTACAATATCCACAAAAAGTAACTTTCTGAATGAGGTCTTCAAACCTGTGTGAAATGCCGTGCCAGGAGACTTGGCAGGCGGCAGAAGTAAAGACTTTGTGTATAATACTCAGCAATACGATACACTAATTATATTTAATAAACGAGCCATGAAATCAGGAGCAGTTACACACATTATGAAAGAGGATGCACCTTTCTTCCACAGATATGGAACTCGTTCTTAATAAGGAAGCTATTTTATTTCAGATAAACTGTATCCTTTTTACAGTATTTATACTTTATTAAAAGGGGAACATTTCCAGAAAATATATTGGATAATTTAATAAATAAATTCAAAATAGAATATAATTTAAAGAATTTAGAAATTACCTGCTAGACAATACTCATTGACCTTAGAGTGGGCGGATACAAGCACCATCTGTTCTCATCTGATCTTTGGGAACAAATGTAATATTGAATATGAATTTAATTAATTATCAATGTCTGGGTAAAAATATCTAGCTCACATTGATAGGTCACTACTGTGGTCCTTAATACATGTTTCCATTTTCTGCTAGATTGAATTCTTTCTGACACTTTTTCAGAAGGGGTGTCCTTGTAACCTAAGATTTCGATTATTATTGAGAATACTTGGATTTTTACCTGAATGTTGCCTGTTTAAAGAGGCACCCCAACCTTTGAGCGCTGCAGAACAGCGCGCCGTCATCAGGGCGCCCGAGAACTGCGCCCTGCGCTCCAGCCTGCATCCCATCTGCCACAGAGGCTTCTCATGCACAAGCACCCCCATCTTATATTTACTGGACCTGCTTGGCAAGGTAAGGGTCTGACAGTGTGCCATATGGGCCAGGCATTGTGTGCATGTGTGACTAGGAGCATGTTGCATTGCATGTTTATCATACAACATGCTCCTAGTGACACATGCACACCATGACAGTGACATTACATACAATATGTTCCTAGTGACACATGCCAGTCCCACATGGCACACTGTCAGCCCCTTACCTTGGCAGCCTACAGCAAGCAGGTCCAGTAAATAT
Source organism: Discoglossus pictus (assembly GCA_027410445.1). Taxonomy (NCBI): domain Eukaryota; kingdom Metazoa; phylum Chordata; class Amphibia; order Anura; family Alytidae; genus Discoglossus; species Discoglossus pictus. The sequence continues at coordinate 416,551,732 of CM050165.1, read as the reverse complement.
GAGATGGGGGTGCGCGCATGAGAAGCCTCTGTGGCAGTTGGGATGCAGACTGGAGCGCAGAGCATCATCAGAGCGCAGTTCTCAATTCCCTGATAACGGCGCACTGTTCTCCAGTGCGCGAAGGACGTGCCATCATTCAAAGTATAATTACTATATATAAAATGAGTATGTTTTCAATATAGGTTTGGTTCACTGGCTGGTTTTATTATGCCAATATAGTGTGCCAATATAAGCACACAGCACCCCTTTCTCCTTCTACACCTGATAGATAAACTTTTTTAATCACTTTGCTTCGTGCTATACAATTGGGTGATGAGAACTTATATATATGTATGTTACTATAATAGACCTAGCAACTTGCCCGTCAAAAATGACGGCAATAAAATTGAAAGCCTGGCAATGCTTTTTGCGGTACAATGCGAGGCTCTCTCCCTCTAACATGCGGGCCTCGCAATGAGCACCTTTGGCGCTCATTGCTAGCCTCTCCCCCCCTCTACTTTACTGGCCTCATGATGAGCGCCTTTGACGCTCTTCATGAGGCTTGCAATGAGTGGCTTCGCCGCTCATTGCAGGCCTCGGCCAACCCGCAAATTTCGCCTTTAGCATTAATAGCAAGCCTTGCAATGAGCACCCCCTCCCCTGTGTCTCTTTCCACTCCACTCCCTCCTCTCCCTCCTCCTGTTTGCATTTACTGATGTGAAATTATTTGCAGGCTTGGGAAATTGTTAAGTGTGTGAGGCTGTAAGTTATTTTTTTAATTAATTGGTGTATTTTGAAGCCCCCGTCAAACCCATAACTTTCAGGCCTCGGCGCTCATTGCACATGAGCAAGTCCGTAACATTTAACATAGCGTTACCAACAAACTCGCAATTATAACAACTATAAATGTGATATTTTGTGCATCATATAAAAGAGACACATTTCGGCGCTTCTTTGGAGGTACAAAATCTGCATTTGTTCACAGAGAACCTAAAATTAAACAGATTATGTGATATATGAAATTGTCAGCTGCATATTGACTAGACATACACAACACAGGAATTAAAGGGAGATTGAAATATTTTTTTACTCTTTAATTATGTCCCAAAGTGTCTCTCTTATTCAAAAATGTAACCGCTCTTGGGGGCTTGCCCTCTACCAGCCAATCAGATCTACCAACTACAGTATGCTCTCTGCAATTCCCATTTGTTTCAATGAAGCTTAAACAAGTTTTACCAGATATTTTTTAATGCAAAAACACAAATTTGATAATGTTTAAAACATGCTCGTTTAAGTGCATAAAAAAAACAAAAAAAACATTTGTATTCCAAGAACATTTAAGGATATATTCAGAGAAACTTCTATGGCAGTTGGTGCGTTAAAGCTCGTCAATCAGACATGTTTAATTAGCAGAGCACTATTTGCATCCATCCCTCAACCCAGCCGGCAGGTGGAAAGCATAATATATTACTGTCCTCTATTCATTCTATGAGCATTGTGCGCCCAGAAGAGATATATCAATGTATTTATTTTGCTTCCTCGTGTTATCTCACCTGCGCTCATCCTGCATTGTGCTCACACAGGTAACGTCAATGTCCAGGACAGCAAACTCATTTCTAAAAATAATGAATAAAGCTAAAGTTTCTGCATTGTCAATAATGATCTTACTTAGACTTACTCAACACTTTTGTATTACCTAAACACAAAGTGCTCTTATATGAAGTGATGGAGCTGGCAACTGGAGAGCCTGGTGCAAAACAACAAAATGAATAGGCCCCCAAAATGGGGGCATGGTTTGGGTGCGCCCTGTGGCAGGGGGGTCCTACACTACCGAAAAAGAAAAAAACAATTAAATACAATAAAAAACAAAATTATATTTCACTCTCTCCCCTTTGCACCACTTGCACCAGCAGTAGCCCTGCCCCTGCTTATATGAAAAAATACAAGTTCTAGAAGTAAAAATATACTGTTGTGTGAAAAATGTTTAGCAACTGGCTTTTACATTTGTGAATGAGATGATGTGAAGTGCTGGAGAGCTCACATTATGAATGCTCAGCTACAGTCTGGTTGGCCCTTGAGCTAGCTCTTGAACCTTTGACCCAACACCCCAAAGAGCTCAGTATACATGATTAGAACTGCTCTTGAAATGGCATTTTCAGCTCTCCATACACATAGAGTAGTAACTTGGCAAATTTCATAACTTTTACAGATAATCTAACGTAGGATCACTCTTTAAAGTACAAGGAAACTTCATTTCAGGTGATACTTTTAATATGAAATACAAGGCAGTAATGTTTAAAGTTCCAAATATGGTAAAGCAAACATGTTTAAACTTCATTGAAACTAACAGAACATATTTAGGTTTGAAGATTTCATTGGCAGATAAGCGTGACTCATACATCTATATTACCTCTCATTGGCTGACTGAGACAAGCCCCCAGAGCAGTTAAACAATTGCAATAGCTTTATATTTCCATGTCCCTTTAACATTATTAACAATTGCATTTTCTTACAAAAAATTACATTCAAGGTAATTTTCTTTATGAGCGTCCCTGAAGCTTTGCCAAAACAATTTGTATTTGGTTTAAAAAAAAATCAAATATTCAAAAATGACAATATAATATACAATAACATATTAATATTTATGTTGAAAAAAATTAATTGAGCTGACACTATATGCATTACAAAATACTAAAAGTTAAAATTGGGGAAGGGGTGCATGTGAGGGAGGGGTGAGCTTAAATATTTTCAACACATTATTTAAGTGCATATATCTATCTTGTATACTGTGTAGCCGATGTGACCAGACTTTCAAAAACGGCTCATTTATATCATTCGCAATACTTAATTGGTTTTTATTTATGCACAGCCCTCAGATTCCAAGCCGCTAGAGTGGCATGAAACCAGAAAAAAATTCAAGATTTTATATATATTCAAAATTATGATTTTCAGTAAATATATTTTTATGATCATAGCTTACGCAGCTGCTATTGCTTCACATACATGTACACTCCGTTAAACTAAGGGAGAGGTTGGGGAAGGAGTATGCACTGTAGGAAAGATATGAGAGGATGGAAGCCTTTTGCTCACAACCACTGATTTGTGTTCTCCTAGGCCCTGGCTTTGGCGGCCTTTTGGGAAATTTCGCCTAGTGCTTGATAAGTGATATTCTGAAAGAAATCATTGTGAGACAGTGTGTGTGCATACGTCGCTCAATCATGTCCATCTCTCCATGACAGCATGTACTGCAACACACCATGCTGATCCACTTGGTATTCATGGCAGAGATACAAGAGTGCCAGTTCCTTCTCCAGTAGGCCACCGCATACAGCTCCTGGTATTCCCAGATGGTCTCCCATCCAATTACTGACCAGGCCCAACCTTGCATGGCTTTAGGGTGGTGTGAGCTCTTTGTTCCCTGACTGGAATCAAACCCAAGTCGCAGTGGTGAAAACCAACTTGAAACCGTATATAGATACTATATTTAATTGTAGTGATTTAAAAAAAAATCTACAATGAACACTTTTTCGTAAATAAACAACACAAATTTATATCATGGAGGGAGACGTTAGTGTAGGCATAGGGAGATGAGTGAAGACATTTTAGCTGCATAAGCTTTAGAACAGAAAAGGAAATTGATGCAAATAAAGAGGATTTACATGAAAATAGATCAGACATCGCAAGATCCATCTTGGCAGGATGTATCAAGTAACAGTTTTTGTGTTTCCTAACAGTGCTTGGCATCGTGTATATGGCACACACGCGAAAGTCAAACTTTGTCTCAATCTATTGCTGGAGTTAACTCCTGAGTGTACTGGACTCTAAGCACTAACATTTTCTGTGTGTGTGTGTATATATATATATATATATATATATATATATATATATATATATATATATATATATATATATATATAGTGCCTTGCAAAAGTATTCACACCCCTTGACTTTTTACCTATTTTGTTACATTACAGCCTTAAGTTCAATGTTTTGTTAATGTGAATGTTATGTGATGGATCAGAACACAATAGTCTAAGTTCGTGAAGTGAAATTAGAATAATATATACATAAAACTATTTTTTAGAAATAGAAAACAGAAAATTGGCATGTGTGTATGTATTCATCCCCTTTGTTATGAAGCTCTGGTGCAACCAATTACCTTTAGAAGTTACATAATTAGTGAAATGATGTCCACCTGTGTGCAATCTAAGTGTCACATGATCTGTCATTACATATGCACACCTTTTTTGAAAGGCCCCAAAGGCTGCAACACCTAAGCAAGAGGCACAACTAACCAAACACTGCCATGAAGACCAAGGAACTCTCCAAACAAGTAAGGGACAATGTTGTTGAGTCAGGGTTAGGTTATAAAAAATTATCCAAATCTTTGATAATCCCCAGGAGCACCATCAAAACATGACACAACAGCAATCCTTCCAAGAGATGGCCGTCCACCAAAACTCACGGACCGGGCAAGGAGGGCATTAATCAGAGAGGCAGCACAGAGACCTAAGGTAACCCTGGAGGAGCTGCAGAGTTCCACAGCAGAGACTGAACTATCTGTACATAGGACGACAATAAGCCGTACGCTCCATAGAGTTGGGCTTTATGGCAGAGTGGCCAGAAGAAAGTCATTACTTTCAGCAAAAAACTAAATGGCACGTTTTGAGTTTGCGAAAAGGCATGTGGGAGACTCCCAAAATATATGGAGGAAGGTGCTCTGGTCTGATGAGACTAAAATTGAACTTTTCGGCCATGAAAAAAAACGCTATGTCTGGCGCAAACCCAGGACATTACGTCACCCAGAGAACACCAACCCCACAGTGAAACATCGTGGTAGCAGCATCATGCCGTGGGGATGTTTTTCAGCAGCCGGGACTGGGAAACTGGTCAGAGTTGAGGGAAAGATGGACGGTGCTAAATACAGGTATATTCTTGAGCAAAACCTGTACCACTCTGTTCGTGATTTGAGGCTAGGACGGCGGTTCATCTTCCAGCAGGACAATGACCCCAAACACACTGCTAAAGCAACACTTGAGTGGTTTAAGGGGAAACATGTAAATGTGTTGGAATGGCCTAGTCAAAGCCCAGACCTCAATCCAATAGAAAATCTGTCGTCAGACTTACAGATTGCTGTTCACAAGCGCAAACCATCCAACTTGAAGGAGCTGGAGCAGTTTTGCAAGGAGGAATGGGGCAAAAATCGAAGTGGTAAGATGTGGCAAGCTCATAGAGACTTATCCAAAGTGACTTGGAGCTGTGATTGCCGCAAAAGGTGGCTCTACAAAAGTATTGACTTTAGGGGGGTGAATAGTTATGCACATTGACTTTTTCTGTTATTTTGTCCTATTTGTTGTTTGCTTCACAATTAAATATATATATATATATATATATATATATATATATATATATATATATATATATATATATATATGGGCAAACTAGGTTGTACATCTGGTCCGCAGAGCAAAATCCTACTACCGACTAGACTGCCCTTAACTTACTAGGTCGAAGACATTCTGCATCTCAATCAGGGACTTGTTATCTTGAGTTTGCAATAACATTTCAAGATTATTGAAACATTGTTGAATTCTCCTGGGTGTGTTCTTTCAGTCAATATATACTCTTATACATTTATTTTGCTTTTATAGCATTGTTTAACATAGAAAAGCATATTGTGTGCATTTTAGTTCCAACAAGTGGAAAAAGTTGTTTCTATTGTGTTTTGGTCTGTAATAATTATAAAACTATAAAATTTGTTACAAGCACAAATTTTTATTTATATTACAATGACTTTTAAAAGTGCAATAAATATAACAAAGCTGAACTGTTTCTGAAAAAAATAATTAATACAGTTTACCAGATGTACATATACAGTGGATATCAAAAGTCTACACACCCCTGTTAAAATATCAGGTTTCTGTGCTGTAAAAAAATGAGACAAAGATAAATCATTTCAGAACTTTTTCCACCTTTAATGTGACCTATAAACTGTACAACTCAATTGAAAAACAAACTGAAATCTTTTAGGTGGAGGGAAGAAAAAAAAAAGGAAAATAATGTGGTTTCAGAAGTCTGCACACCCTCTTATAACTGGGGATGTAGCTGTGTTCAGAATTAAGCAATCACATGCCAAATTGTGTTAAATAGGAGTCAGCATACAACTGCCATCATTTAAAGTGCCTCTGATTAACCCCAAATAAAGTTCAGCTGCTCTAGTTGGTCTTTCCTGAAATGTTCTTAGTCGCATCCCACAGCTAAAGCCATGGTCCACAGAGAGCTTCCAAAGCATCAGAGGGATCTCATTGTTAAAAGGTATCAGTCAGGAGAAGGGTACAAAAGAATTTCCAAGGCATTAGATATACCATGGAACACAGTGAAGACAGTCATCATCAAGTGGAGAAAATATGGCACAACAATGACATTACCAAGAACTGGAGCTCCCTCCAAAATTGATGAAAAGATGAGAAGAAAACTGGTCTGGTAGGCTACCAAGAGGCCTACAGCAACCATTAAAGGAGCTTCAGGAATATCTGGCAAGTACTGGCTGTGTGGTACATGTGACAACAATCTCCCGTATTCTTCATATGTCTGGGCTATGGGGTAGAGTGGCAAGATGAAAGCCTATTCTTACGAAGAAAAACATCCAAGCCAGGCTACATTTTGCAAAAACACGTCTGAAGTCTCCCAAAAGCATGTGGGAAAAGGTGTTATGGTCTGATGAAACCAAGGTTGAACTTTATGGCCATAATTCCAAAAGATATGTTTGGTGCAAAAACAAACACTGCACATAACCAAAAGAGCACCATACCCACAGTGAAGCATGGTGGTGGCAGCATCATGCTTTGGGGCTGTTTTTCTTCAGCTGGAACTGAGGCCTTAGTTAAGATAGAGGGAATTATGAACAGTTCCAAATACCAGTCAATATTGGCACAAAATCTTCAGGCTTCTGCTAGAAAGCTGAACATGAAGAGGAACTTCATCTTTCAGCATGACAACGACCCAAAGCATACATCCAAATCAATAAAGCAATGGCTTCACCAGAAGAAGATTAAAGTTTTGGAATGGCCCAGCCAGAGCCCAGACCTGAATCCAATTGAAAATCTGTGGGGTGATCTGAAGAGGTCTGTGCACAGGAGATGCCCTCGCAATCTGACAGATTTGGAGTGTTTTTGCAAAGAAGAGTGGGTAAATCTTGCCAAGCCAAAATGTGCCATGCTGATAGACTCATACCCAAAAAGTGAGTGCTGTTATAAAATCAAAAGGTGCTTCAACAAAGTAATAGTTTAAGGGTGTGCATACTTATGCAACCAGATTTTATTTTTACATTGTTTCTTCCCTCTACCTCAAAGATTTCAGTTTGATTTTCAATTGAGTTGTACAGTTTATAGGTCACATTAAAGGTGGAAAAGTTCTGAAATGATTTATCTTTGTCTCATTTTTTTACAGCACAGAAACCTGACATTTTAACAGTGGTGTGTAGACTTTTTATATTCACTGTATGTACTGTGACAGTTATGTGAGCCACAGACTCTGCAAAGCTCTCTTCCACTAGTAGGACTGCAAGGTATACATTAGCAGCATCTTGGAAGCCCTGATTTAAGACTGTTGAGGGAGTTTGGAAGGGGCTGCTTATGCACTGATTGTTTGCAGTCTGTCTGACCTGGATAAAAATACACAGAGTGAGACAGCAGTCTGCATCTTATGACCGCTTGGAGCAAAGTGAAGATCTGGAAATCTTGACAAATATACAGGCCAGTATTTTGGACTGTTTGTTTGCTCTACACAGGTTTAGCTGGATGAGAGCTGATTAGTGAGGAAACATGACTACAATCCCATAGAGATTTTTAACTTGTTACAGTATGCTTCAAAGCATCACGCCAAAGCAGATACATAACAAAATAATGTAAATGTGACCAGTGTCTAAAAAGGACCTGACCCTTAGTAAGCAGGGTTAAAAAAGTATTTTCTTTGTCCCTTGAAATACTCTCCACTGTACAGAGCTCATTCCTCGAATATACATGCCATCCTAAACCTCTTCTTGAATAACTGGATACATAAGAAAAGCACATCAATGTATTGTTAAGCAGTTCCACCTAACAGCACTATGAGTTTTTAGTTTCACAAACTCAAAGTCTATATGTATTTACTTTTGTGCTTAAAAGCTCTGTTATTTCCTAAAATCTTACAAACCGTTCCCAAATGTGTTCTCCTCTCTGCAGCTCATGAAGACAGTGTACAGGGGTCTCATAGTAGCTAATCAGTGGCAACATTCTGCTTGACAGTGGTCACCGATATGCCAATTTGAAACACTACACTTAACAGTCTGTGTATTCATGAGCAGCATGAGCTACAGAGGCTAAACCCAATCAGTTATTAATTGTATGATTTTAGGTAAAAAAAAGGTACATAGATATGTTCAGGGGGGTAGGAACTGAGGGGCTAGGGGCACAACCCCCCCCCCCCCTTATATGAACAAGGGACACAAAAAATAGCAAGATTAAACATAATCATGCATTATCAGATTTGGCAGCGGTATGGAGCAGTATGTATTTCCCATGAAAGCTTTGACCCGTTATTTATTTATTTTTATATATATATATATATATATATATATATATATATATATATATATATGCACACACACACACACACTACATTTCTATATATATAATTTTTAATTATGTTAGGGGGCAGGTGAGAATTTATAAAAAAAAATAAAACAGTTTATGAAGGGCACTGCAGCACTAGGGCCCCCCAAATCAGAGCCCGGTACATTGCACCAGCAGTAGATCCACCCTGCTGCCTGTTCCGGGAGTAGAGTTGAATTGCGGCACTCACACACACTTGTTTGATCTCTTTAAACTCCAATCGCCCCCAGATTATTATTATTTTTTTGCTTTTACGCCCATGTACGTTGTTATGTTATATTTCTAGTGAAATCCATAAACCTTCAATATCCTTTTAAATGATGCAGTCCAAGCAGTGTGGAGCATGCTCACTTTGGAGAAGCAGTGTTACGAGATTGCACCCATAACCCCTCTTCTCTTACTCCGTGTGCTCAAGTTCAATACTAAGCCAAGATCTCTCAAGGTAATATCCAGCCGTTCTTTCAACCAATGTGTGCAGTAACTAGTCTGACACCTTATTGATGATATTTTGCCTTATTTTGTTTAAAATTAAAACTCTGCTTTATTTCTATTCTCCGGGAGAGCCCGGCTGTTATGTCTGGCGGTGAGCAGGTGTTAAGCCCGTGTGAAGGGCTCCTTACAAACATCAATTTTATGCTTGGTTTACCTGAGCACTTCAAACGACTTGGCTCCATTGTAACCAGTGTCTGTTTAACCTTTTGTTTTGATCGGAGTTGATAGATCTGCCCACATTGTAGATCTGCACAAGGAAATAAGCCACAATGTACTGAACTGCACTTCATCCAATCTAGATCAATGGCGTCCATGTGTACATTTGTACAGTTCTGGCGTGAACATTTCAATTCTCACTACGTAACAAACCATCAATATATATTTTTAAATAGACTAGACATTGGATACGGAAGTCGATTTTTAAAAGTAGGTATACATAAATTAAAATAACTGTGCAGCATACTTTGCGTCTCAATACATTGTAAGACGGGAACGTACATAAGCGAACAAACAACTTTGGATTTACCAGTATCGGCACATCATAAAGAAAAAGGACATAGTGTTACTCAACTAAAGTGTCAGTTTTTAGAGACAGTTCCTCCGCTCAGCCAAGGTGGTGATAGGATTAAGTATTAAAAACAAAAAGTTTTTTTGGGATTAATAAATTAGATAGTATATGTCACCTAAAGGGCGAAATAAAGATTATAATTTATAGTTTTATAATTATTTTATCTTTTCTCAATATTTTTAAACAATCAAGGAGGGACATGAATGGACCTATATAGGAGATAAAGTGGTTCAGTCAGCCTTTATTCTTATTTTGGATAAGTATGAGGAATGTAAAAAAAAAAAATTTGAAAAGGAAATTTTTTTATTTTATTTTTCGGGTAAAAGATTGTTTCTATAACAACAACTTTTGTAGACCTTGACATAGTACTTTGTATCATTAAGCAAATTAAGTATTAATTTATTGTTATTAGTTCTTTACTGTACTTTTGGGTTAAGAATTCATTGCAAATGTTTTTATATCCTTTAGATTCTAGGACCCTCATTCAATTGAGCCGTTTGGGAGATCCGAGCTCGCTAGTGGAGGTCGCAAGTTATTTTGCTATTCAGTTGGCTTACGTTTGCGGGCTCCGATTGAGTTACGGGCTCCGAGCTGCGATTCATTGCAATTTGTCAAATCGCAAGTTAATGCCCTCCAAGCCTTTGAGATCTTTCAGGGCCGCAAGAGTCCCAAACGCTAAAATGTCTAATCGGCATTCAATGCTCCGATTCCCCCCCGCTAACCACTCAAGCCCGCAAATATCTAGCCACAAGTTAATGATACCAAGGAGGTCTTGCAAAGGGCTTAATGACAAATCAGAGCACTTTAAAAGAAAAAAAAAAAGCAATACTGTATTTCATGAAGAGTAAAAGTGATTTTAGGTCTTAGAATTAAAAACAGAACATTCTCCAATACTTTATTTCATGCTCAATTTTCTTGTTATATCGATCATGGCAATCAATGTGAAGTCCTATGGGCTTCAACCTCCAAGCCCGTAGGATTTTTAAATCCATCCTCCATTTTTTCAAAGTCCTACGGCCTTCACTTACGAGTTACGGGCTTGTAGGGTGGTCATGAGGACAAGCTCTGTTTCCATTGGCTGTTTCTGCATCGGGAGTTAAGGGCTTGCTCCTGTAACATGGCCGGACGTAGCATTTGCAGGCTTGAACAATTGAATAGCAGCCAGCAACTCAATCGCTGGCCTAATGTCATAATTGAATGATGTCATCAGAAAAATCTTTGCAGGGGGAGGGAGGCATATTAAGGTTGCGTGCAACTTTAACTTCCCAATTTCCTGCATTTTTCCAGCCTTGAGTTGCCCTATCCTGCTCTGCAACCTTAACTATACTTTAATGTCTTTTGTCAATATATTACACACACACACACATATATATGTATTTACAGTAGACTCTTAGTTATCCAGAACTCAAGCAACCAGAACTCTCAAGTAACCAGAAAAAAATTTAATGCTGTATTTTAAATACAAATTTAAATTTTACAGAGCTCAACATCAAAGATTTGAATAGTTTTTTATAACCTAACCCTGACATGTACTTCTCAACAACATTGTCCCTTACTTGTTTGGAGAGTTCCTTGGTCTTCATGGCAGTGTTTGGTTAGTGGCGCCTCTTGCTTAGGTGTTGCAGCCTTTCAAAAAAGGTGTGTATATGTAATTATTAGTCATGTGACAGTTAGATTGCACACAGGTGGACATCATTTCACTAATTATGTGAGTTCTGAAGGTAATTGGTTGCACCAGAGCTTTTTATGGGCTTCATAACAAAGGGGGTGAATACATACGCACATGCCAATTTTCTGTTTTCTATTTCTAAAAAATAGTTTTATGTATATATTTTTCTCATTTCACTTCAACCAACTTAGGCTATTGTGTTCTGATCCATCACATAAAATTCAGATTAACAAAACATTGAACTTAATTCTGTAATGTAACAAAAAGGTAAAAAGTCAAGGGGGTGAATACTTTTGCAAGGCACTGTATACAAACCCTTCACACACTTGTCATTGTAAAGGGACTTGTGTACTTCAATTACAGCTATACCTGTACGGTCACCCAAGATGAACAGGTCATAGCAGAGAGGTTAGAGACATTGCGGTCCACTGGAGAAGGAACTGGCAACCCACTAAAGTATCTTTGCCAAGATAATCTTTATGGACAAGCACAACCAGAGACATAATAATATGGCACTCGAAGTTCAGAAGGTGCCTTCTACATTAATGGGGAAGAGCAGAGGGCGAGTACAAGTAGCACCAGTTCTAATGAAGTGATGGAGCCAAAGTCGAGAGTGTTCCCAGCGGTGGAAATGTCTGGAGGGGAAAGGAAAGTCCGATGCTGCAAAGATCAATTCAGCATAGATTCCTGAAACTTTAGAACTATGAACCAAAGCAAACTAGATGTGGTCAAACTTGAGATGACAAGTTTAAACATTAAAATCCTTGGAATTAGTGAACTCAGATGGACTGGAATGGGTCACTTCATATTAAACAACCACCAGATCTTCTACTGTGGTCAAAAATCCCACTGAAGATAAGGAGAAGCCCTCATGATCAAAGAGTGGGAAAGCATTGCTCGTTATATCTCAATAAATTAGAGAATTCAAGTTCAAGGCAAGCCATTTAACATGATAGTGATCCAAGTCTATGCTCCAACTATTAATGGGTTCGATTCCAGTCAGGGAACAAAGAGGTCACACCACACTGAAGCCATGTAGGATTGGGCCTGGTCAGTACTTGAATGGGAGACCACCTAGGAATACCAGAAGCTGTATGCTATGGAGAAGGAAATAGCAACCCACTCCGATATCTCTGCCATGAATACCAAGTGGATCAGCATGTTGAGTTGTGGTCCATGAGGTCACAGAGAGTCAGACACGACTGAGTATTTGTTTTATGTTGCGTATTCTCTCAATCCACTCACTATGTATAATTTCCAAATTCTTTCATTTTAATTTTCCCCGTAATTAGTTGAATCAATATTTTAGATTTTTTTGGGGTAAAACTCTATGAAATATTTCAATACAAAATAAGTTATAAAAAGAAAAGTTCCCAGTTTAGCATATTTATAGAGAATATGCATTTATTGATCATGTAGAGGTGCGTCTGTGACTTTAGGAGCACAAAGAGAAAGGCCGTGTCATATAATACCAGCCGTGTTCAGCGCCTACTCAAGCAGAACATTTCACTTCCCTTCAATTAGCCTGAGCACAGAAACTGTACACGATCCAGTCTGAGACATTGCAGATTTACACTGGATGAGACTGTCCCTGGGACTAAGGATCCTCAGATAAATAATATGAGCTGTCACTCAGTCCGAGCACTCCAGGGGAGCAGATAAACACAGAGCACGAGGTCTCATTTTGTGAATAGTCTCTTATCTAGTGTTCCAAGCTGGAATATCAGCCTTTAATAAGTGAATGGAAGAGTAGGCTTAAGCAGAGCAGAACATTAAGGGAGGGTACGGTGTATCAGGGTAGTGGGCTGGATAATCAATTTAACCCTTTTGTAGGCAGTACTTTACACTCTGACATTTTGTACAGCTCGTCAATTTTTTTGTCACACCAAAAAATGCGTTTTTGATGTTATTCTTAAAAAGTATAAAAAAGTCCATTGTACTATCCATTTGTTTTCGAAATGTTCAGCTTTGCTCGTAACACTGTAAATGGAAATAAATAATCAATACTGCACTTTAAAGGACAGGAAAAACTATGAAATACATTAGAATTAATTGTACAACAGTCTCAAGATCGCAAATCTGCAATCAAATTTGTTTTTTAACTTTCCCTTTACATGTTGTATCAATCTCGGGAATCAAAGAGTTAATACATATCAGGCCACCCACATGGACTAGAACATTTCCTTCATTCACTTTTATTATTTTGTACATTGCCGGATTGCGAGTCTGATCGCATATCGGACTTCTAAACTCTAATCGATTGACGTTTAACCTTCATGTTTTACCGACGTCATGATGATTGGCTGTTTCTAAATTGGTAGTTACGACCTTGCTTAATTGATCATGCTCTGCAATGCTGCGTAAGGTGCGTGGTTTACGGTTTTGGCTTTCGGCCAGACTTACTGCCTATATAATGTAAACTGCAGGCCTGCAATTGAATAGGGGCCTATGTCTACACTTTCTCTCAATTCATTTGTAAGGAAAATAGAAGATTAAAACACATTTTATTCTGTTTCTGTGATTCTTCAATGATAATTTTCATACATTAATATAATTTATATTACATACAAAACAACATTTTGGTAATATATACTACATCTTCTTTTTAAAATGTGCCTTTATGGCACTGCCACTTAGAATATTTAATTATAAATTATGTTTATTTTAATTTTTTAACTAGTTTATTTTAAAAAAAATCTGAAATACACATCAATTAAAAAAAAAAATTAAACTCCCCCCCAACTTGGTGTTCACGGTTTGATGATATAGAACAATATCTATGAATTTAATTAATCATTAAAACACACATTTTGTTAGACCTGTAAGTAGTTACCATAGGAAATATATACATTTCATCTGTAACTGTTCCGGGTTAGACTGTATCTGCTCTTCGAATCTCACCAGGCACTGTGACAAATTCATAATTCCTCTCTAAGGAGCTGGGAGCCTCTAAAGGGTTAACAGGAATGTCGTTCTGCTCTAATTAGCACTATTTCTCCCAGGACCTAAGGAGTATCCTATTTCTTTTTCAAACGAAAGAAAAAAGAAAAAAGATTTTGTTGGCGTTCCTTAGTAATCACCGCGTGTGACAATAGGTGAATGGGCGTCTCGGTACATTTGTGCATTTCCTTTTTTCCTTCGCTCATTAGCTACACAACAGAAAAGCAGGTCCCCTCCTCCATGGTCAGACCCCAAATAAGACCCCTTCACATGACTGAGCATCTGACTGTATTATTAGGACAAGTGCTTTGGCCACACGCAAATGGCTTTTAGTCTTCTCTATTCCTATTCAGGTATCCACTTGGGCCCTCATTCAATTGCGATTTGGCCAATTGAATAGGGGTCTAAATAAGTACATAACATATTTTCTTTAAAGAAGTTTCTAGTAAACATCTATCCAAAAGCAAGGTTTTTACTAACTAAAAACTTCTTTAAAAAAATATGCTATGTGCTTATACAGAGCCCTATTCAATTGGCCAAATCGCAATTGAATGAGGCCCTTATTACAGTTTTAAAGTTTAAGATAAATTGCACATGTTTGTGGAGTGTGTAAGAAACTAATATGATTAGAGCTATGTAAGCTATAAGCATACAATTATGTTTAGAGAAAATCATAACATTTGAAGATGTGCTTTATATACAGAATATTCCATCTTGTATGGTTCTATCACTTCCTAGAAGACTGAAGCCTAAGAGGTGTTTTTTAAACTATCAGTGGAGGGGAGGGTTGAGAAGGAGGGAAGAGATGGAGAATCTTAGTTTTAAAAAAAACCTTCATGAGACTTTTGCATTATAAAATGCAGACATTAAAGGGCCACTGTACAGGAGGGAAAAAATAAAAATAAATACATAGATAAAATAATATTTCCCCCTCCTCTCCCTCCCTTGTGTCTCCTTCCACCTCGTCTACCTCCTTTGTATCTCCTGCCCCCCTGTGTTTTTACCTCCCTCTCCCTCCCGTGTCTCTAAACCCCTCCCCTGTGTCTCTTTCCTCCTTCTCCCTCCCATGCATCTCTTCCCCCCCCCCCGTGTCTCCCCCAACCCTCCCCTGTGTCTGTTCCCCCCTGGCCTGTGTCTCTTTCCCCCTCCCCCTGTGTCTGTTACGGCCTTCCTCGTGTCTCCATTTCCCTCCCTTGTGTATCTTCCCCCCTGCACTCTCTCCCCTGTGTCTCTTCCCCCTCCTCTCACTCCCCTGTGTCTCTTCCCCCTCCTCTCACTCCCCTGTGTCTCTTCCCCCTCCTCTTTCTGTGCCTCTTCCTCCCTGTCTCTTCCCCCTCACCCTCTGTGTCTCTCCCCACTGTGTCTTCCACCCTCTCCCTCTGTGCCTCTTCCCCCGCCTCTCTCTGTGTGTCTCGCCACTGTGTCTCTTCACCCCTTCCTCTGTCCCCCCCCCCCTCTGTGCCTCTTTCCCCCTCTCTCTGTACCTCTTCCCCCCTTTCCCTCTGTGTCTCTTCCTCCCTCACCCTCTGTATCTCTCCCCCCTGTGTCTCTTCCCCCCTCTCCCTCTGTGCCTCTTCCCCCCTCTCCCTCTGTGCCTGGTCCCCCCTGGCCTGTGTCTCTTTCCCCCTTCCCCCTGTGTCTGTTCCCCTCTTCCCCCCACCATTTCCCTCCCATGTGTATCTTCCCCCTGTTCTCCCTCCCATGTGTATCTTCCCCCTGTTCTCCCTCCCCTGTGTCTTTTCCCCCTCCTCTACCTCCCCTGTGTCTCTTTCCCACCTATCCCTCTGTGTCTCTTCCCCCTCCCTCTGTGTCTCTTCCCCCTCCCTCTGTGTCTCTTCCCCCTCCCTCTGTGTCTCTTCCCCCTCCCTCTGTGTCTCTTCCCCACTCTCCCTCTGTGCCTCTTCCCCACTCTCCCTCTGTGCCATGCCTCTCCCCCCCCTCTTCCCCACTCTCCCTCTTCCCCACTCTCCCTCTGTGCCTCTCCCCCCCCCCCCTCTTCCCCACTCTCCCTCCCCTCTTCCCCACTCTCCCTCTGTGCCTCTACCCCCCCTCTTCCCCACTCTTCCCCACTCTTCCCCACTCTTCCCCACTCTGCCATCTGCTCTTGTCTTGGGCCGCGTTGCGCGCAAGCGCGGCTCGCGTCGTGCAAGCGCAGCAGTTTATCATTGTCCAACTGCGATTCGTCTGAAGCGTGACGACGCATCGCAGTTAGACAATTATAATATGTGATATATATATATATATATATATATATATATATATATATATATATATATATATACACACACACATACATATACACACACACAAACTAGTAAATTGACAGGTTAATATTTTATGTGCCTCTCCCCCCTCGCCCTTTCTCCCTCGTTCTCTTTCCCCTGTGCCTCTTCCCCCCCTCTCCCTCCCGTGTCTCTTCCCCCTCACCTTTGTCTCTTCTCTCCCCCTCCTGTCTCTCTCCCACCCTCTGCTTTGTCTCTCCCCCCATGTCTCTCCCGCACCCTCCCCCCGCATATCCCCCCCTCCCCGTGCAGTGCAGTGCCCATGCAGAGGAGTAACATGGTGCATTTTGCATGCGCATCAGAGTCTGTGTAACCTCCCCCCGCCAATGCGATGTATATGTATTTATATATATATATATATATATATATATATATATATATATATATATATATATTGTGACAAACCACTTCTTTTACAGGTAGGATTGTCACCGATCTTGCAGTAACCACAGCCTTCTAGGGCATACAAAGTCCAGGACACCTTCAGCTCAGTTTTCCTTTTTTATTCAGTTTGAAAGCAGGTACTTTAAATAATAACAAAACAAACAAAATCCCTTGCTCTTACTTGAGCTCTTACTAGACAGTACTTGCTATCTGCAATTGGGTGGCTTTCCCACTTACCAATTTCCCAAACAAAAGCAATGTCTTTGCAATAAGCGCAGCCTCTCCTAGCTGTCTTTTCCTCTCCCCCTTGGAGCAGGCTGCTCTCTTCTTTTAAAGGCCTGTCTGCTAATTGAGTAGCTACAGGTGAGTGCCAATTAGCTAACTCTTAAAAGCCAGATCCAAGCTGTGGTCTGTTATACAGCAACTAGTGCTGTTGGAGCATTGGCCCCCCCTGCTCTCCAAATACTCCGCCCCAGGGACCCATACCATGTTTTGCAGAGCATCAGCTATGCATATTGCAAACTGTAACATCTCTCCCTGGGGCATTTAACTGAGAAATCCTCTGGTTGCTGTCTAGCAAATCAGGTCTGATGTATCTCCCATCAACCACTATTCCACCTTTATGCTCACATATCCTCCCCCCCCAGCTCATACCCAAGGGTTTGAGCGACCATGGAAATCAGGGAGTGTACCCTCGAAAGCCCATCAGCATTACCTTGTTGCAGACCAGCCCTGTGTTCCACAGTGAAATTAAAAGATTGCAAACTCAAAAACCATCTGGTTACTCTGGAGTTACTTTCCCTGTTCTGATACATCCACGTCAGAGGAGCATGGTCCGTTATCAATCGAAACCTTCTGCCCAGTAGGTAGTATTTAAGAGAGTCTAATGCCCACTTAATAGCAAGACACTCTTTTTCAACAATGGAGTAGTTCTTCTCATGTGGGTTTAACTTTCTGCTAAAAAAGAAAACAGGGTGTTCTTCACCCTGGTATTCCTGTGAAAGAACAGCCCCCAAGCCCACATCAGAAGCATCTGTCTGAACTATAAAATCCCTGGAAAAATCTGGGGTCACTAAGACAGGATGGCTACAGATAGCTTCCTTCAGACTCTTAAAAGCCTTTTCTGCCTCAGGGCACCATTTAACTATGACTGGGGATTTTGCTTTAATAAGGTCTGTCAGGGGTGCAGCAATGGTAGCAAAATCTGGAATGAACCGCCTATAATATCCAATTAAACCCAAAAATGCCTTTACTTGTTTCTTTGTAAGGGGCTGTGGCCATTTTTGTATGGCTTCTACTTTGGCTTCCTGTGGTTTAACCAAACCCCTCCCAATAGAATAACCTAAGTACTTAGCTTCCTCTAAACCAATCGTACACTTGGAAGGATTGGCAGTTAAGCCTGCTGAGCGGATAGCATCAAGTACCGCTTGAACTTTAGGGAGGTGGGATTCCCAGTCTGCACTGTGGATGACGACATCATCCAAGTATGCTGCAGCATAACGAACATGAGGTTTAAGAATTCTGTCCATCATTCGTTGGAATGTGGCAGGTGCCCCATGTAACCCAAATGGCAATACAGTGTACTGAAACAGGCCACTGGGTGTTGAAAAGGCTGTCTTTTCTTTGGCTCTTTCAGTGAGCGGGACCTGCCAGTAACCCTTTGTTAAATCCAAGGTTGTTAGATAACGAGCTTTGCCCAGTCTTTCTATTAACTCATCAACTCTTGGCATTGGGTAAGCATCAAATTTTGAGAGGGCGTTTAACTTGCGGTAGTCATTGCAGAACCTCCATGTGCCATCAGGTTTTGGCACCAATACAATAGGACTACTCCAGTTACTCTGGGATTCTTCAATGACTCCAAGTTTTAACATGCTCTCAACCTCTAAGTTTATAACCTCCCTCCGGGCCTCAGGAATTCTATAGGGTTTGAGGTTAACTCTTTTCCCTGGTTCGGTTATTATGTCATGTTTAATCACTTTAGTCTTTCCTGGAACTATCGAGAAAACATCCCTATTTCTTCTGATGAAATCTCTAACCTCTTGCTTTTGATGGACAGACAGAGTCTTAGATACGTTCACATCTGGCTCTACTATAGGAGGTTCTGAAGGTTTTAAAGCAACCAGGACCTCCCTGTCCTTCCATGGCTTTAACAGATTTATATGATACAACTGTTCAGGCTTTCTTCTTCCTGGTTGTCTGACTTTATAATTGACATCACTCACTTTCTCTATTATTTCATAGGGTCCATGCCAAGTCGCAAGGAACTTATTCTCCACAGTAGGGACCAGAACCAATACCCTGTCTCCAGGTTGGAACACTCTGACTCTAGCATTACGGTTATAGCTGTTTTTCTGAGCCTGCTGGACTTCCAGCATGTGTTCCCTGACAATAGGCATGATGGTGGCCATTCTATCCTGCATTTGAGCTATATGCTCAATTACACTCCTGTGAGGAGTAGTCTCCTGTTCCCAGGTCTCCTTAGCAATATCCAATATTCCCCTGGGATGTCTTCCATATAATAATTCAAAAGGAGAGAAGCCCGTGGAGGCCTGTGGAACTTCCCTAATGGAAAACAGTAGATATGGCAATAAAAAATCCCAATTTCTTCCATCTGCATCAATTACCTTGCGTAGCATACTCTTAAGGGTTTTGTTGAACCTCTCTACTAAACCATCAGTCTGTGGGTGATATACTGAGGTCTTAAGATGTTTAACCTGCAAGAGCCTGCACAACTCTTTTGTGACTCTGGACATGAACGGGGTCCCCTGGTCTGTCAGTATTTCTTTAGGGATACCCACCCTACTGAACATCAACATAAGTTCCTTAGCTATTAGCTTTGCAGAGGTATTACGCAAGGGAATGGCCTCAGGATAGCGAGTTGCATAGTCCAAGATGACTAATATATATTGGTGTCCCCTAGCGGACTTTACCAGTGGCCCCACTAAGTCCATAGCGATCCTTTCAAAAGGCACGTCAATTATGGGTAAGGGTACAAGTGGACTACGAAAAGTCTTGAAAGGAGCCCTGTACTGGCACTCAGGACATGAGGAGCAATAGTTTGTAATAGCAGCAAACACTCCAGGCCAGTAAAACCGTCTAAGGACTCTCTCTCTAGTTTTTCGGACTCCCAAGTGTCCCCCTAATATGTGGCTGTGAGCCAACTTTAGCACTATATTCTGGTAAGTCTAAGGAACCAACAGCTGCCTAATGATGTCTGAATCCTTTTTTTCTACACGGTAAATTAGGTCATTTTGTACTTCAAAATAGGGGAACGGCAGTGCTCCTCCTGGCTGATTAACAACCCCGTTTACAACTTTAATATCATTTCTAGCTGTCACTAAAGTGGGATCTTCCCACTGAGCGCTTTTAAAGTTACCTGGACTAATTCCAATATCAATTAAGTCCTTATCCTTGTCTGCATTATTAGTAGGCTCCTCACTAGTTTGAGCTGGGTTATCTCCTATTAATACTGGTTTAGGGCAGTATTTTTTCTTTTTCCTTATTTTTCCGTCACAGTGGTCAAAACCCAAGTCAATATCGGAAAAAGGGAACACATTATCCTCGACAGACTGACTCATTTCTGATAAATTTTGGTCTGTCTTTTGTAAAGCTGCCCATAATTTTAGAAAATGAGGAAAGTCTCTACCGATCACTACCTCATGGGCTAATCTAGGTACTACACCCACTCGGTACTTTAAATTCCCATACTGGGTTCCAATATTTACTTCCGCAGTGGGGTATTCCTTTTTATCACCATGAACACAGATAATGCCTATTTTCTGTCCATGATCAGGTTTTACACAAGGTATTATAGACTCTGCTACCAACGTAACCATACTACCTGAATCAAGTAATGCTTTAGACATTTTTCCATTCACAGTTACACAGCATTTATGAGCGTTATTATCATAGTCATTGTTAACAATACCATAACAACTGAGCAAAAATGAACGTGTTCCCTCACTTTTGCCCATATTGCATTCCATAGGTTCATCCTTAAATGGACAGTCTTTGGCCATATGACCATCCTCTTTGCACTTGAAACATTTGACAGTACAGTCTGACCACCAATTAGTTCCGTTCCCAGGCCTATTAGACCTGGATGCCCCCCTTAAACCTTGAACAGTCTTACCCGGTCTTGCAGAATCTTGGGGCTTAGGATTGCGAGGGTTTTCCTGTGAAGTAGGACATAGCAGTTCTCCTGCAGCCGCATATCTTTCCACCAAGGCAATCAGTTGGTCAGCTGTATGGGGGTCACTTTGGCTGACCCAGCGACGCAGGGAAGCTGGTAAACCACGCAAAAACCGGTCCATTACTAAGGTTTCCACAATGTGGCTAGCTGAATGGATTTCAGGTTGTAACCATTTCCGTGCAAGGTGTATGAGGTCAAACATTTGGGAACGTGCGGCTTTGTCTGAAGAATATGACCACGAGTGGAACCTTTGGGCACGTACTGCAGAGGTTACACCCAGTCGTGCCAAGATTTCAGCTTTCAATTTGCTGTAGATACTTGCATCGGCTGGTTCTAGGTCATAATATGCCTTCTGCGGCTCTCCACTTAGGAACGGTGCCAGTATGCTTGCCCACTCACCAGCCGGCCATCCGTCCCTCTCAGCAGTGCGCTCAAATGCCAGAAGGTACGCCTCAACATCATCTGATGCGGTCATTTTCTGAAGATAGTGGCTCGCCCGAATCACCTTTGGCCCCTGGTATCTTCCATCAGGGTCTCCATTCAGTTTTCCAGAGATCGCTTGGATTACCTGTTGTAGTCCCTGGGTGACTTTTTGCTGCTCCTCACGGGCTACTTTAAACATCTCCGCTTGTGTCACAACAAGCTGTTTCACCAAGGACTCAGTGCCCTCCATTTGTGTTTTGGCCAGGACTTTAGCACACTCTGCCTGGGCCAGCACCAGTTGCTGCAGGGCTGCACTGTTTTCTGCAGCTCTCCTGTTAGTCTCCTGTTGCACAGAGGAGGATTGGATCAGAGCCTTGATAACATCCTCCATGTTGAGCTTTAAATGACTTCTACCCTCAGGCTTACGTGGGTGCCCGCATTCTCCACCATATGTGACAAACCACTTCTTTTACAGGTAGGATTGTCACCGATCTTGCAGTAACCACAGCCTTCTAGGGCATACAAAGTCCAGGACACCTTCAGCTCAGTTTTCCTTTTTTATTCAGTTTGAAAGCAGGTACTTTAAATAATAACAAAACAAACAAAATCCCTTGCTCTTACTTGAGCTCTTACTAGACAGTACTTGCTATCTGCAATTGGGTGGCTTTCCCACTTACCAATTTCCCAAACAAAAGCAATGTCTTTGCAATAAGCGCAGCCTCTCCTAGCTGTTTTTTCCTCTCCCCCTTGGAGCAGGCTGCTCTCTTCTTTTAAAGGCCTGTCTGCTAATTGAGTAGCTACAGGTGAGTGCCAATTAGCTAACTCTTAAAAACCAGATCCAAGCTGTGGTCTGTTATACAGCAACTAGTGCTGTTGGAGCATTGGCCCCCCCTGCTCTCCAAATACTCCGCCCCAGGGACCCATACCATGTTTTGCAGAGCATCAGCTATGCATATTGCAAACTGTAACATCTCTCCCTGGGGCATTTAACTGAGAAATCCTCTGGTTGCTGTCTAGCAAATCAGGTCTGATGTATCTCCCATCAACCACTATTCCACCTTTATGCTCACAATATATATATATATATACTCTTACTCAGACTCAAGTTTTGAAACAAAATATGTATATATATATATATACACACACACATACATATATACATATATACAATAATCATTTAGTGTATGGTGAGCACAAAAGTGAGAAAAGCTCTCCACCGTACAAAGTACAGAAAACAAATAATACATTAATAAGCCCATTTGCATGTCTAAAAGGCGGGGACATGCAAATGAGAATACAATGTACCTCACTCTTTTAATCCAAAAATAGCAACTTTATACATTGCTCCCTTAGAGCATATGCCCGCCGTATTAAACAGCTTTTAAGCAAAGCATCGGGTTGGATTTTTGTGTAAAATCCAACCCGATGCTTTGCTTAAAAGCTGTTTAATACAGCGGGCATATGCTCTAAGGGAGCAATGTATAAAGTTGCTATTTTTGGATTAAAAGAGTGAGGTACATTGTATTCTCATTTGCATGTCCCCGCCTTTTAGACATGCAAATGGGCTTATTAATGTATTATTCGTTTTCTCTACATATATACATATATACATACACACACACACTCAAAGATTTCAAACATATAAATATATATATATACATTTTGCTTGAAAACTTGAGTAAGAGCATAATTAGGCTAGCAAAAAGTCAAAAATCTAGTTTTTAATTAGAAAAAATAAGTTTTGATGCTTCTGCACAACCCTGGGAGAATCCATGATACTTGATGGAGTTGAGAGGGGTTTAGAGCTGTGTTTGCATTGTATGATGCCAGGTGCTTCTAGGCGTGTGAGGGATAAAGGGTATGGTGTTAATTAAATGTTTATGCTATTATCTAACAAAGACTCCACACACACCCTCGTGATCCAGCTCTCAGGATGGGATATAATAAGCACAAAATAAAAATATTTTTATGCCCATGACTTACAAAGCAGCTGATATTGTTAGTTTGGTACCTTTAGATTGTAAGTCTGCGAGTTTTCAATCTTGCATGTAGCTTTGGGGAAAGCTCTATGGACACCGGATTCTAAGCGCAAAGACAGGGACCTCCATCCTTTGCAATATATTAATATTGCTATTGTTTTTTGCCTTTTTCTCAATCCATATAGGGCGCCACTGAATATGTTGGCATGTTACAAATAAACAATAATAAGAATTATACATACTTGACAAACAACCATCTTTTTAGTTGATCTACATCTATCTTTTAATTGTTAATGCCCATATTAATTTGTAATGCATGTAGGGGCTTTCATGGGGGGATAAGAAGGAACTCCCCTATGGTTTCTAAAGTTTTGTCATCTTGCTTGCGATTAGGATGACAGTGTTTGCTCCGTAGGACAAAACTATGGAAATGTGAGGCTCGTCTTCATAAAAGCATTTTGGGTAAATCAGGTGATACTTAGGATGCGCGGTGCTGGAATTTGTTAACTCCCCCCACCATGTTTAGGAAAAAAAAAAATTGAAAATATCATTATATCCTTTTACAAAAACATCCAGGAAAGAAAAACATTTGAAACGAAGATGTTCACATTCTTCCACACTAAGGATACAGGAGTTAAGATTGACTGGGGATTTTTATCACATTATCAAAACTTCTTGTGACCCTGCCACATTCCTTCTTATGTTTTAGCGTTGTTTTTCTACTCCTTAATATGCAGGGATATAATTATTGGCCCTAACTTAAATTACTCTTGTTTTTGCTTGTGTAGGGACGTGCACACTTGACCAATCATTACTTACTCTATGAGGCCTGTCACTTTGAATCTCTGCTCTCTTGCTACGTATGTCCTAACTTAATCAGTATTGCTTTGGAGAGAGGTACAGCTCTCGAAAACGTATAACCTTTACAATAATGTTGGTTCAATAAAAAAGGTATCAATATATACTGCAATACTCTAGATTATCATTTTACAACAAACGCACAATTCTGGCCTTTTTGATTCTAACAGCTTAAAGGGCCACTGCGGTCAAAATGTTCTGACATTCGACATCTTTAGGACACAATGCAAGAAATGATTGACTTCCCGTCGTTTGGCGGCTTAGTTGACTGTGTAAACAAAACGAGACTCAAAGCTTCCTTCATCATGACTCCTTTTGGGAGAAGTCAAATGGATTACTGCGGGTTTTAGTAGAGATCTGCTGTGCGTTCTTTGAAGTTACTGTAAGTATTTAGGGAGAGCTGTGCTAGGAGCAGATGTGCACATTCATCAGGAGTTAAATGAGATTACATCTATCAGCAGGTGGTCTGCCCTGTATGCTGGGTCTGTATGTACATAGGGAGATGCCCAGAGCACCAGAGTATATACATGACAGTGATAGGTTTAATAGGTTAAATGTCAGCAGCTTACACCTAGGAAACAAACATTAACTGTACTGTCAGGATACAAGACATGCCAAATAGGTTAATATACCACAAATTGTCATATCTCCTTAGAAAATATATATATTTAAATATTTAGCTTGTGATAATGACAAATCTGTGTGTGAAATGTGTGTTAATGATAGGAAATATTGTATTATTATTATTATTATTATCTTTTATTTGTATCTGACAATCATCATAATTAGGCAGTGAAAAGTCATAAAGCTAGCCTTTAGTATGCTCTGCTTAAAGCTGTGTAATACAGCAAGCATATGCCATGATTTAAGAGGGAGGGTGCATTGTGGGTTCATTTGCATGTTCCAACCCAGTTTCCCAGAGTGCAGTGCAATTATTTTCTACTTTTCAAGAAATAAAGTAAGTTTTACTTATTTTTGGACAGTCAAATTGGGACACTAATGTACTGTTCATTTTCTCTATTAATATATATATTAGTATCAGAATAAATATTTCTGGGAATCCTGAGCATGTAATAGGTTTTTTAACTTATTTTTAGACGCTCAAATGTGGACACAAATGTACAGTTTAGTTACCATATTATATATATATATATATATATATATATATATATATATATATATATATATGAAGAGTGAGGTAGCCGTGATTATTTATATATATATATATATATATATATATATATATATATTAACATTTCCCTCATTTCACTACTTCAGTATAATTTAATTTGAAGGAATGTAGGACATTACACAGTTTACATTCTCTGTTTACAGACAATTTGCCCAAAACTGTGTTCTATAAACCCAAAGTGTGAAAAGTTCACACAGTTATAGGAAAGGTTACCTCAGACAAAGCTTATTAGGCAGCAATAAAAACGCCCCAATTCTTCAGTAGGTTAATACATCACTTCACATTGTTTAAATAGCCTATTTAAGACAGGTCCTGACCTTTCCCCTTTGGCTAAACGGTGGGTTTGAGTCAGCTGTGGTAGGTGTTTGGTTCCCTCCCAGGTCGGGGTCTTTCTTGAACTCTGCAGGCTTCTGCCCCTCCTTAAAGTGTCCTCAATCAGTGCTCTGTCAGCTATGACATTTGGGACTGCGCCACGGTCTGTGCTGTGCCATCCTCATTAGGACCACTCACATGATATAATCTAGTTGAGATGCACACCAGAACTGACGCTAAATAATTAAAAATGTATATTTAGTCTGAGTAGGTATTAAAGGACCACTGTAGCTATAATTTATGTCCAACATAAAGACCGGCCCTACCAACAGGAAGTGGAGAAAGCATGTAGACCTAATTTTGGGCACTTTTAGTATTTAACTTGATTTTTAGTATTAATTTACTTTATTTCAGCATTGTATGTATGTATAGTAGTAGACACAATATAGTGTTAGCACCAGGTATTTCACCCCCTCTAGCACATCACCAACATCTCCTCTTGGATCCGTTCCCATCTCGAAGACGAACTTCCAACTCTAGTTCCCACAAACTGAATCCCCCATACTAATAACAATCACTCTCACCCCTCATGCTTGCTGCCTTGGGGTAATAATGCAGTTTGCAATCTCTTTCACTCCCCAGGTACAATAGATTACTAATTTGTGCCATCTTCACCTAAAAACATATCCAGCAAATGAACTTTTCTCACAGACAACCTATCATATCCCACCTTGGCTGCTATAACTTTCTGCTTATTGATTATGTTGATGCTCGGGATCAGGAAAGATTAGGAAGCTGTTATCAGGATATAAAAGCTGCAATAATTGCAAATAAACATTACTATTGAATGGTTACTACCAAAAATATAAGTAAACGTATGGCAAAATGACCAGTGGTTACTCAGGGTTTTGTGTAACTTTTTGTGTAATTTTTCTATATGTTCTTTTGAATAAGTAAATTTGATAATGGACAAATATTTTTAGACATCCTAATAATTTTCCCTTTTAGATGCAATTAAACCTTATTTTAGTGATAAGCATAATTACATTTAAAATGTAAAGAATAGAGGCTGTCTTATTTTATTTTACTTCTTCGAAAAAGTATATTTTTAATACGTTACTAAACCGGTGCTTTAAGGAAATCCACTCGCCAATTTTAATTTACAATTTACCCCTAAGGGTACATGGAATGGACAGTGTGGTTCAAAGCAAGTTCGTCCTGCCCTTTCACTAAGGTCTGAGAGTCTATATAATTACAGGCCTGTCAGTCGTCCCTGATTTTGTGTGACTTAATACAAATTCCTAAGCCAGGCACTGAATTAGGGAATCCCCAGTAATATCCAGGGCTTTCACTGAAAGGAAATTGTGGTTTATCAGTAAAATCCAGTCAAAGGAGGACAAAATCTCATATTTAGAGACATTTGACAACCACAAATCGTATTATTTATATATATATATATATATATATATATATATATATATATATATATATATATATCCTAATCTAAATATCGTTTTTTTTAGGATAGAATCATAGATAGGATGTGTAGTCCCCTTGTATAAGGAAGTAGGAGGAAGCAGACACTTATCTGTAGATCTGTGCAATGAGCTGCTGCTGGCTGGAATGTTAGTAAAGAGTTAAAATATGTATTTGAATGCAGCGTTTGTATTGGTAGGTACACACTATGGGCCTCATTCTATTATCGGCCGTAAAACGGACGCAAAGCCGCGATTCCTTACGGCCCCGTGTAGAGCTACCTTTACCTTGCAATTCAAATGGACGGCGCCGCAAGGATATTCCCCTTACAGCCGGCCGCATATCATGCAACCGGCCGCAAGGTCTGAAAACTTTAAATGCAAATATAAATTGAATATGGCACTGTAAAGCTCTGTAAATGATAGGCATCATAATGGGGGACATGAGGATTAATAACAACACCCTCTCAAGCTTGCACATCGTCCAAATACGGCTATTTCATTAACGGTTTATTTTCCGTCCCGCAGCCTGGGCGGGTCTGAGGTGCTCCAAGCCCTCGGGACTTTGTCCACGGATATTTGACATGAATTTAACTAAAAATGATTTTCAGATTTGAGTGTAGGGGAATGTTGTGCTATGCATGCCAACACCCCCAATCACTTTTTTTCGTCTCCTCAGAGTGCAGGATGGCTTTATTATGTGCCTAATTGTGTGCTTGCAGGACCTTTTTGGTGCAAGTAAGCTGCGGCTCGGTTTTAGCCTTGCCGAGAGGGTTCCCGGAGCAACTGAATAGCAACCGCAAGGGATAACAAGGCGCCAGCCGCAAGCCTGCCGGAGCACCCGGCCAGAAGGGGATAGAATAGGCAAATAGCCTGCGGCCGGTCCTTGCGGCCACGCATCTCCTACGGCCGATAATAGAATGAGGCCCTATGTAAGCAGATCTGGGGGTGTGGAAAAACAAGTTTTATTTTTAAATAAAATAAATCTGTATGTATATAGAATGACTCCATGTAATGCGCGTGTCTGATATAAGCAGCGTGTGTTCGGTTAGAAAAAAGGAAAAATAGGGAAACTTAGATATACCTTTAATCTGTTCCTGAAGGATGATGAATACTGAATCGGACAAATATAGCATTTTTTAGGAATATTGTTTTTTCTGTGACAAATATTGGATTTTTAACGCATATTGGAGCATTTTTTTTTTTTGCCTATGTGCAATCATAAACAAAAAATCTAAGCAGAAAAATTCAAAAAACATTTCTGAATGAAGATATCACACCTAAAGCTGCAACAACTAAACAGAGGTGTCAGAGCTCTATAATTTATATCCACACCATGCCTTTGTTGGGAGACTTTTTTTCTACAGCTGTGTCCTTATTGCTGGGAGGTCTACGGAATGCAAGAGGGATCCTGAAAGCCTCATTAGGAATGACAGCACTGATTTATAGCCCATATTGGTGCTGACCATCAAAGGCGAGGCAAAAACAACTAGGAAAGCCATAAAGTGTCATAAATAGATTTAAACTTTCCTATTTACCTTAATGTGTGCCTCCAGATCTGAATCAGTAACCAACCTGGTAACTTAAAGGGACATGGGGCACAACTGTTTTTTGTGCATGTAAAGAGCATGTTTTAAACATTAAAAAAGTTATTTTTTGCATGAAAAAATATTAAGTAAACTTTATTGAAATTAATGTGCTTTAGTCTGTGGATCTCATAGGCTGAAAGTGGGCAAGCCCCTAAGTTAAACCTCTGAATGAGTCATACTCTGTTTATTGCTGGTATTCACCCACTATAAGGTCAATGGGAAGAGGTGGCTTTGTCTACTACAAAGTTGCTAAATTTTCAGACATAATATTTACCACCAACACAAAGATCTCCACTGGCTGGAAACTAGCTGTGTGAGAGGTTTATATTTTTATTTTTTTATTTTTTATTGAAAGTTTTCAGACAATACAAAAATGAACAGTCGTTAAATAAAATCATAATTCACCTGTTAATTCTACAATACGGTTTCAATAAGTATTAAGTATCGGTTAACCACAAATTCATATTTAAAATGGGTGATAAAGTTATCATTAATTATCTTTACTAGTAGCTAATAAAGACCATTTCTTTCTGGGTCAAGTTGAAGCTCAATGTATAGCCAACATTATTCATTATTCCCAATTGAGCATTACATTTAAATATTTTACTCCTTTAAGACCTTTTGAAGATCCTCTTACTGTTGTTAATCTAGCAAAACTTGAGGCTATTCATTTGGGACTTAGGATACTAAGATCCAGAAATAATAATCAAGTCCAATCCAAAAAACAGAAAAAAAAAAGGAATAACAAAAAAAAAAAAGAAACAAGTAACAGAAAATTACTGGGCCGGAAAGTGCTAAAGGAAGCTAGGGTTGGGCAGAGGGGAGAATTATCTATAATTACAAACCCCAGAAAGAGAGTGACCCCCATCATTCATACTTCTTATCCCATATTGTCCATTTTTTTTTATCGGAAGATGGGATATCCCGAATTCCTCTATTTTTCTTTCTAGTAATCTCGTTTTATTAATTTTTGTCAAAGAGGTTTCTCTTGACAACAAGTGTTTGCTGTTGGGGCAGCCTATCAATTATTGTTTATTTCCTTATCATATCCGAGTTTTCTTCAGACTCTTTCAACCTGTTTCTCAGCCAACCCCCACCCTCCTCTTAATGACCTTATCAAGGAGAACACAAAAACTCAAATGGAGATTAATTTAAAAAGGCTGCGAAACACAAGTGTTTTTTTTTTTTATTTGGAGCACGTAAATGAGTATGTTTAAAACCTTACAATTATTATTTTTTGCACGAAGTGAAAACATGTGAAAACAAGTGAAAACATGCACACCACACCAACATCATTCCACTTTTCCAGCTATCTACCCATCCATCTATCCGTACATCCACCGACCCATCTATCCATCCATCTATCCCATCCATCTACTCATCCATCAATCGATCCACCCATCCACCCATCTAAACTCATTCCTATGGCAGGGAAGTGGTTAAATCAAAAAAATAAATATGCAGGGAGTATTTGACCCGCTACTCTTATGAAATGGGTAATCCCCTTCCATTCCACTCAATACCAGGTGGACAATTGGACCCCCTTCCCAACCCCATTGTGCAGTTTATACTTCATGGAAACCAACAGGAAATTCAGTGAGCATACGTACGTCTGTATATCTCATTGGCTGCAGTGGGCAAGCTCCCAAGAGCAGTTATTATTATTATTATTATCTTTATTTATATCGCACCAACATATTCCGTAGCGCTGTACAGGGGTTTAGTACATGGCAAAAACAAACTTAACACCTTTTTAAAGAATGGAGGGCCCTGTTTTTGAGCTTATAATCAAATGTACATAGTGCTTGTTTCCAACTTACAATAAAAATTCTGAATAGGTTTTTGTTTCTGAACACTTTGGGGCTCATTCAGTTGTGATTTGGCCAATTAAATAGGGCTCATTATAATCACATAGCATTTTTTTTTTTACAGAAGTTTTAGTTACTGAACTTCTATCCAAAAGCAAGGTCTTCACTAACTAAAAACTTTGGTAAAAAATATGTTATGTGCTTATATAGAGCCCTATTCAATTGGACAAATCACATATGAATTAGGCCCTTTATTTACAAAAAAAAACAGTGTGGAACATTATCAAATTTCTGATGCAACAAAGAAAAAAAAAAATCTTTCCCTGACCCTTTAAATTTTGCAAGGTCATATTATAACACTTGATATGGGATCAGCTATAAAAACAATTGTGAGACTCTAATTAAATACCTAAAAAGTGATTCCTTGATATTGACAGTATGGCTAATCTTAATTATATGATGGAAATTCAGTGCCTAGTAAAACAAGTACCCACTGTTTCATTATCAGACTTTTATTGCATTGTAAAATTAATTTCAATGGATTCAGATTTAATTTATTTTCTCCAGGTTACACAATAAAAATATTTTTTTATCATAACATTACTTTAATCAGTGCTAATGTTTTTAAACCTGAGTTACTGTATTTCTACAGCTTGGATTAGCATAAAATATAGCATAGTATTAAAAAGACACTAAATATTTTTCAGTATATGTATTTCACTATAAAATTCCCTAAGAAGAGGAGATGGTTATAATAATTATGCATGGATCATTAATACAATTCTTACTTAAATAGCAATATTCAAAGATTAGAGTATCTCCCTCCAGCTCGGTGTTTGATTGCTCCTTGATAATGTCATTAAAGAACTACAAAACACTGGAAGACATTTTTACATTGAATCAATATGAATCTCTTCTAAACTTTTTATAAGCATTTTAGTGAAATATATGAGATATTTTGGCCTTAATTGATTTATTAAGAATCCCTAGGTACTGGGATTGGTTGGTCCCAGGGATGCACTGACAGGCGATCAGAACCGACTATGGTCTTCAATATGAAGTAAGTATAGTCACAGTCTGTAACTGTGACTATACTTGTGATGTTTTAACCAATTCGCAAAATGATATAGGCCACTCGTCCTTTACCAGGTGTTTTTCTGCTCTCTTCTATGGACATGGTTCACACAAGTGTCTATACAGATATGAAATGATAGGCCACTCATTTCATGATGGATAATACTTAATAATAGCTCAACTCTCACCTGGATGTACGTCATACAGATATGGGGTATTGATAGCGTATTATGGGGTGATAGCGTAGTCGTCAGATCCTTGATATGGTTCAGTCAAGAGTCATCTGTGTGTTGGTCAATGTTTTCATCCACACACAGTGGTTTACGGCTATTACTGTGTATTAAGGGGTTTGTCTAGGTTTTATTAATACCAAACCGTAGGCCATCTACCAACCGTAGGCCATCTACCGAGGGTTGTGTGTCCTGGGGAGTGATGATAAATATCTTGCTTCAAGAGCAATTAATTCTATAGAGGGCATGGAAATTAAATACCAAACATTTAGCAAAAAACAGTATTAATAAATGTTTGGATTTGATTTCCATGCCCTCCACAGAATTCATCCCCAGGACATAGATGGCCTACGGTTTGATATTAATCAAACCTAGACATACACAGTAATAGCCGTGGACTTTATGTGGAGGAAAACATCGACCAACACACAAAGTGACTCTCAACTGACCCAAATCAAGGATCTGATAATTGCGCTATAAATATATCATATCTGTATGAGGTAGAACCAGGTGAGATCTGAGCTATTAATAAGTATTGTATAATCCATCATGTAATTAAAGACCGGCACTAGGTGTTGGTGCACGTTCTCTCTTCTGTTGTGGAGAAATACAAATATCCATACTTTATTTATATAGCATTTATTACCTTTGTAGTACTCTTAGTATTTGGCTAAATGTAAGCTCTGAAACAGTTAATTATGCCTTTCTCTAATTCAGCATTTTTTACTAGGATACAATAACACCTCTAAGCCATAACACATTGTTCTGTGAGAATGCCAAGCGAAAGTCAAAGATAAGGAGATTATGGGATATTAATTGTAAAAATAAGGTGATCTGACGTAAAATGCATGTTTGATGCGTGCTAGGTACATGTCTGATTATTAATTGGCTTATTAATATAAATAATTGTTTATTGGCTTAGAAATGGGTGTTGGTGGACTGTATCATTTTCTAGAGGGTAGTAATGGAATAAACCATTTCCTGTATGTGGGACTACTATCAAAAGATATTATGTTTATGTAAACACCATTGGGCATGCTATTCTGATGATGAACCACGCGTATCCAAATAAAGTGAAGAAAATCAGTGGCCTCTGTGTTTTGGAGTAGAACGTCGGTTTGTGGAAATATTTTTCTTCTACACTCCATTCCCTGCTTACTTGATTTATAATGCCCCTCAGTATAGGAGCAACTATTTTGCCACTCACATTCTCCCTCACCGATATCTTCCTCCATATTTATTAAAATGAAAAGATGGTGTCACGATTACACTGTCCACACAGCAGGGCAGATTCCACATAAACATGACAGGGGAAATGATTGATGCTGCTGATGTGTAATATGTATTGTACAAACACAAAACATAACAACTCCTACACTAATAAAAATACAATTATACTTCCATAATGTATATGCATACATATAAGTAATCGGCAACTATACTATACACATTTTATATTTTTGATATATATTTATTTATTTATTAGTAACTTGGTACTTAACCATAATCTATTCAGGATGGCAGGTTGAATACCCAAAAACAGTGGGTGTCTTGCAAGCTTTTTCCACATGGATCAATTTAAATAATCCATTATGGACAATCACATTTTAGTTTGAACTGATGGTGCGGTTTCTTGATACAAAACATTAAAACTAATCAGATGTAAATAAAACAATAATTAGATCAAAATAAATAGAATTTAACTTCACTTTTACTGTACTGACATGAGGGCCCAATGGGATTGAGGCGATGCAGAGGAGGAGAAGGAGGAGAGAGGTTATATATTGGAACTTTGGTTCTTATGGGCACAAGCTACACTGCACCACAATACATACTTTACTTACTGGTGAGTCTGGATGCAGGATCGGGTATAGAGGAGGGGTGAGTTCCAAACCAATTTTATTCATTCAGACACGCAGAGTACTGGAATCGACGAGTTCTGAGGTAGTCGAGTACTGAGGTTGCATTCTATATACATTTGAACCCAGCTATCTTTACTTATTTGAAATAGGTAGGTATAATTATTTTGTTTTTATTAATTTTGTATATTGTATAATAATATATTTTACACATTATTTGTCTAGAAATGTGTTCCTTTCCTGTTAGGGAGAGAAATAAGCAGGTATACTGGCTACTCCTGCCATGTTGTGTCAAATGGAATCTGCCATAAGTGTGCGTGGCTCCACCCTGAACAGTGACATCACTTTTGCATATTCTATTGCAAGATGTGATTTAGTAAGATAACAGGGGAAGCAGAGACTAAATGAACAATAATAGACACACTGACAACAGAAAACCCATCCCATGAGTTATACCAAATGTCAATCACTTGTCAATCTCTACTCCATGGGGCAGAATGTGTTAATGAGCCCTGCCTGGCTTCAACAAGGCTGTAAGTAGATTGGGATCAAGTCTTGCTGATTAAATACCAAGAAGAAAAAAATACAGATTAATTATATGCTTGTTCTGCTTGTTACCTACATGTGGTTAATTCCTAAAATACCCTTCTTGACATATGTTTATATATATATATATATATATATATATATATATATATATATATATATATATATATATATATATAGTTGTTGTTGTGTCATTCAATCCACTTGACTGCCCTGGCAGAGATACTGGAGTGGGTTGCCAGTAATACTTTGTTGAAGCACCTTTTGATTTTCTTACAGCACTCAGTCTTTTTGGGTATGAGTCTATCAGCACGGCACATTTTGACTCGGCAAGATTTGCCCACTCTGCTTTGCACAAACACTCCAAATCTGTCAGATTGCGAGGGCATCTCCTGTGCACAGCCCTCTTCAGATCACCCCACAGATTTTCAATCCGATTCAGGTCTGGGCTCTGGCTGGGCCATTCCAAAACCTTAATCTTCTTCTGGTGAAGACAGTTCCTCTTCATGTTCAGCTTTCGTATGCAACCACATTATTTTTATTTTTTATTTTTCTTCCCTCCACCAAAAAGATTTCAGTTTGTTTTTCAATTGAGTTGTACAGTTTATAGGTCACATTAAAGGTGGAAAAAGTTCTGAAATGATTTATCTTGGTCTCATTTTTTGACAGCACAGAAACCTGACATTTTAACAGGGGTGTGTAGACTTTTTATATCCACTGTGTATATATATATATATATATATATATATATATATATATATATATATATATATATATATATATATATATATATATATTTATTTATACAAACATATACATACACACACAAATTCGTTATGCTTATGGTGGGCAAACAAGTGAAGGTCTTGTACAGTACACAAAATAATTATTAAATATTGATTTGTATATTTCCTAATTATTGTAACAAAAAAAAAAAATATTATTATTAGAAATCGGAAGTTATTAAAAACATAGTAATAGACAGCAATGGCTTTGAATTTACTATTTTTTTCTGTCACTCAGCCCAAGTGATCCTCCCATTAGTCTTATCTTTTTATTATTATCTAATTACCTCATTACTGGATTATTGGCTTGATTTTGCATAAGGCTTCTGACATATCAGTAGAGTCTAGCTGTTCACAGACTGACAATTCAGGAGTTATATGTGAAGCACTAATTAATGCAGAGAACTAAAAGGTAACTAAAGTACTGACAATAGCCTATAGGGAGCATCTCTTGAGCTGAGTGACAGCCAAAATGTAGTAAATTCCAAGCTATTTTTCTGTTAGTGAATAATGTTTTTTTGTTACACTTCCAGGTGTATATTTATCAGTAGTATACAATCCTACCACAAATGGAATTATTTTAGAAAAACAGGGACAATAATGTAACAAAACTAGTATTTTCTATTGTAGCGATTAAATAAGTGATAAAGCTACAGTACTAATGGCTCTCCTTGTATAAAATGAAATAAGAGATTGGTTAGTTTGGGCGCCAATAGTTCAGAGATACCGCTTCCTTTTTATTCCAAAGATAAATCCTTAAAGCCTTTTATGATCAATATCAAAGACAGACGATCACAGCATAAAAATGAACCATGAAGTAGCTGCTGTTATCTAAATAGTCCTATTACATATGGGACACATTAACCATAGCCAAAGATCAAAGCCGACCTAAGACTATCAAAAGATCAGATTAACTCAAACACTCAGTGGGGCACAGAAATTTAAGGAGCTTCATTTTTAGAATAAATCAGGGCTGAGGATACCTCAAGTTTTTATAGAATGCATAAATCAAGGGTCATTGTGCCAATAATAAATGGTTAAACAATTATATATACAGAAATAAAATTGTCACTAAAACTTGGTGCTTGAAAGATTTTAAAGGTCCATTGTAGTTCAAGAAAAAAAAATTAAGCATATAACTACATTAGTATGTAATAAACTAGCAACATCAGCTATAAAAACATTTTGGGGGTAAATCTGAACGTTTTAAATACTTTATGAATAAATAAATCCCTTTTGTGCTTATTACATCACTTCCTAAGAGTCGGATCATGAGGATGCGGAGGGAGAGGTGGGGAAGGAGGCAACAGGAGGCAATCATAGGGTTTTGTTATATAATTGGATCTGACTGAAATTGACACTGCACTCCTTCCCCTCACTACTTGCCTGCTTCTATCAGGAAATGCAAACCTTGATCCAAGACATATAAATGCCCCTCTTACACACCATTAACTTCCACCAATGTGTCAAGGATGCTTCTGGGGTCCAGCTGAGGCATCTAAATATTTTTTTCTAATTAAAAACTAGATTAAATATTTTATTTCCCTGTTAAATTATGCTTTTATTCAGACCCAATTATTTATATATATATATATATATATATATATATATATATATATATATATATATATATATATATATATATATACACACACATACACACACACACACAGAGTATTTTATTTCATTGAACAGTGATCCTTTAAACATAAAGTCCTGCCTCTTACAAACTTAAGACAAGTGATTACATCTTACAGTGGGGTTTATAAGTAGCAGGAGCCCAGTTGGTGTAAATAACAACAGAGCTTTAACACTAAGCATCTGTGATTACAACTATTTAAACAACTGGGCATGCTCTTCCTGTTTATCACCCTCACCTTATTTAAGGATAATAGCAAGTGAGGATCCTTATGGATTATTTAGTATTAAAATATCTACCTTGCAAGCTCGTTATCTAACTTTTACTATTCCATCACTAGAACTACCATTATCCTTTACTTTCACCATTAATGGCACTACAATACACTGAAAGCTGATACACAAAACTTGATATGATTACAGTCACACTTCATTAGTGCAGGAAACACTAGTTAGATAAACAGCTGATTAGCAACCCAATCACAAATATAAACTAGAAAGAGATCTATACATGACTGCACTCATCAGTCACTAATGAGCGGAATAAATGGCGTAGTTAATGGGTCTAACACTGGTATCTATATGAATCAGCCTTACTGTACAAATATTAGGAGATTGTCATTTGTAACCCTACAAAGATTATAATAGTAGTGCTTGATAGATGTGCCTGGAGTGCCGTGGCCCATCGGGTCACGAACAGTCGGACATGACTGAACAACTAAACAACAATACCAGCAACAAAATAATGTACTTTACGGGGACATGAAATTTATCAATACTGCTCTATATACAATGTACTGAAAACTTTTAAGCTTGATGTATATTCAATGTTTTAAAAGAGATCTAATATATCTCAGTTCAGTAGTGAGCTATTGCTGGTGCAGCAGGTGCAAAGCACCAGGGCCCACAACAGGATAGAGGCCCCATGCAATGGCAGCATTCTGAAGTAAAAAGGGACTCTTATTTTTATGAGGTAAGAGGGGTGGGTAACTATTTTACAGAAAGATGATCTGACCGTCTACATATATATTGGGCATTTTGTTAACCCCTACAGAGAACTACCAAATAATTTTGCACAGAGACCCTCCACTCTTTTGTTAATCAAATCAAACAGTTCTAGCCATCAGCCATCTTTGCTGCAACTTAGACATTGACTTAGACATTGTATCCCCAAAAGAGGAATAAGAAAGGCCTATGATTACAGGGAAGAGAGTATGAATGCATTTAGAGGGAGCTTATAATTTATCATCCCTTCGGGACCTGACAGCTCTTTCCCATAATTCAAAAAAACATGCAGTGCAGCCAACTCCTGCTAAGACTCAATGTAGACAATATGAATGCTGTAAAAGCCAACACTGCAGCATATATAATTGTACAATTGTATAACAGTGAAAAGAGCTTCAATTAAATATGTTTGACTGCTCTGTATGACGGTGCAGAGCAGTAGCCATAAGTTCTCATGGGTCCTTTTAAGTCATATTAAAATATATACATTACAGTGGTCATATAATGGCATTATCTTCCATACTGTGATACAGAAAACGTTGCGCCTTCAGGAAGTGAGAGCTGGCATTGCTTATTTGTTGGCTCAGCTCTAGAGCACAATAAGCGCACTTATTATTGTTATCTCTCATTTATATAGTGCCAATACATTCCATAGTAAAACATGGGTATGAAAAATGTAATTGAACAGACTGATACAAAAGGATTCAACAACCTTTTCCCTGACTTATCGATCATACGCATGACACTTTGCAAGAATTAAAGCTTGCAAGCTTACAGATTAAACAATTAATGAATCAAGAGGTGAAATAATTAATAACGGAGAAACAAGGGTTTGGCAAGTAATTCAAAAGAGTAGAGGGTTTATTGTGATGAAGTGTGTGGGTGTATCAGCTATGAAATATGGAGGTGATAGTGCAGAAACCACTATAAAGTATAAGTGTGTGGGTTTGGACAGAGTAGGTGGGAGGGCAGTTTAGATGAGTGGGGAGGCAGGAGAGTTGAGTGGGGAGGCAGGAGAGTTGAGTGGGGAGGCAGGAGAGTTGAGTGGGGAGGCAGGAGAGTTGAGTGGGGAGGCAGGAGAGTTGAGTGGGGAGGCAGGAGAGTTGAGTGGGGAGGCAGGAGAGTTGAGTGGGGAGGCAAGTTAGAGGAGTGGGGAGACAAGTTAGAGGAGTGGGGAGGCAAGTTAGAGGAGTGGGGAGACAAGTTAGAGGAGTGGGGAGACAAGTTAGAGGAGTGGGGAGACAAGTTAGAGGAGTGGGGAGACAAGTTAGAGGAGTGGGGAGACAAGTTAGAGGAGTGGGGAGACAAGTTAGAGGAGTGGGGAGACAAGTTAGAGGAGTGGGGAGACAAGTTAGAGGAGTGGGGAGACAAGTTAGAGGAGTGGGGAGACAAGTTAGAGGAGTGGGGCGACAAGTTAGAGGAGTGGGGCGACAAGTTAGAGGAGTGGGGCGACAAGTTAGAGGAGTGGGGAGGCAAGTTAGAGGAGTGGGGAGGCAAGTTAGAGGAGTGGGGAGGCAAGTTAGAGGAGTGGGGAGGCAAGTTAGAGGAGTGGGGAGACAAGTTAGAGGAGTGGGGAGGCAAGTTAGAGGAGTGGGGAGGCAAGTTAGAGGAGTGGGGAGGCGTTAGAGGAGTGGGGAGGCAAGTTAGAGGAGTGGGGAGGCAAGTTAGAGGAGTGGGGAGGCAAGTTAGAGGAGTGGGGAGGCAAGTTAGAGGAGTACGGAGGCAAGTTAGAGGAGTACGGAGGCAAGTTAGAGGAGTACGGAGGCAAGTTAGAGGAGTACGAAGGCAAGTTAGAGGAGTGGGGAGGCAAGTTAGAGGAGTGGGGAGGCGTTAGAGGAGTGGGGAGACAAGTTAGAGGAGTGGGGAGACAAGTTAGAGGAGTGGGGAGACAAGTTAGAGGAGTGGGGAGGCAAGTTAGAGGAGTGGGGAGACAAGTTAGAGGAGTGGGGAGACAAGTTAGAGGAGTGGGGAGACAAGTTAGAGGAGTGGGGAGACAAGTTAGAGGAGTGGGGAGACAAGTTAGAGGAGTGGGGAGACAAGTTAGAGGAGTGGGGAGACAAGTTAGAGGAGTGGGGAGACAAGTTAGAGGAGTGGGGAGACAAGTTAGAGGAGTGGGGAGACAAGTTAGAGGAGTGGGGCGACAAGTTAGAGGAGTGGGGCGACAAGTTAGAGGAGTGGGGCGACAAGTTAGAGGAGTGGGGAGGCAAGTTAGAGGAGTGGGGAGGCAAGTTAGAGGAGTGGGGAGGCAAGTTAGAGGAGTGGGGAGGCAAGTTAGAGGAGTGGGGAGACAAGTTAGAGGAGTGGGGAGGCAAGTTAGAGGAGTGGGGAGGCAAGTTAGAGGAGTGGGGAGGCGTTAGAGGAGTGGGGAGGCAAGTTAGAGGAGTGGGGAGGCAAGTTAGAGGAGTGGGGAGGCAAGTTAGAGGAGTGGGGAGGCAAGTTAGAGGAGTACGGAGGCAAGTTAGAGGAGTACGGAGGCAAGTTAGAGGAGTACGGAGGCAAGTTAGAGGAGTACGAAGGCAAGTTAGAGGAGTACGAAGGCAAGTTAGAGGAGTACGGAGGCAAGTTAGAGGCAAGATGAGTGGGGGGTAGGTAAGGTATGGGGGAGCAGGTAAGATGTGGGGGGGAGCAGGTTAGATGAGTGGGGGTCAGGTTAAATGTGGGGGGGCAGGTTAAATGTGGGGGGGGCAGGTTAAATGTGGGGGGGCAGGTTAAATGTGGGGGGAGCACCTAAGATGTGGGGAGAGCAGCTAAGATGTGGGGAGAGCAGCTAAGATGTGGGGGGAGCAGGTAAGATGTGGGGGGAGCAGGTAAGATGTGGGGGGAGCAGGTAAGATGTGGGGGGAGCAGGTAAGATGTGGGGGGAGCAGGTAAGATGTGGGGGGAGCAGGTAAGATGTGGGGGGAGCAGGTAAGATGTGGGGGGAGCAGGTAAGATGTGGGGGGGGCAGGTTAGATGACTGGGGGCAGGTTAGATGACTGGGGGCAGGTTAGATGACTGGGGGGCAGGTTAGATGAGTGGGGGGGGGCAGGTTAGAGGAGTTCAGAGGCAGCAGAGTGGTATGTGTTAGCAGATTTATCGGATAAGTAGACCTTTCTGAAACCTACCTCTTTCCCCATACATGCACAGCAGTAGGTAGCTTGCAAGTATATAATGTTACCTTAGTCAAAGTATCATGGATGCCTCCACTAGCAGAGGCACCATAATTATTTTTCTAAATAAAAACTAGCTTTATGTTATTTCCCCTGCCTAATTAAGCTCTTAGCCTTGGCAACATTTTTTCAAATATATGTTTTTCATATCAGTGATTCTGCATAAACGAGTGGAGATTACCGTATATTTTAATTTCACATCTTCAACATAAAAAATACGATGAACAAATATAGCATATCCTAATTAAATTTCAATTGCCAAAATAATACTTTTGGCATCCTTTTAGTAACATATGAGATTTCATATAATTTATCAGTAATGGATGAGGAAGTCTTTTGGAACAGATAGGATAACTCGTTAAAGGCAAACTGCCAAGGAAAAAAAAGTGTATTTATTGTATTATTACAGAAATGAATCAGTTATTGCACACAATTGGTTGTTGTTAGACATTTTGAATGGAAGTGTTAGGCTAAGTTTTTGGGGGAAAATCTAAATGATTGAAGAATCTGTTTATGAGTGCAGGAATTTATACAACTGGGCATGTTCTTCTTCATCATGATTAAGTACTAAAGATGTTACCTGTAATTTTAAATTATACCATATTTAACCTCTGCTATATCCCTTTGAATAAAATCTAAGTAGTTCCTATCTACTTTTAAATCATTTCTTTGATATATCCTCCATGGTTCCTTGAAGGGGATAAACAGTTGGAAAATACTGACACTTGATAAATGGATGACGGGCCCAAACTTGCTGGAGGATTTAAAGCATCCACAGATGTAGATACATTAATTTAATATGACTGAGCACATATCCCCGCTCAATCATCACCGGCAGACACATCCAAATCAGGGCTCTATCCTACTAGATACAGGAATACAGTGCTTGGGAAGTCTGGGAGCTGGTAATTACATGGGGGCTTGCGTGGGAGACCCAAATGTGTCTAATGTTGGTGTAGGCTTTAAAGGGACATAGAAGTTTCCCTGACTTTAATATTAAAATAAACGGTCTGTTTGCATATCTAAACATCATTTTATTGTACAAGTGTTTAAAAAGGTGTTTTAATTAGCTCAAACCTTCCAAAAAATCCATATAAAAGGTCCGCCTCCAGCAGCTCATACACACAGTGTATCTATTGGTACTTGTACTAGCCAATCACATCGTGTTTCTCAATAGCATGTTTTAAAATTATGCAGAGACAATCTGTGATTGGTTAGTACATCTAGTTCTACAGAGACACTATACACAAGCTACAAGGGGCAGCCCTTTGTTGGGACTGTTTGGAATGTTTCAGTGAGTAAAAATAGAGCTTTTAAGCCCTTGATAAATAAAGGATGTTTAGATATGCAAATAAAGCTTAGGTAGTTTATTTTAATAATAAAACAGGGAAACTTCCATAGCCCTTTAACTACAAAACGGTCCAATCAAGACTATCGGTCGCACATCCTTTAAGCGAAGCTCAATAGGGCGCCATCATCAGAGTGCAGAGAACTGCGCTCTGATGACGCTCGGCGCTCCAGCCTGGTGCTGTGTGATCTGCCCTTGTCTGGTGCCCCCCATTATACAAGAGCTTACAATCTACAAGTGATGTGGCATGTGAGGTATGTGAGACTCAGTAGCATATCTATTGGAGGTGTCTTGTATAATGGGGGCAGATCGCACGGGACTAGGCTGGATCGCAGAGCGTCATCAGAGCGCAGTTCTCTACGCTCTGATGATGGCGCGCTATTCAGCTGCGCTGGAAGAACGGGGTGCCAAACTATCAGTCACCTACAAGGACTGTAAAAGCCCTCTTTAATAGTCACCTAGGTCCAAAAAGCAATAATATAATGTTACCACCACCAAAGCAGTATAAGATGTAATAATCTTTGGACGCATTTTGTTACTCAGAGATATGTTATACACAACACATTTGGTCACAAGGAAAAAAACTTAACCCCTTCCACACTATAAAACTTTTTGTATATAACTTAATAAACAAATATATACAGTACATATTTATATACAATCCTATTTCATACAATGGATCATTCTTAACATTAAAATAGGAATAAGCACACAGAAAACCTATACTTTGTTTTTGCTTACTAGGTTCCTTAAATCTGCAGATGGATATTACTTGCTAAAGTGATTATTTAAAGGGATATGGAAGGTTTTGGGAACATGCCTGTGTATCGATTTATGTTCATGTACTTTGTTTTATTAAGAAGTGCTTATAAGCTCTGTTTTTACTACCTAAAAAATCAAATAAATATTACTCGTTTGGGTCAGACTCTGCTGTATTTGCTTCTCTTACTAACCAATCAGTGATCATTGCTCATCAAAATGCTACAACATGCTGCTGAGACGTGATCCCTGATAGGGTAGGACCCTACACTACACATCCAGCCCTACAGAGTCTGTATCTGCAGTGGACAGGCTCATACAGGGACTATTTGTTTGATTGTAGGCAGTAAAAAGAGTTTGTAAGCACCTATAAAAAAACAAAGTACATAAAAGTAAACAGAGCACAGATATATTATACACCTAGCAAAATCCAGAAAACTTCCATATCCCTTTAAGGAAATAATATACTTTTTATTATATCAATAATTTTGCGCACAACTTAAAACATGCAAATCTGTGTGGCACATATCTATCTGTTGCACAAAAAAATCCATCAATCCTAAATATTTTCCTCCAGCTCTTCGTGTCTCTCCAGTTTGAGCTTGTGCCCTTATACATATTCATTAGACTCCTGGTACAATTATCTAAGCTGCCAAATTTCACAAATGCTAATCCAGCCTTTTAGCCAAGTCTTTGTGTCCCACTGAGCACACAGCTATAATAGACCTCCCATCTCATTACCAAGCCCATTACCATCTTTCACCCAAGTATCAAAGTCTGTTTAAACTTCATTCATGATCTGTTAGCATATAGATGTACTTGATAAAGCTGTGAATGGCCTTGTCAAGCAAATTGCCTTGATTACTGTCTGAATGGGTTTACCTAGAAGGGAAAGGTCTCATTGCTCTGATAGGCAATATCTGCCCAGGAAACCAATTAGCACAAATGTGACAAAGAAAGACACATATTATTACTGATGGAAATCCCACACTGCTTGAGCACACAGAGAGGTGACTCACCAAGTCTTTGACCAGTCATCCTCACTAAACACATTATACTGGCCAGTATGTGCGGTCTGTGAGTGGGTTTCAGGCACTGTACCCTAATCCAATGGCAGGCAAGTTTGGTCCTCGAGAGATACACACAGGCCTGGATTGGAGAATTTCCTTTCTTGTCCAAGATTAGTGTAGAAGCAATGCATAGCAGGAATATCCTAAAATCCTGGCATGTGTGTGGCTCTCATATGCCGGCCCTACTCCAAGGCTATGTTGGAATCCTGCCTAAGAATAGCATATACACCTAAATGGATCCATGTTAAAGGACCACTACACAATGAAAAAAATATGTTTTAAAAACTTTAAGTCTGACAAGACGGGTCCATGATAAATTAGTGGAAGTTCGGGTTCCCCAAGGATCAGCGTTCGATATACTGCTTTTCTCTCTACACCTCCTCTTTTTAGTAAACTCATCAACTTCTATGGTTTTCAGTACCCTCTTTATGTTGAAGATACCC
This sequence comes from Discoglossus pictus, assembly GCA_027410445.1. Classification (NCBI taxonomy): domain Eukaryota; kingdom Metazoa; phylum Chordata; class Amphibia; order Anura; family Alytidae; genus Discoglossus; species Discoglossus pictus. The sequence goes on along the minus strand of CM050165.1, from coordinate 416,507,033 downwards.
AAATCTGTCTCTCCTCGCCAGACCTATACCCTACCATCTACAAAAATGGGTCCCTTCTTAACCCAAGACAATATTAAACTACACTAAAAACACTAATCCACACTCTTATAACGTTACGTGCTGACTATTGCAACTCTATCCTATTTGGCCTTCCATTAAACCGCCTATCCCCTCGCCAGTCCATCATGAATGCTCCCACCAGACTCATCTACCTTGGTGCTCATCATCTGCTGCCCCTCTCTGTCCGTCTCTACACTGGCTTCCCATTTCCTCTAGAATAACTTTAGCCTCACTTACAAAGCCTTTAATAAATCTGCACCTCTCTACATCTTGACTCTTGTCTCCAGATACACTCCAAGCCACTCTTTCCAAGATTTGCCCTTTCTACTTCTACTATTACCTCCTCACAAGCTTTCTTGCAGGACTTCTCAAGATCATTCCCCATCCTTTGGAATTCTCTACATCGCTCTGTAAAACTCTTTCCTAGTATTAAAATATTCCAAATTACCCAGTCTGTTTTGCATACCTCGGACTCATCTTTTATCCATCAAGCAGTCCACTTACCTCATGTTTCTATCCCTTCAACTCTTAAGATTGTAAGCTCACCCAAGAGCAGGTCCCTCAACTCCTGATGTGCTGTCTTGCGTTATCTGTCTTCTAATGTGTGTAAATGTCTATGGATTGTTTATTGTACTTCTATTGCTACGGAAGCTGCTGGTGCTCTAAACATGATACATAATAATAATAATACCAACAACAACAATAATAATAATAATAATAATACCAACAACAATAATAATAATAATAATAATAATATGAGTATAAGAGTGCAGGCAGTAACACTGATTTCCTTACTTTTTCAGTATGATTTTTTTGTCATAAAGCGAATTCAGCTATAAAAATAGATATGGTAGTTCTCAACTAACTGAAGTCCCCATCCAAAAAAAGTAGAACAATAAAACATTTTTTTTAAAGGACCACTATACAATGAAAAAGATATAAGTTTGAAAATGGATTCTAACCAAGAGCGGAAAAAGTCGTAAACTAGTCATTAGAATATATATACAAAAACAAAGTTCCAACTATTCAAAATTACATAGGTGGTTTAAAGTTATATGTGCCAATTTAAAAATATATTTTCAATTAATAAATGTTGCCATGATAGTGTTTCTTAACTACTTAGTGGTTACCCTGCACAACATAAATAATGAGAGGGAACAACCATTGATTTGGAACCAGTGAGTGTCAGGTATCTGGGATTTGGCTATAAAGCATATCCAGGGATACCCAATATGTATCTTGCTTCACATCACTGATCTCTCCCTCAGTGGATATGGGACAAGCACCATCCTGGCAAACAGGTAGTAATGTATCCATGTTCTAGAAAGTTCTTATACCGATCCTACAAAATCACTGGACCTGAGAAACCATTCCCAAGGATGAAATTGATATATCTACTAGTGCTCAAGAGACAAACCATTTTTAGCTTTATTTTTATAATCCACATAATAATAAGGGGTTTCTATCAAAAAAAAGGGTTAAACTGACACATATTGTAGAAACAAAAATTATACATACAAATAAACACAACTGCAGTTGGTTGTAACTAAAAATTCTAAGTGAAATTGCCTTGAAACAGATATTGAATTTTGAGTTATTTTGTGTATAAATTGACTTTAATATACATTATCGGAGGCAATGATTTTATCAATAGCAATTAATTAAGGTTTGTTAAATCATGGAAGGGTTTGAAATTTGGCAACTACCCGCACCTGTGCATATTCTGCAGAATGTAAAACACACACCCTTCATCAAACTACCATGGAGGCCACCAACACACACACCTCATCAAACTACCATGGATGCAACCTACACACACACACACACCTAATCAAATTACCATGGAGGCCACCAACACACACACACACACACCTAATCAAATTACCATGGAGGCCACCAACACACACACACACACACACCTAATCAAATTACCATGGATGCCACCAACACACACCCTTCATCAAACTACCATGGATGCCACCATAACACACAATTCAGAAAACTAACATGGATGCCACCAACACAAACCCTTCATCAAACTGCCATGGATGCCACCAATACACACACTTCTTCAAACTACCATGGAGGCCACCAACACACACACACTTCTTCAAACTACCATGGAGGACACCAACACACACACGTCATCAAACTACCATGGAGGCCACCAACACACACACACTTCTTCAAACTACCATGGATGCCACCAACACACACACGTCATCAAACTACCATGGAGGACACCAACACACACACGTCATCAAACTACCATGGAGGCCACCAACACACACACACTTCTTCAAACTACCATGGAGGACACCAACACACACACGTCATCAAACTACCATGGAGGCCACCAACACACACACACTTCTTCAAACTACCATGGTTGCCACCAACACACACTTCATCAAACTACCATGGATGCCACAAGCAGAACAGAGGTTTTGACATTTATTTGTTGTAGTTAAATCTAGCTTTATGACATTTTTCCTTAGTCAGTATCTGAATAGAAAATATACATGTTTGGAAACTTTGGGTCTGAAGTCTAAGGTGCACAGAACACTTTTGATAAAGTCAAATATTTTAGAAAAAAAAAAATATATAAATACATAAGTAGACAAGGATTTTGCAGCTAATTCCTGTGTGAACTTTCCTTCTCCCACATGTCTTTGTTGTTTTTTGAGTTGAAGTGGATTATTATCCAAGTTAATTACACCAGACATTGCCAGAAACACCCTCTTGCCTGGTGTTTAGGAGTCCTGGCTCATAGATTTGCATAAACCTATGTAGAAGTACTATATAGAAGTTCTAAAGGATCTATATATCACTTTCCTTTGATATGAAATATTTACTAAATTGTGCTATTTTATGTCACAAGACAAAATGTCCCAAATCCCTACAGTTTTCTATAGGATTTTCTTTGATTTTAGTGCATTTTAAATCCTTTGATAAATCACAATAAGGAAAAACAGAGATTATCTCACGTGAGATAACATACCACTGTTTAATCCATAGTTAGCATTATTAGGTACATTAGGAAATCATCATTCCATTCCAGTAGAGGAACAAGCCCAAACTGCACACTTTTGCTTTATTTACAGTCTCCTTGGTGACTTTGCAATCTGTCATCAGGATAATCAGTCTTACAAGAAAGGATCCTCTCCTACCCGGAGAGATCAAAGCCTGCCACTGACAGCACGATACACAGTCCACTGGTCATCCGTATGGGGGGCTTAACAATGCAGGTCAGCGGATCTCAGGACTCCAGGCTGGGAGTCCATCAGTCATTATGCACTAATAGGCACACAATATACAGTTATTGAAATAGATGCAAATATGTCATATATTAATGGCATGATGCTTGACTGGCCATACAGATAGACTTTACTACAGTCTTAAAAAAAATTGTTGATGTTCTAACAAGCAATGGCCCCATCTCACTGTGTACTAGTGTGTTTAGCTGACCATTAGATGATGAAAAAAATATGTTGAAAAAATCTGAGTTGACTAAAGAATCACACTAGTTTTAGTTTAAAAAAATAAATAAATGTTGATGCATCAGCAGGTCCCTAGAGGCATTCATGATACTTTGGAAGTGGTTGCATGTATAAGGGGTGTTTATCTGTTTAGTCGTTCCGTCAGGTCCGACTATCCTTGAGCCTATGGACTGCAACACTCCAGGCACAATCATTAGGTCTCTGGTTGTGCTAATTCATAAGGTTTTATTGGTAAATATATGGGAGTGGGTTGCCAGTTCCTTCTGCAGTAGTGGTGCTTATAGCAGAACGTATAATTATACTTCCAATTTGACAGTTTCTGAGTAGGTGAGGGGAAGAGGTTACAAGTCAAATACTAAAATGTTTAATGCTTTTGCAATTCTTACTGTCCTTTCCCTCCCCAGTAGATATAAACATACCCTCAGGTCCCAACCTATCAGGAACTGCTCTAGCCAGACAGGATGGAAACTTTCTATATGCACTAAGTCTACAAAAAAAATTTTTTTTCTCTGACAATGTTTTATGTGGATGGCTTACACGGCTACTGATGTTGTTTGTTTCTTACATAAAGATGTAAGATATGTCCTAAAATACAGTAGTATTTTTTAAAATTATGTGCTATCTTTAGCCTCACAGAGATTAATGCAATGGGCTAATGAAAAAGTTTAACGAACAATAATTCAATTTGATATAAACATAATGCTAAGCTGTTCTTTCATTTACTACTATATGCAGTTCTGCCATTAAGATATTATAATGTCAACTTTCCAAAGAACAATAATAACTATTAATTAATCAAATATGGACATAATAAAATACATAACATAATAATTTAATTGTTTAATAGGATAAACATTTCTGTGTAATTTGGCAGCCCTTAACAGCTGGCACCCTAGGCTACTGACAACTTTATCTATACAAATGGTGGATTGGGCCTTGTTTGCATTATTATTAACCTTTATTTGTAACGCGTAAACATATTCCATAGCGCTGCATTAAAACACACATGTACAGTATGTAAAATCGAATGTATTTTTTCATTAAATATAACCTTATGGACCACCACGGTCTGAGAACCTACGATTTTGGCCATTATTAACATGTCACACACACACACACAACAGATGTGTTGACGTGTTGGTTTCCCAGCTGTAGTTCAGAGTTATGTGGATTTTGGAGGCTTGGCCAACACGGTCTATAACAAGCGGGAAGAAAAGACCAGACAGTGATCTGATTAGCTGTTCATATGCAAAAATGAGACAGACAGTGGCAGCGCTTGTCCAACTGTTTGTGTTAGTGAGAAGGCCCCGATCTGGATTAATAAACTATTATTATGGTAATTTACCCTGCAACTAAGGAACAGAAACACACTGCTTCATCCTCATGGTCTGAACACCCGCTTACATCACTACTAGATCTCTATTTCTATATAGCTTATATGTATATAAAAAAGTAGGGACTAGCTTTTATGAAAAAAAAAACGTCAGATATATAAAAGGATTTAATAAAGTTCAAGAGCGAAAAATCTTCCAGAAAAAGAGGAATGCACGAACCAGAGGTCATGATCTAAAGTTGGAAGAGATGTGTACGAAAGTAGTAGGAGTTGTAGATAAGTGGAACAACATTCCAGTGGACGTGGTAGGGACAGACACAGATAAGGAATGTAAGCATGTCTGGGATATGCATATGGTTATCTTGAAGCTTAATTAAGTCAACATTTTCAGTAAACAAAATGAGCAGACACAATATCTATGTTTCTATCACTATACTTGGGAACTAACCATCTGATATGATCCATAATATGTGAGGAGAAAAGTAAGACAGAGGGATTTCCCCACACATTATTCTGGCAGGAACAGGACAACCCTACCCAGGTTCCTCACCGAGGAGCATTCTTCACATTTTTCAACCCAACTGGGACGTTTCCATTCCATTCAAATTACATTCAATAAACTATTTGTTGGTAAATGATCACTACTGTTAAATTATCAATGCACTCATAGAAACAGATTAAGACACTACTGCGTGAGTCAATGCTAACACCCAATAGTTTAATCAATACACTAGAATTAACCAGATATATTCTTATATAGAATCACTGATGCCCAACAGGTTTTGTTCTCGTTTTATCAATTAGTCCTTGGAACTTTTGATTTAAAGATGTCATCCATGCGGTGTGGAAGACGGCAATGGCACAGCAAGAATGGACTTTCTCTGACAACTAAATAAGAGGAAATAATGTACTGCCTGGAATACTGTAACCAAGTGGTAGGAGAGTACAATTTCAGGGGGCAGCAGTCAGTACCACCAGTTGGCACCTAGTGTATCCAATCACCCTAGGCACTAGCCCCTTCTCCCTCATGAGAAGCATATTTAAATAAAAATACCTGTAGATAAGATGTGAAAGCAATATTGGTACTATCAGCATCCCTACAAATAACAACCCAGGCCACAACCCTGTTTGCCCTGCTCTATGGCCTCCTTCACATAAAATATTCACATACAGTGGCATTTCTATCTGTAAGTATCCCAGACATACAGTGGGGGAAATGAGTATTTGATCCCCTGCTGATTTTGAACGTTTGTCCACCGACAAAGAAATGATCAGTCTATAATTTTATTGGTAGGTGTATTTTAACAGTGAGAGACAGAATAACAAAAAACAAACAAACAAACAAACAAGAAAAACACATCAAATAAGTTATACATTGATTTGCAGGTCAATGAGGGAAATAAGTGTTTGATCCCCTATCAATCGGCAAGATTTCTGGCTCCCAGGTAACAGGTAACGAGCTGAGATTAGGAGCACTCTCTTAAAGGGAGTGCTCCTAATCTCAGCTTGTTACCTGCATAAAAGACACCTGTCCACAAAAGCAATCAATAAGATTCCAAACTCTGCGCCATGGCCAAAACCAAAGAGCTGTCCAAGGATTTCAGGGACAAGATTGTAGACCTACACAAGGCTGGAATGGGCTACAAGACCATCTCCAAGCAGCTTGGTGAGAAGGTGACAACAGCTGGAGCGATTATTTGCAAATGGAAGAAACACAAAATAACATAAACTCAACTCGCTGTGTTTGGAGGAGGAGGAATGCTGCCTATATCCCCATAACACCATCCCCACATTCAAACATGGAGGTGGAAACATGCGTTGGGGGTGTTTTTCTGATAAGGGGACAGGACAACTGCACCGCATCAAAGGGACTATGGACGGGCCATGTACAATCAAATCTTGAGTGAGAACCTCCTTCCCTCAGTCAGGGTATTGAAAATGGGTCGTGGATAGGTATTCCAGAATGACAATGACCCAAAACACACAGCCAAGGCAACAAAGGAGTTGCTCAATAAGAAGCACATTAAGGTCCTGGAGTTCCCTAGCCAGTCTCCAGACCTTAATCCCATAGAAAATCTGTGGAGGGAGCTGAAGGTTCGAGTTGCCAAACATCAGCCTCGAAACCTTAATGACTTGGAGAGGATCTACAAAGAGAAGTGGGACAAAATCCCTACTGAGATGTGTGCAAACCTGGTGGCCAACTACAAGAAACGCCTGACCTCTGTGATTGCCAACAGGGGTTTGGCCACCAAGTAAGTCAAAGGGGTCAAATACTTATTTTCCTCATTGACCTGCAAATCAATTTATAACTTTTTTGACATGCATTTTTCTTCTTTTTTTTTGTTTTGTTATTCTGTCTCTTACTGTTAAAATACACCTACCATTAAAATTATAGACTGATCATTTATTTGTAAGTGGACAAATGTTCAAAATCAGCTGAGGATAAGATTCCTTCATGGAATTCACAATTCACACAAATATGCTAAACAACTTTGCCATCAAAATGATATAGATAGTGCTTATTCCTATAATTATAACATTGTAGCTTTATATCCTTTTGTTTTAACACCAATTGATAGGAAATCTTCATGCATTTTAAGATTATTTTTTTTAGAATCTTAATACATACTGGATTTTGTATCATAAAATAAACTAAAAACATAAAAACCTTTTAACCACTCAATTTTCTTATTAAACAAATCAATGGGACATATGACTTGTATAATTAGGTAGTATTCAGTTGCAAATAATTCATATTATAATACATGTTGACTATGCATATCTATTATAATGACTGAAATGTATTGTTGGGCATTTACAATTATCTTTTATCACCTTTAGATTGTATGCTCATTTTAATATTTGTTCAAAAGTACATAAATATTTTTATAATATAACTCAGAAATCTTAATAAAATGTATGAAGACAGATGGGGAAATGTTGTAGGTATTTCAGGGCCATGATCTTCAGCCCATCAAACCCTATGCAATGGCTTAGAAAATATATCAAGATTAGTTCAGCTTTTAGTTATGTGGGACAGACCCCATTATCCTTGTATTAGGAGTAAGTATATAAATCTACAGGTCTGAGATAATGTACTTGGATGTTACCCCTTTCTTTGCTTCACCTACATCTGCTTACATTAGGAAAACATCTCTAACATAAGATGTCAGTTTAAAATATGAGACAAATTATTGAAACCTTTAATGGTTTTCCACTAGTGAAAACCCCACTCTTGTCATATGACCTACTGCAGTGTTTAGTCATTTTATTTCACATGCACATGGATAATAGTTGCAATACATGAAGTTATGGCACTTCAAGCTTAAGTTCAGTTGTGTGGCTTCGGTTTCGCAATGTTTTCACTCCTCATCACTCAAACATAACACTTCTCAAATTGCTAAATTCCAGGTGCAGTACATTTGCCAAAATACAAGGAAACTGTATGCTGTTTCTCTCTCAGGAAGTTAATGACTCAATAATTCTTCTTTAATAAAGGTTTATAAATAGGTCTGATATAAATTGACTGCCATAATAGATGACAATCATACCGTACCACTTGGTAAAGAAATAAATCAATAAAAAATGAATTGTAAAAGAAAACATTAACAAAAACACAAATAAAGTAGGGTGGAATATTGAGCAAAGATCTTAATCTCCAAACCTTGGGTGGTACATTCAGACATCTTTCTAGTGGACATGACTAGGAAAACCCAATGTCAATGGAATTGGTACATTTGCCTTCACACTGCCTCACATTTTGACTCATGAATGAGTAAAACACATCCAACAATATTCACAATCTACTCCCTAACACAACTTCTCCACATCTAAGCTACATTTCAAGCTGAGATATTCCCACCCCTGCCCAGTTGGATACACCATGGAGCCTCCATCGCTGTCATTCTAAAGCAGCGAGGGGCAACTTATATTGCTTGAATATGTGGCTCTAAAAAGGGACTCACAGTGCTTTAAACCTTTTTATTTACCCAAAGCAAGATGGCATCATCACTGTAGGAAAGGAATTAATTGATGATAGGGCAGATTTATATTTTAGAGTACAATTAATTAACAATTAATCCCCATATTATAACGATCAGACAATTTCTAAACAGGTGAAACTTGATGGCCTAAAAGTATTTTTTCAATCTCAATTACTGTGTAGCTATGTAACAATTGGGTATTATCTGCTAGTTTTAGAGATATATAATAGACTGTGCATCGTTGAAGAGGAAATGCACTCCCACTCCAGAGAACAGGTGGCGATCTGTATGGGAAATGCTTTGGGCCGCCTGTTGCGCACCACTGTTCCAACACTTTCTCTAAGTGGTAAACTCTTCCAGGAAAGCTCATAAACAATATATAACAAATCTTAAGTTTGCATGTCCTTTACTACAATATAGTATTGGTGAAGGATTATACCTATTCAAGAATAATGCATGTTTTGTTTATTTTACAGGAACTTTAGACACTTAATATAATCCTTGATAAGTAAAGATTCGTATATACACCACTACAATGGTTTTGTATAGCTAATATATATTAAGCAGAACACATTCCTCAAACTCCAAGTTAAGATTAAACATGGCATCCATTCTGCATAAGCATGGTCTGCTAAAATAAATATGTACATAGCTGCTAATGTTGTTAGCTTACAAAGAAATTATATTTTCCCAAAGTTTTCCAGTGTTTTCTTCCTCCACTGTTCTTAAGTAGCAATGTCCCAGTGTAGTTGGCTCAGGTCATGCCTCATCCCCCATCTTCACACACAATCACAATGTATTGATCCAGCGAACTATATTCTGTACAAGACCAGACCCTTCCCTTTCATCAGCCAGTTGTGAATAGCCAAGTCCTGAAAAGGAACTGAATCTCAGGCAGGAGGACACTTACCTCACTGCCAGTATGTGGAGTGTATGGCTTTAGAGACTCTGTATTTTGACCCCTGGGGTCTAAAAAAAGTTCCTTACTGGTGAGAAAAATCTTCCAGAAGAATGCTAATTCCTCATCTTCTAAGCAAGGGTCTATAAACAGGGATGTGGGCAAGGTGTGTGATACCGGGGTTATAAATCCCCCAGGTAGATGGGAGTGCACTTCCTCTTCAAAGATGCACAAGCTGGGTAACCATCTATATATATTGTAATAAAGTTGAATTACAATTCTGCCCTATATATTCATCACATTTACAAAATGATATATAAAAACATAATGGTGTATATAAATGGTGCTCGTATATAAATCTGCAGTATTCAATCAGATGATATTTTTTAACAACACTTTGATATACCATCATAGGATGACATTTTATTTTTAATAGACTTACAAGGTAACATCATACCATAAATTATAGAATGATATGACAAACCTTAAATTATATGCAACAGGGAAGTATCTTGCAGAAAAAGAGGTCATGATTTGAAGGTGGAAAATCTAGAGGTAATGTTAGACAGAACTACTTTACACAAAAGGGTAGCAGATACGTGGAACAGCCGTCCAGTGAAAGTGGTAGGTCAGATACAGTTAAACATTTTTAAAATGCCTGGGATAAGTATTAACCTATCCTGACATTCAATTAATCGAGACAGAATGGGCAGATTTTTGCTTCTTACCTGCTGTCAAATCTATGTTTTAAGAAATGTATCATAGTGCCACTATATGAGGTCATGTCACATTTTATTACGAAGTAATGTATTGATGCATTTGGCTACTGAGGGCCGAGTCACATTAATCTAAATAAATGCTTTAAACTAGGATACTTTAATAGATTCCAGGGGAGAATTTTAGGTAAAACAGAAAATAAAAGTATCCAGAACAATAGAGAACATTCAGGATTTCTGTATGGACACAAATGGCTGCAAATGAAAATATTCCCCATAGAAAATAGCTATCACTGCCTTCAAAGAAGCACATCACACGCATGGGCCAGATTCACTAAGCTTGAACAATTAGAATTTTTGAATGAAAGTGAACAGAAAACACTGCAGCCCTTTCAAAGCATCGGAAAATCTTAATGAGCTTGGTTGTGACCTATCCCTAAGTGGCTAAATTGTTCTGCCCGCCCATGCATTCTGGCCAATTATCAACATCTTTATGGGTTGGATTCACTAAAAACTAATGGATGAAATGGGAAATTTCACCATAAATAGACATCACACTTTCAACTATCTCTGCAGCCCCTGTGATGCCTAGAGAGGCTGGCGTATATACTGCAACTAGTACAAGGAGCCCCATATGTACATCATGTACAAGTTATTTACACACTTTAAGTTTTAAATATTATTTGTAAGAGAAAGCAGCTTCTTTATGCGCTAAAAAACGGCAAACTAACAAATAGTCCAATTTTCCAAATACACAAAATACCAATATAGTGTATTACTAATCATTACTTTATATGTTTATGCCATATACATTATATATATATATATATATATATATATATATATATATATTTATATACACACACACACACACAGAGAGACATATATATATTCTATTAATATACTTAAAATATAATTTTAATCATGCTGTAATAGAGCATAGTAAATCCCTCACTCAAAAAGCTCATACTCTAAGTTTAGTAGAGTTAAATACAAATGCAATAAAGTACCTAAACTAAGGCCACAAGTAGCCAATTTAGGACTTGATTTTTTCAATGATAATTTTTATACTAACAATTTTCACTGTAGTTTGTTTTTTAATATTCACTATAAAATTGTATGTTTTAACAATTATATACCTATTACACTACTTATGTAAAATCAATCCTTTCGATATATGGTTGTTGGTTCAGACGGTATACTTGGTTTCCATTTTCTAATATTGACTTATACCACCAATAATCACGGTTGTCCAAATTATTGGGTTATTTTCTAGTAGCCAATTCAGGACTTGGTCAAACTTTCCTCCTTCAATCACAGCCAGACTTGTAAACAAATCTTATACAGATCTAAGCCATCTCGTCAATGTACAATCATGTTTCTTGAAATGGTAGTTATTGTAATAAATATGATGTCATTTCTTGGCACCAGTTGTGTAGTCAAGCGATTTAAAACATATAGCAAATTGTGTTATATTTACTAACTTGAATATTGCTTTTACTAACTATACCGCTCTCTTGCTATAATTATGCTATAACTAATAACTTCTGTAAAAAAAAATGGTCTGCGCTTATATAGAGCCCTATTCAATTTGCCGAATTGCAATTTAATAAGGCTGTTAGTAACTAAACAGATCTCCAGCAGTGGAATCAGAGCAGGGCATTGCTATACATATAAATCAATGATCTTATTTTACAATAAAGACAAAATAACAACACTTCTCCATATATTTTCCAAATCCAAAGCACAACTTCTGATAATCATGATCACGGTATCAGCCAACAAGAAATTTAGGAAAAACATGTTGCCTACCTGATAATAACATGAAGAAAAAATATATATATATATATATAATATACATTTTGCAAATCTGCCAACTTTTAAAATGGCCATTTATATTCTTGACAAGTTAAGTAGTTACCATTCTGTACAATGTGCAAACTAAGTTTTAGAGATACACACATTAATGTGCGCTTAATACTCCTTACACTGACACTATTTGTGTCTTTCTTAAAGAAAACAAGAGAAACTTGAGAAAGTGGGACACAATCAGAACTGGAAGCCAAGGACTTGCTCCATAATGGGCTTATTTCCTTCAAAAGAGGGATATTTAGGAGGAGGATTCCTCTTGAAGAGATGGAATGTTCTTCCAAAATAAGGGGCGGTTGTAGGGTTTGATTTTGGTGGATTTCTCTCCAAATCATAAATATATTCATAAAAAAAAAATCTCTTGCATAGGATAAAACTATAATGATAAAGCAAATTAAAATTCAGCACTGCCCTCCCATCACTCCTTATTTTGCCCACATTTTAATAGTAAATATAATGCAAAACTGTCAGCACATGACCCAGCCTGTGCATGTCTGCCATATAACCCAGTATTTGCCACTTACCTGAAAACTCTGATGAAGTTGCAGCCAGGTTGCCCCAAGTCACAATGTAAAGTATTCCCAGGACACAGCAAGACATGTGAGGAGCAGCTGTGCCCAGTCCCATCCTTGGGGATCCCCTGGGTCTTGTAGGCTATAGAAGTCCCTTCCTCCCAGTGCACACACACTGATCCCTTCCCATAGCTCAGAGCTGGAGGAACATTCAATATCCTTCCCAGACAGGCAATGAATGGATCAGACACACAGCCTGGGGAGACTACCTGAGCGCAGGAACTGGTCTGGGTCCTAGCACCTACCACTCTCACTGCCTGTCAGTGTCAGCCTTCAGATCAGCAGCACACACAAATACACTATTTTCAGTATTTGGACCGAAAAAAAAGCAGACATTTTTAATATATATTTTTTTTTAACGTTTAAATATAATTTTAATATATTATGTCAGAATTTTACACATTATTGATGACTATGCAAGTAATGGAAGATTTTAAAGGGACATGGAATGCACTTTTTTTTCTATTATTCATTTAAAAGAGCATGTTTTAAAGATTCTAAAAGTTTATTTTTTTATGAAAAATATTTAGTAAAATGATAAAACATTTGTAAAATTAACTTTATTATAATATTTACTACACTCTGAGTGTGTGTGTGCGCGTCGTTCAGTCGTGTCCAACTCTCCGTGACGTCATGGACAACAACTCTGTTTGCCTTCCACTGGATTAATTAATTAATAATAAAAAAAATAGTTGCTTAATAATTATTTAACAATGAACAACTAATTAATTAATAACTAATTCTCATATTGCAGATCAGAGGAGATCTTAAAAGGTTGAACTTGATGAAAGTCTTTTTTAAACCTTAATTACTGTGTAACTATCTAACACATCATGCTGATCCACTTGGAGTGGGTTGCCAGTTCCTTCTCCAGTGGGTCACAGCATACGGCTCTTGGTATTCCTAGGTGGAACCTAGGCTGCAGAGTTGAAAGTACCGAATCCTAACCACTGGACCACCAGGGGACCCCTCTAGAGGACTATTTATCTGATGTACAAGTCAGTATTGACGTCTATAACTGCTGTTGTCATTACATGATATATCATCATGCTGTGACGTGCACTTTCTTCTAATAAAATCTGAAAATGAAAAAAAATAAATAGTAAAACTTGTTGAAACTTATTGGAAACTAATAGGATATGCCACAGGAAATATGTCTGTGTGAGCAGGGAGTATACACCAATCTAGATCTCATTGGCAGACACCTATGACCCATACAGCTATATTGCTGCACATTGGTTGACAGGGACAAACCGCGAAAGATACATTCAAAGCAGTTTATTCTGCTCCAGGAGATTTTTTTTTCAAAAACTCCCTGTTCAACATTGCCCTCTTTCAATTGCAGCAAAGAAAAAAATCCTTCAATGGCCCTTTAACATGTTTTTTAACTGTTCATATAAGTTTTTAACTTAACTTGAAGCAGCCATTAAAGCATAAGATGGTAAAAAAAAATAAAGCATTCTTGAAATTTGTCATTACTCAATACAATTTAACATAAAAAAAAGAAAGCATTCTTTCTTTAAAGAAGGAAGAAACCACTTATTTTAGATATGCTGTTTATTGTTACTAGCGAATTGCCCGTCAAAAAATGACGGCAATGAAATTGTAAGTGAGCTAATGGTATTTGGTGTATAATAATAAAATAACTAATAGATTAATAAAGTAATATACTTTACCTATTTTGAAGTAATATATGCAGGAAGCATTGTGTTGAAGAGCTGCTATCTGTTTTGATGTTGCTGCAGCATTAGTGGTGTGGATCTGCTGTGTAAGCGTGCTGAATGTGTGCAGTGTAATACTGCGCGAGCGTGAGACCAAACCGTTAGCGTAGTTGTGTACTTCCGCATTGTTCTAAAATGTCGGGTAATGTGTGGTATGCGTCTGTAGCGGAATATCCGTAGGTGTTTTGTGGTGTTTTCCGAGTTTCTTGTGGTGTTTTGCTTGTTTAGAGTTCTGTAGCCTCGTTTTCGTTTTGTTAGGCGGCCATTTTTTCTCTTGCTTAGAGAATTTTTGAGTGTCTAAACTCTTTTATTTTCAGTTAAATTAAGGTGTAACTTCATTTTTTGAGGTACTGGATGCTCCCTCTTGGTGTAGGTAAGCTTTTTATGTATGTGCTGTGTGTATTTATTGTGTTTTTCATTTTTTTATGTTCGGGGGTTGCGGCCGATTTTTGCGAGGTCGTAATGAGTGGTAACGTGTCTCGTATGTTGTTTGCGCTGCACCATAAAGATTGCGAGGGTCGCAGTTGCTATGTCGTATGTTGTTTGCGTTACGGCGTTAAGTTTGCGAGGGTCGCAGTTGCTTTGTCGTATGTTGTTTGCGTTACGACGTTAAGTTTGCGAGGGTCACAGTTGCTTTGTCGTATGTTGTTCGCGTTCCGACGTAAAGTTTGCGACAGTCGCAGTTGCTGGCAAGGAGCGCCTTCGGCGCTCTATGCCAGCAACTGAGGCCCTTGCTTTGCGTTAGCAACAACTCGTATGCTCACAACTATATATGTGATATATATATATTGTGTGTATATATATATATATATATATATATATATATATATATATACATAGCTCCTTCAAAGCTATGTATAAAGTAGCATTTTGGATCTAAGAGCAAGAATGCATTGTCTGACCATTTGCATGTCCCCGCACAGTGGCTCAGAATGCAGTACAATAACTGTAATTCTAGGAATCCTGAGCAGGTAGTAAGTTGTTAAACTTATTTTATATTATTTATTTCTGTACTCTGTACGGTGGAGAGCTTCTCTTGCTCATTTTGCTCACCATACACTAAATGGTTAAATGGTCGTTTATATATATATATATATATATATATATATATATATATATATATATAGATAGATATATATATATAGTAGATAATTAGTACATTTCATTTGAACGTCATCTGAACATCTAAAAAAAGTTAAAAAAAAAATCCTGCTAAGAATATCGAGAAATACAGTTATTGCACTGCATTCTGGTTACCCTGGGCCATGCAAATGTGCCCACAAAGGCTTCGCTATATATATATATATATTTATATACAGCCTTATTAAATTGCAATTTGGCCAATTGAATAGGGCTCTATATAAGCTCATAGCATATTTTTTTATACAGTCAGTGAACTTCTATCCAAAAGCAAGGAACTAAAAACTTCTGTAAAAAAAATATGCTGTGTGCTTATATAGAGCCCTTTAGCATTTGCTGAATTGCAATTTAATAAGGCTGATGGTTTGCAAGTTTTCAATCTTGTGTCTGCGCTTTTATGTATGTTTGAGTTTAAGCTCAAAGACAGGGCCTTCCATTTTTGCATTGTGCTAATATTTGTTTTTGCCTTGTACTTAGCCCCTGTTTAGCGCTACTGAATTTGTTGGTGTGTTACAAATAAAAAATTATAATAATAATAATATATTTTTAATCAAAGACACTCAGATTTATTTAATAATGCAAATTACAAGGCACAACCAGTCTGCACTTCCTTTGTATTTAAACATTTTTTCTTTTAGCCTTATGATTTTGCCAGGAATGTAGGGTCACCCAAGTTGGGCAGGTCATAGCAGAGGGTCAGACATCAGATCGTGGTCCACTGGAGAAGGAACTGGCAACCCACTTCAGTATCTTTGCCCAGAAAACCTTTTAGATAAGCATAACCAAAAATACAGAAAGATGTGCCTGGCGTGCTGTCTCCATATGGTCATTGAGAGTCGGACACAACTGAAGGACCGAACAATAACACATTTAAAAGATAAGGCTGGAAGATAATTACTTAATAGAAAGGTAATCCAATCATCATATGGGCGATCTAATCATTTACATATATTTTTGGCATTTTTATTTTGTGGATAGAGAAGTTGTAAGGGATCGCCCAAATGACTTTGCACCAGGACCCTCCATTCACTATGGGTCCCCTGTGTTACCTGGGAGGTCTGGGCCCTTTATGTGGACTTTGTGATATTGAAGAGTTTTTATTTTGGAATTTTAGCCCAATGTTTTTTTTTTTTCAGAAGCTTTTCACCTTGACTCTGCCCAAGAAGCCAGGAATGCAAAGCTTTGTGTAATGTGTTATTGGTCCCACCGGGACTCAGGGAATTAATCCCACAACATAGTGGCAGCATTCATTGCACGAAGGAGCAGACATTGAGCTCTCGCTGGCATCAGGAGCCATGCTCATTAAATAACCAATGTAGTTATATATCTAAATATAATATTTTGCAGAACTACATTTATAAATAAACAACATGTTTTTAGAAAGTAAACAAAAATACTGCCTCCTATTTACTACCTTTTCTATACAATTATGCTGCAGTGGAATCTACCATTTTGGTTTCTGCTGAGGTTGGATTAGATTTTGAATGCAGAGGAAGCAGATACAACTGCCAGTGCTTTCATTAAAGGTATACAGAAGTTTGTGGGATATCCTGTGTGTAAGTATGTTTGATTGGGCACCTTATATCAAATCATTTTATTGAGGAATTCTGTATATTTGTAATTCAAAGTACATTTGAAATTACTTGTGTGAGCTACAATCCCAAGGCTCCTATGTAGGCAGAGCGTCCTAGCCAATGAGCTGTACAGCGTGGTGTCCTAGCGAATCAGCTGTCAGTATCACGGCTGCCTGCCAAGCAGCTTTGTCTTAGCCAGTGAGAGGGAAACAGATGATGTACCGTCCTCTGATTGGCCACAACTAATTAGGAATTTTATTCTAATTTAGCTTGGATTTTTAAGGGGTGTTCCTTCTCAAAATCAACTGCCTGAAAACTTTTTTGTAAGGTTTAGGATGTTTATCCAGTACTAATTCTACAGATGCATTTATAACCCATTACATTTATACCTTTAATGGAGAGCTTATTAGTTTACAAGGAAAGTCAGAGAATCAACATTAATGTAAAATTGTGTATAAAAGATAAAAATGAAAAGTTATTGTTTTTTTTCCCAAAATAATGTTGCTCATTATGAAGATTAGTTATTGAAAAGATCATATATATATATATATATATATATATATATATATATATATATATATATATATACTCCAACAGATTAGTCCTGTAAGATGATATTCCATATACAGTCAGGTCTATAAATATTGGGACATCGACACAATTCTAATCTTTTTGGCTCTATACACCACCACAATGGATTTGAAATTAAACGAACAAGATGTGCTTTACCTGCAGATTTTCAGCTTTAATTTGACGGTATTTACATCCAAATCAGGTGAACGATGTAGGAATTACATTTTGTATATGTGCCTCCCACTTTTTAAGGGACCAAAAGTAATAGGACAGATTAACAGTCATAAAACACACTTTCACTTTTTAATACTTGGTTGCAAATCCTTTCCAGTCAATTACAGCCTGAAGTCTGGAACGCATAGACATCACCAGACGCTGGGTTTCATCCCTGGTGATGCTCTGCCAGACCTCTATTGCAACTGTCTTCAGTTCCTGCTTGTTCTTGGGGCATTTTCCCTTCAGTTTTGTCTTCAGCAAGTGAAATGCATGCTCAATCGGATTCAGATCAGGTGATTGACTTGGCCATTGCATAACATTCCACTTCTTTCCCTTAAAAAACTCTTTGGTTGCTTTTGCAGTATGGAGAAAAAAGATCCTATTGTAGGGCACACCTACTTATCCTAATCTTAGAAAAAAGAGAGAATAAACTAAATAATAAAACTTAGCATTTAATGGTATTTAAAATCCTTATTTAAGGATTAATAAGGATTTTAAATACCATTAAATGCTAAGTTTTATTATTTAGTTTATTCTCTCTTTTTTTCTAAGATTAGGATAAGTAGGTGTGCCCTACAATAGGATCTTTTTTCTCCCTCCTGTGTGTATCTATTATTTATCCTAAGGAGCACCCTACTTTAATAATTCTATTTGGTACTTTAGTAGTATACCTGAGCCACCACAACCCACTTTTTTGCTTTTGCAGTATGCTTCGGGTCATTGTCCATCTGCACTGTGAAGCGCCGTCCAATGAGTTCTGAAGCATTTGGCTGAATGTGAGCAGATAATATTGTCTGAAACACTTCAGAATTCATCCTGCTGCTTTTGTCAGCAGTCACATCATCAATAAATACAAGAAAACCAGTTCCATTGGCAGCCATACATGCCCACGCCATGACACTACCACCACCATGCTTCACTGATGAGGTGGTGTACTTTGGATCATGAGCAGCTCCTTTCCGTCTCCATACTCTTCTCTTCCCATCACTCTGGTACAAGTTGATCTTAGTCTCATCTGTCCATAGGATGTTGTTCCAGAACTGTAAAGGCTTTTTTAGATGTTGTTTGGCAAACTCTACCTTCCTGTTTTTAGGGCCCACCAATGGTTTACATCTTGTGGTGAACCCTCTGTATTCACTCTGGTGAAGTCTTATCTTGATTTTTGACTTTGACACACATACACCTACCTCCTGGAGAGTGTTCTTGATCTGGCCAACTGTTGTGAAGGGTGTTTTCTTCACCAGGGAAATAATTCTTTGGTCATCCACCACAGTTGTTTTGCGTTGTCTTCCGGGTCTTTTGGTGTTGCTGAGCTCACCGGTGCGTTCTTTCTTTTTAAGGATGTTCCAAACAGTTGATTTGGCCACACCTAATGTTTTTGCTATCTCTCTGATGGGTTTGTTTTGTTTTTTCAGCCTAATGATGGCTTGCTTCACTGATAGTGACAGCTCTTTGGATCTCATATTGAGAGTTAACAGCAACAAATGCAAATAGCACACTTGAAATGAACACTGGAGCTTGTATCTGCTCTTTGTAAATGGGATAATGAGGGAATAACACACACCTGGCTATGGAACAGCTGAGCAGCCAATTGTCCCATTACTTTTGGTCCCTTAAAAAGTGGGAGGCACATATACAAACTTTTGTAATTCCTACACCGTTCACCAGATTTGGATGTAAATACCCTCAAATTAAAGCTGAAAGTCTGCAGTTAAAGCACATCTTGTTCGTTTCATTTCAAATCCATTGTGGTGGTGTATAGAGCCAAAAATATTAGAATTGTGTCGATGTCCCAATATTTATGGACCTGACTGTATTCTTGAGGATATAAAACTTTTCGAACTAAGTACAGATTTAGAGACATCATACATATAAGACCTTCTTAAAATAAATAATTATACAAAAGCATCCAATTCTGCAAATTGTAATTATTTTCTAGTTCCTGTTAAATATTTGCATTTATTTTAATTTAAACATATAAGAACCAAAAGGCCCATCAAGCCTAGTAATGATATCACAGCCTAGCTTTTTGTATAATATATACTGTTGTATACCATAACCCACAGTGAGTATGTCCCAGGCCACAGGTGTTAAATAATAAGTTTGTCTGGCAACACCCATGAAGAGAAACAGGAAATTAGTGGGATGAGCTTGAAGACAACAAATGTCCATGCTGTTAGCTATTTGTTGCTTGTAGTGATGTCAAAGAAGGATGTCACTGATTGGATGACAGGACAAGTTGCCCTAGTAGTATCACCAGCTTGAAGGGACTCTTTTAACTCCAAAAAAGAAGTTGATTAGAAAAAAAAAAGATAGCAAAATCTTATGCTATGTTGGAGCAGACCAGTTTTTTTGGAAACCATGTACAGAGTATAATAATTTAGATTTTTTGACATTATCAAGATGAGATCCTCAAAAGAGCAAACTAAAAATAAAGTGGTCCTTACAATAAGATGGCTATATATAGGAGCACTCTCACTGCATGGGGTCCGACTGGCATTGGGTTTATTAAACACAATAGAAACCCTTTATAATACTCCCCCAGCTACAAATAAAGGAAAAAACAAAAGATTTGATAAAGAAACCCATTCATGTCGTCTCTATTGTATCACAGCTGCAAACCAGGGCCAAAAACTGATGCAAAGAGTTTACCAAACCAGAAAATCCTATTAGTTTCAATACAAAAGGTTGATTCCTTACTCGGGGTCCACATTTTAAGGGTTAGATAAAGACTACTATGGCTTGGGTTCAATGGGATACTCTTGTCGGAGTGAACCTCTCTGTGTTCTTCACTATAACGAGGCAGCAAGACCTGAAATCACATCACCAACATCTTGTGTCCTCTTCCATTTAAATAGTTATGTAAATAACATCTATTTATTTCCTTAGTTAATACTCTATTAAATATATGATTTGTATTATAATAGAGGTTGTAAGTTAACTTAGAATAATTTTTTTTTTACACATGGCTAATATTATATCAGTTTAGTTGAATTATACGTTAAAAGTGGTGGTAGATATACAGTATTCCAATGATTTTTGGGGGTCCACTCAATTGTGGACAAATACTTATAATATATTATTTTGAAGAATACATGAAAACATACAAACTGTTTTAGAATGGAAGATAAACCACAATCTCTAATATATTACCTGTTATATGTATTTATGTTGCTATGGGAGCTACCATTTTGATTTCTGCTGATCAACTTCCTGAACTGGGAGGAGACTGTTTGCACAGCAGTTCCCAACATAATGGGAGTTTGTCATCTATAACTAAGAAATCATTCAGCAGCAGGTACGGAAAGATGCCTTACAGAATCTGTGGACAGTAAAAAATAATCACATATAATACTGTAGTTGTCAAACTACGAGATGTCGTCACGCTTTGCGTGGTGCGTACGACTAAAGCGAAGAGAGACGAAGGCGCTCATCTCTTGCGAGCCTCTCGTAGGGAGGCAAGCCGTTAAGTAGGAGCACTTAGGCGATGAGCACCAAAGGCGTTTATTGACTGCGAGCCTCGCATAGTGAGGCGAGCCGTTAACTCACAGAACTTAGGCGATGATCGCCTTTGCGAGGAGAGGCGAGCAGGCAAGGCAATGAAACACGCAGGACTTAGCCAGAAAGGAGCGCCAACTGCGCTCCTGCGAGCCTCACGATGTGAGGAGAACCGATCACACATTGAAACACGCAGGACTTAGCCACCAAACACTTACGAAACCTGGGATCGCCTTAGGCTGCAAGCACTTGCCGAACGCAGGACTTAGAAAAAAAAGTTGCAAGACGCAGGACTTAGAAAAAAAAAATACGAGACACAGGAAAAGATACAAAGTTAACAGCCGAACTGCACAAACCAAAAAACACGAAAAAATACAACAAAAAATACAACAAAAACATTACACACAGCACGGGGGAACAGCCAGGACGTCTGTGAGTAAGGTTGAACTCGAATTTAAGTCGATTTTGCAGAGTTTCAACACTCGAAAATCGCCTAAGCGAGAAAAAAAAATTGCTGCCAAAAAAATGAAAACGAGGCTACACGACCCCGGACTGCGCAAACCACCACCAACCGAGTACCACTTTTACACAGAAACGTATGAAGTACAACATACACTATTACAAAGGATGGAAAATGATTGCGAACCGCATAGGACATAGACAAACAACGCAATTTTACAACCCTAACTTGCAACTAATAACATTATGAATCTAAAATAGCGCTTTACACAACTAAACCAACAGTTTGCCCACGCAGCCTATTTCTAATGGACACTTGGGAGATTGATGACACTTTCTCCTCAGGGCAGCAACACTCAAACTGTACATTGTAAGCTGCAGGAAAATAAAAACAGATTGTTAGCTCTTCAGGCTATTGATTGCTGGATAAATTAATTACAAATAGGTAAAGTATATTAATTTATTCAAGAACTACCGTATATACTCGAGTATAAGCCGACCCGAGTATAAGCCGAGGCACCTATTTTACCACAAAATACTGGGTAAAATCGAGTATACGCCTAGGGTGGGAAATGTGCTGCCCCCTGTGTCCCTCTTGTGCCCTGTGTGTCCCCCTCTTGTGTGCCCTTTTCTTGTGTCCCCCCCCTCTCTCCCGTGTCTCTTCTCCCCTCTCCCTTCCCTGTGTCTCTTCCCCCTCTCCGTTCCCTGTGTCTCTTCCCACCTCCTCATTTTCAACCTCCCTCCTCAACCCCACTCCTCATCCTCCCTCCTCATCCTCAACCTCCTTCCTCAACCCCCTCATCCTCAAACCCCGCCCCTCCTCAATCCCCTCCTCAGTCCCCTCCTCAACCCCCCATCCTCATCCTCAACCCCCCATCCTCAACCCCTCCTCAACCCCCAAACCCCTCCTCAACCTCCATCCTCAACCTCCCTCCTCATCCTCAACCTCCCTCCTCATCCTCAACCCCCTCCTCATCCTCAATCTCCCTCCTCATCCTCAACCCCCCTCCTCATCCTCAACCCCCTCCTCAACCTCCCTCCTCATTCTCAATCCCCCATCCTCAACCCCCCTCCTCATCCTCCCTCCTCATCCTCAACCTCCCTCCTCAACCCCCCTCCTCAACCTCAACCCCCCCATCCTCAACCTACTCCTCAACCTCCCTCCTCAACCTCAACCCCCCATCCTCAACCCCCTCCTCAACCTCCCTCCTCAACCTCAACCCCCCTCCTCAACCTCCCTCCTCAACCTCAACCCCCCTCCTCAACCTCCCTCCTCATTCTACCCCTCTAAATTCCCCTCACCTGCATCTGAAGCTTTTGCTCCGGCCTCTGCTCCTTCCGGCATCTTGACGTGGCGCGCATGTATATATGCTAATGACGTCACATGCGCCCCACATCATTAGCATATACCGGGTGCCGGCAACCGGTATATGCTAATGACGTGACGTCACATGCGCGCCACGTCAAGATGCCGGAAGGAGCGGAGGCCGGAGCAGAAGCTTCAGATGCAGGTAAGAAAGGGAGAGGGGGAGGTATTTAGAGGGGTAGAATGAGGAGGGGGGATTAGAATGAGGGGGGGGTGAGGATGAGAAGGGGGGAGGGAAAAAGACACGGAGGCTTAGAGAGACACGGGGGGGGGGGGGTAGAGAGACACGGGGGGGGGTTAGAGAGACACGGGGGGGTCAGAGAGACACAGAGGGAGAGTGACTCAAGTATAAGCCGAGGGGGCCCTTTTTTACAGAGCTACGGAATATGTTGGCGTGATATAAATAAAGATAATAATAATAATATTAATAATTCATTCATTATTTAAAAAAATATATATATCTATCTATCTTTGTGATGAGCGCCGAAGGTGCTCAGAGGAGGAAAAGTACCCGAGAGGAGAGGATCGCATTGAGCGCTGAAGGTCCTCAGAGTTTTATATTGTGTGGCAAACAGCATTGTCATGGCTTCACATTTTATTGCCCCATCATTTTTGACAGGCAAGTAGCTAGTTTGATATATAAGATAAAAATTAAATACAGCAACAAATGTGCTTATAATGGACCTTAAAAATTGTTGGTGCAAAGTATAGATAAAATGTAGCTAGGATCTGAGTGGACCCCCATCCTCATATCCCAGTGAAAACAACCTTGTGCATGAAACAACTCTGTGATAGCCCAATGGGCAACCTATTTTACTTTGAGGTCCTCATATGTGGCACCTGAGTTCTTACAAGTGCATCACAGTGCTTTAAAACTTTTTATTTTACCCAAAGCAAAAACTGTAAAATCACTTCAGAAAAGGGATTAATTGCTAATTGATGTATAGATCATGAGGAGAATTATTTAGGAGTGCAACTGGGTATTTGCAAGTTTTTGTCATGACCTAGGTAAGGGGTTCAACTACTCCCATAATTCTCCTGCCTTGGGTACAGGAATCTTCCCATGGACCGTGGAATGAATAGGGTTCTCGGTGGCTCTATTCTAGGACCAACAAGATGTAGAACAGGAAACAAGGGGTTAAAAATATCAAACAGAGGATAACCTCAGAACACCATAGTTATGTTCCCTAGAAGAGATTTTATTGGGAAAAGTTGGAACATTTATAAGCAGAACAACACAAGTTTGGTTCAAGCCACAAACATGATTGAATGACATGCCCTTAACCAATTAACTTAATCAACTTCACTGGCCAATGTGGTGGGTGTGGGAGTTAATCCCATCACAAAATCAATTCAAAGTTCCCTTCTAAGCTAGTTAATACACTTCTACTATTTGAATGTCCTGCTTACTGCTAGATAATCCCAATCAGGCAAGTTGTTAGCAAGATGTATAGTCCAGTAGCACGTCCTTATCGCGCTCCACAACAGCTCGCCATAATCAGCGCGCAGGAAACAGCGCACGCCGTCAGATGAATGCGTCTGACAACTGCGCACTGCCAGGACTGCAGGACTGTCTTTGGGTTAAGGTTAGGCTTAGGGGTTCTTTCGATTAGGGTTAGCCTTAGAGGTTAAAGGGTTAGGGTTAGGCATGGCCTTCTTAGGGTTACGGTTAGAGGGGTTCATGGCATTAGGGGAAACACTTGTTGCCCATTCTCCATTCCCTGCCATGATGTGGAGGTTGTGCTGTGTGGCCATGTTGCTGGTGGCCCTGAGCCGCCCTGGAAGGGCACATACCCCGGCAAACTGCTCGTACCCTTACCTGGAGGGCACCTGGGACATGCATGTGTATCAGGGTAAAGGAGAGGTGCGGGGCCAGGACATAGACTGCTCCAAGATGGGTGAGTAAAACATGCATTTTTTTGATGGTGCGCATTTGGCAGTCATTTTTTAATAGTGCGTAGTTTTTTAATAGTTGGCGCCCTGTTGTCGGCACGCAGTTGTAGCGCAAAGGTCTGGGCGCCGTATGTGCATTATTTAAATTAGCCTGTCTCTGGTGATGGAATTAGCAGGCAGTGGAAAGGTGGGGAATGGAATAGTAATTGACTACAAACATATTTAGGAAAGTGTAAGGGGGGGTTGGGTTAGGGCCTCCAGGTGGGCCATGACAAGGCCAATCCCAGAGACACCTACCTGCTAATGTAAAATCAATGGAGAGGACATAGCTCTTTCAGGGAGAGGTTTTCAGTGGTGATCGGCAGGTTCCAAGTGTCACAGTATAGATGATATATATATATATATATATATATATATATATATATATACCTAAGGGCTGAGTCTATTCAGGGAATACTTGTAAGCGTAGAGCATCTTCAGGTTATTTGTGTTCATTTCTTTTTTACAGACATGAGCTTAGCACAAAAATCTTCCATAATCACAATGTCTATAAGTTAATTATACATAATAATAACTTCCTGAAACCACAAATAGAGGGGATTTAAACAAAAATTCATTTTGTGTGCTGGAAGGTGTATATTTTACAAAGTATAAGGAACCTTTCCACTGTTTTGTGGTACAGACAGAAGCTTGATAAGGAGAGTGGTACCTAGGAGGACAAGCCGGAGGAAGAAGATGATGATGTAACAATGTAACAAATAGAGGACAAAATATATATTATTGAATATCAAAGGACCACTGAGTAATATATTATAAATATACTCTTTCTTTTCACAAACTATACTTGAAAAGAGGCTAAACTTTCTAGAATTTAAGAAAAATAATATTGCGTCTAATTTATCATTTTTTAAATGCAATTTTAGACTTAGTGAAAGCACTGGCTTTTTCAGTTGCCACATTCTTACTGAAGCTTCCCACCTCTGGAAGTTGATTCACAGAAAAGTGCTGAATGCACAAAACGCATTAGGCCTGAATTTTTTTATCCTACTGCCCTATTTATTTGTTTATTTCTGTAATAAATATTGCAAACACTATGGGCCTCATTCTATTATCGGCCGTAAATCGGCCGTAAGGCTGCGATTCCTTGCGGGGGTTCTGTTAACTCGCGATTCTATTATACGGCCCCGCAAGGATCTCCTCTTACGGCCGGCCGCATATCTTGGAACCGGCCGTAAGCTCTGAAATCTAAAAACGCAAAAATAAATTCAAGCCTGCACTGTACAGCTCTGTAAATGCTAGGGATCATATTGGGGGATATGAGGATTAAAAGGAACCCACTCTCAAGCTTGCACATCAGCCCAAACCCGAGTTCAAATTAACTGTTTATTTTCCGGCTGCGGCGTGGGTGTGTCTGAGGTGCTCCAAGCCCTATGGACTTTTTACATGGATATTTTACGGATATTAAAAATAAAATATTTTACGGATTTGAGTACAGGATAATTTTGTGCTATTTTTTCTAACACCTAAAATCCCTTTATAGTCTTCTCAAAGTGCAGGATGGCTTTATTTGAGCTATTTTATGTGCTTAATTGGTGCTAGCGAGACCTCTTTCCTGCAAGTAAGCTGCGGCTCGTTTTTAGCCTTGCAGAGAGGTTTCCCGGAGCAATTGAATTGAAAATAGGAATTTCTTACTGCCGAAACTCTTGCGGCCGTTTTAGATCAAAGGCTTTCCTCCGGTGCGAGCGGCCGCAAGAGATAGCAAGGCACCGGCCGCAAGCCTGCCGGAGCCTCCGGCCGTAAGGGAATAGAATAGCCGAATAGCTTGCGGCCGGTCCTTGCGGCCCCGCAACGGCTGCGGCCGCTAATAGAATGAGGCCCTATGGTCTGTAAAATTATTGGATAGTTGTGAGAGGGAGGAGAAGGAGCAGCAAAAACACACAGCATGGGAAGTGAGAAAGTAGCAAACATAAACAGCTCGGAAAATAAACTAGCACCATGCAGTAAATAATAATTGCATATGTTTATTATTATTAATATTTTTTGGTTTGTTTCTAAAACATTTTGTCCATTATCAAGTTTAGAATAAAAATAAAAAAAACATATAAAACAAAAACAAACTGACCGCAGAGTTCATTTAAAGGGTTATCAATCTGGAAGGTTTTCCATCATATATTTAAAAGAGAGCATTTTTTTAAACATCACCAAAAAAATAAAATTAATTGAAAATAGCATTAAGAAATCATGTTTAAGCATTGTGTAGACTTGCAAGAAATGCACTAAATGATAGTTTAATGATACATTCAGTTCTACTTGTCCTTGATAACTATATATTAGCACAGTTTATTCAGCACTAGACCCACTTTCAATACTAACAAAGAAATATATTTTCCCTGTTCCTTTAAGTAGAGTAAATTATGTTAATAATAATAATAATAATAAAATCATAAGTTAATACTTACATTTTTACGATGCATTTGTTATAGCACCAGCTGAAAAATAGAATTGTAGATACGTTCAGTGCTATATTTCTGCCTAAAATTAGTGGCCCAGGCCTAGGGCTGCACATTTTCAGGGGCATGATCCCCATGTTCACAGTGCAGTGCTACAGAGCAGTGTGGACATATGCAGAGAATTAAAGAGACATTTTGTGACTTGCTATATTTATTTATATATATAAACTTTGGACTTCCATCTGATCTCTTGCACACAGCCCTGTTTAGGTCATTCAAGACCTTGATCTTCCTTTTTTGAAGCTATTCCTTGGTTGACTTGGATGTGTGCTTTCGGTCATTATCATACTGGAAGGTGAAGCTTCTCTTCACCTTTAGATTTGTGATATAGGCCAATATCTTGATATTTGGAGCTAGTCATCATCCCATCTATATTGCCAGTCCCTGTCTCAGCTGAAGAGAAGTGGCCCCAATGCATGATACTGCCACCACCGCCATACTCCACTGTATGCATGCTGTTATTTGGATGATGAACTGTCCTATCTTTGCACCAAACATATTTTAGAATTAAGTCCAAAAAGTTGAACGATAAGATATTTCCTGACATGGTTTGGGGGAATTGAATGTATTTTTTGTGTGTGCAAAATTTAGACTGTTTTTTCTTTGTGAGAATTAACGTACACCTTGTCTCTCTACCCAATAGCCCAAAAGTGCAGAATAAAGAAGAAAGTTATCATATGCAAGGGGTGTCCAGAACCTACCAGAAATTTCTGCAGTTCCTTTAACATTTCTGTAAACCTCTTGGTAGGCTTCTTGATAAGTTTTCTCCTTGTCCTGTCATGGACATTGGAGGGTCATCCTGATCTTGGCAATGTCCTTATGGCGCCACATTGTCTCCACTTATTGAAGATAGGCTACACAGTGCTTCCTGGTACCTCCAATGCCTTTAATATTCTTTTAGATCTGATAATTAGATCCTGTAGATGTTTAGTCCTTTATAATGGGGGCTGTTGTTGTGTTTACTGTTAACCAATCACATCAAAAACAATGTCCAAAGGAAAGTAGCAATCCTTTTAGACTGTAACCACATAAAAATGTTGAGGAAATCTTACAGGAACCACCGATTTTTAATTGGGGTTAATCAGAATCACTCTTATTACTGGCAGGTGTATGCTCCTTACCTTTGGACATGGTTTTCAATGTGATTGGTTAACAATGAAAATAACAACAGCCCCCATTATAAATGATATAGACACCAATGCAACCAAGGTGTTGTAGTTTGTTTTTTAACCTTAATTATTCTTCCATTTGTTTTTTTCTTATATTTTTTTTTGGTGCAAGGTCACATTAAAGATATAAAAATGATTGACATGATGTATCTAAAGTTACGACTACACTGTATCCTGTAAAAACTGACACCCTAATGATTTATTGTCTTTTTCCTAGACTTTGGTGTGATACAGCAATAGGACCCAAGGAAGTGCCACATGGTTATGGCAGAAAAAGAGGGGTTTGTCCATAAATGTGGGACTTTCCTTCAGTAGGATTTGCAGTGAAAAGAGGTCCCTCCAACAGTAGGACAATTGGGAGGTATGCTAATATCCTATTTCTGAATAGTGTTAGCCAATCAGATTCTTTCAAATCTCAAAACTGACAGAACTCCACTGTGGGCTGGTAGCAGTCATTCATCGAAACAAGAAGTTAGTAACACAGCAATTAATGTTGGAAAAAATACTTTTAGTTCATCAAGTTCAACCTTTTGAGATCGCCTCTGATCTTTGTAATATGTGGATTAGTTGTTAATTAATCCAGAGGAAGAATAGTTTTTTTTAAATATTACCAATTGTCTCATATGGAAAAAATCATGTCTTCCTGATCCCAGATACTTACAATCAGATTCCTCCCTGGATCAGTACTCCGTCTTTAGTTATCCGGGATAACCCTGAATGCCCTTTTTATTAAAAAATATATCCGACCCCTTCTTAATTCCACAGATTAACCACCCTTACTGTGAAGAACCCTTTTCTTTCTTTAAGGTGGAATAATTTTTCTTCTAGCCTCAAAGGATGTCCTCTTGTCAGTTTAAAACCTCTTGACACAAAAACAGACTTGACAAAGCCTTGTATTGACCCTGGATGCTTTTGCTGTATATAAGGCAGTCATATCCTCTCTTAGACACCTTTTAGAGATAATGGGTGGAACTTGAATCCAATGGTTTGCCAGGTCATAAACTGCATATTTTTTTTTTCTTAATTTAAAGTTAAATGTTAAAACAAATCAAATGGAATATATTTACATATATGGTGATGTGATTGCATGGTCACAATAGAGAGCTGAAGACGGCAAGTTTCTTATTTCTTTAAGACCCCAGCACTAGCTTATGTTGCAAGATCTCTCTGTTTGTTGTTCTGATACAACCTGTTAGCTCCTGTTTTGGCATAAACTTGTCAGAGAAATGCGGCCAACACTCAGAATGATTGAAGGGATTACAGTATGGTGCCTATGGGCATAACTTACCCCAACTAATCCTGCTTAATGTCTGGAGCAGTCTGGGATGCATTAACGTGCAATAAATTCCACTGAAGTGGTTATACATTATTCTCTTTTCTTTTGTTATACTACAACATTATGATGACTTTTTTTTAACTCATGTGAACTATGGCTCACCTGGTAACCCATCCACATTAATATTAGGGACTGTTCATCAAAGTCTATATGATGCTAAATTGTGGCACAGTTTTTTATAATGTCTAATAAAATAAACTGATAACTGCAGTGCCGGCGGGGTTTTTGAAATGTTGACAAGACATCATCAGTTATATGAATCGGTTGTAAATTATATATGCTGACACTTAAATAGATAACTCAAGTCAATATTTACAGTTTGCAAAGCGCATAACACTTAACAATTGTTACAAACATTATCAAAAAAAATAAACTTTATTGCACCATAGAAAAAAACGTTGATGTTAAAAATATATACGTATGTGTATCATCCACACTCACCGGTGACATCCATAATATATCACTGGTATAGTAGTAAACTACAATAAAGTTGGATATCAATTCATGGACGAAGCAAGTGTGGTCAAGACCTCCATAGCACAGGTAAGCGTAGTAGAACCCAGTGACCAAGAGGGGTACCTCCTACCTGTAGGATACTACCTATGTAGATACCCCATTTCTGGCTCATTAGCCCTACAGATAGATAGGAAAAATGCGATTGGTGTCCAGGCAATACTGAATAGAGAGCTCCAACAGATATCAGTAGATAATGGAAATCACCAATTGAGTGAAAACTTACTTAAAAGAAAAAGGTCGGAAATAAGCACTGTAATACTGTGTGGTTGGGGTAATGATCCCTGGATTTAAAAATTGATAACGCCTGTATATATATATATATATATATATATATATATATATATATTGCCAAAGATACATACACCACTTCTGGCTACCAGTGCTCTGTTAGAGTAGGTATAGAATATAGAGTAGAAATAGAATATAGAATATAGAGTAGGTATAGAGTAGAAATAGATCCCTATATTCACTGCATAGGCCTTATTGATATAATATAAGATACTAATAATACCAATATGCCCGATTTAATAGAGACAAACTCTCAACTGGATTGGTAAGCACTATTATGTTTAACTACACTTAAATAGAAATAGACAAATGGACCCATCTAATTGCCCCATTCTCCACTCCACCAAAAAAAGCTTAACGGAATATCTAGGTTTCCTGGATTATGAGTAGATCTGATAGAATAAGCATGAAAAAATACCAAAATAAACATTAATAAACTCACCCTGATGTTTGCTAAATCTCTTGAGTTTGCAAGCAGTTGCTTTTGTTAGTTAACAACGCTGGAAATTTTTGCCAGAATTAGCATAACATTCATAATTTGTTTTGGCCAATCATTTTAATACAATGTAACAATCAGTGATGACTGCTTGTACAGGAAGGAATCATGGGATGTGTACACTAATCTGTAGATCTCTCCACTGAGCTGCTGATGGCTTGAAGTAAAGTATTAAAATCCGTACTTGAATGCAATGTTTCTATTGGCAGGTACACAGCGCCTATGTAAGCAGCTCTGGGGGTGTGGAAAACAAGTTTTATTTTTAAATAAAAATAAATCTGTATCTGTATCAGCATCATGTGATAGACTAGAGAAAGGAAAAAAACAGGGAAACTTAGCTTTACCTTTAAAAGACAAATGTAGTGGTCACGCAACAGGATTTCATTTATTTATTTATTTATTTACTAAATGACTAGCAATAAAATCCATCATTCAAGAAAATAAATGTCAGTGTAGTTTTTAACATTTAAACTCTACTCTGAAAGATTTCAACAGAAAAAAAGCATGTTGAAGTCACTTTACTCCTGTTTTTAAAATATATGCTTGATTAACTTTACTTGATAATAGGCAAATTAGAAAATAATAATAACAATTTTTTTTTCAGACTTTAGCATATTAGTTATCATATGCAATTATGCTGACAATTAACTTTTTCTACAGGATAGAGAAGACCCACGGTGCAAATGAAGTAACAGCTACAATGCAACTAAAAAACACAGTGCTTTAATTTGGACTAAAAAGTGGCCTACAATCATGTGGAAATTAAGTGAACATCAAAATTAATTATTTATATATATATATATATATATATATATATATATATATATATATATATTTTATTTTTTATTTTTTTATTTTCTTAAACATTTTATCCTTTATCAAGTTTAGTCATTTGAAAAACCATGTAGTATAAAATCTACATCAGTGACCAATTAAAGAGATATGGAAGGTTTCTGGATTTTATTAGGTATACTAGCGACTTGCCCGTCAAAAAATGACGGCAATGTGATGTATATGTTTGTGAAGTTGTTTAGTTATTTAAATATATTTTTGACCCTTGTAAGTATTGTGATATGAAGATGTATTTTTGTAAAACGTTGATGTAATGGTTTTTAAAAATGAATTTTGTATCTGAAGAATTGTTCACTTTAATATACATAGAATCCAGAGGAAAGTAAAAAGTAAAAAGACTTTTTGCAACGTGCCGAATTTTAACATGAAGTTTAAAATATATGTAAGGAATAACCTTGAAAGTATATATTTTTAAAATTGAACTTTATTTTTTATGTAACTTTGGAATTTTTGCAAAACATTTGTGTAATTTTGAACATTATAAACAGGAACATAGTAAATACATTTTGTAACATAATTTTGAATTAAAAGTATTAACATTTGAATGTAAAAACAGTTTAACTTTAAATTAATCAGTATTAACATGCAATTTGTATCAGAATAATTGTTAAGTTTAATATACATTGAATGTAGAGGAAGGCATACAGTAAAAACTCTCCTTAAACCGTACGTAATTAAAGTAATTCATTACTGAGCACATAAACTGGCGATAAACATGAATGAAACCTTAACATAGTGACTTAACATTTTAACATAATTTTTCATAGAAATGCAAGGCAAGTATTTTGTGAGGCGAATTATCCATAAACATGACTTCCATTAATTATGACTGAATTAAACAACCAATAGTTTTGTATTTTTGAATGTTTTTCCAAAATGTTTGCATGGCTTTAGTTTGTATCCTGCAAAGTTATAGTACTTCATAGTAGACAATGTTTTTAGTAAAAATACGTCCATCTTCTAATAAATCACCTTGACTTTCATTGTTTTCAATGTAAACTTTAATAGCCTGTGGATTTTTGCACCGTGACAACGCAACGTACAATTGACCATGTGCAAAAACTGGTTCTTCCAAGTAAATACCCACAGATTTGAAAGTCTGACCTTGTGATTTATTAATGGTCATGGCAAATGCCATAATAATGGGAAATTGTCTTCTTTGAAGTATAAAAGGGAGACTACTTTCACTTGGTGCTAAATCTATTCTTGGTATGAAAACTCTCTCTCCTTTATGGGTCCCAGTTAAAATTTCAGCATCTATAAAATGGTCCTTTAATTGTTGAACAATTAACCTTGTGCCATTGCATAGGCCTTTTTTGGGGTTCATATTTCGCAGTAACATGATAATTGCACCTTTCTTTAGCTGCAAAATATGTGGTGGCATTCCAGAAGGAGTTAAAGAGTTAATGAATTCAGTTGAAAAGTTTGCCTGACTTTCATTGTCATCAGCAAGTACAGAATCAGCACTGTGATAATTTCTTTGTGGTGCATTAATTTTTTTTAAGATTTCATTATTGAGTATTAATGCATCTTTATTTTTACACGTCAGTATGACTTGGTTGGCAAGCTCAGAATATTCTTCGTTATTTATGCTCCCTTCAAATATAGCCGATATAATATCTTGTTGACAAATCATATGAGGTGGGATCTCTACAGTGTCGTCAGGTAAATGTAGTATTTTTTCTGTTCTTCCTTCTCCAATTTTAATAAGCCAATCATTGAAATCAGTTTGGCCTTCTGATCTCATATTTTGTTGCAGTTGAAGATGGGTAAAATGTTTCCATACTGTACTTGACTTTATACATGTTTCAATAATGTCTGTTCGATTTCCATGTACAACGACAGGTAATGTTTGTCTAAAATCGCCACCCAACAAAATTACCTTTCCACCAAATGGAAAAATATTATCCATGACTTCACGAAGCAAACGGTCAATACATTGGAGGGCATAGCATGACATCATTGTGGCCTCATCTATTATAATTAATTTACATTTCTTCAATTTCTTTGCTTGTAAGGATGTCATGCGAATATCTGACACTGAATTTTCCAAAATAGGCACTGGCAGTTTGAATCCACTATGAACAGTTCTTCCACCTTCTAATAAAAGTGCAGCAATTCCAGTAGTGGCAAACGCCATTGCTATTTGTCCTTGTGCTCGTACTGAACTCATTAATAAATTGTACAAATATGTTTTCCCTGATCCGCCAGGTCCATCAAGATAGAAATAACGCTCTGTCACCATGTCATCATCTATAGCATTTTTAATGGCATGAAATGCTTGCAATTGTAGTGTATTTAAAGTTGCAAGTCTTTCTTGTGTTCTTTCTGCTTGTAGTTGAATGTCATAGTCTTCAAAGTTAATGTCATCTATTAGACCTGGATCAGGCAAATTAAAACTTGCACAACTTAATCCATGAGTTAAAAAGACTTCTTGAATTTCCATTAAGGCTTTTAAGTGTGCAATGGGTTCATTGTATCGTCGCATAAAGTCTTCAGCCATATTACTTTTAAAAGTCTCCCACAAAGCTAATGCATTTGGAGCATTTGAGAAGATACAAATAAAAGCAAATTGTTCTCTCATCTGTCGTGGCATTTGACATTGTGCTGCTTCTTCTAAACATCTTTCCCACTCTGTATCATCAGCGAGTAAGTTTCTATTTCTTGCAGCTAAATGGAAGGATTCATATACAATGTCATTAACAGTTCTTAATTGTTCAAAACTTTGTGCTCCTGGAACATTTAAAAGTAATATCCGTAAGCAAAATCGTTCAACATCTCTTGGACTGACTGTGTAAATTCGTGGAATTATTTTATTGCCTCTGGTTTTTCTTGCTCTCCATAATCCATTCACAAAAACATAGTGATATGGAATTTCAATATATAAGTATTGTGTTGCTTGAGCATCAGTGGAATTTAATGCAAACCATGCAGTTAGTGTAGTGTGACGATCTTCACTTTGGGCCAATGCATTCATTTCATTTCCAGAATGGAAATAGACTAAATGTCGTTGTGGCAAATGTACTGCTAACCTATATACTGCATGTGATCTATCATGCATTTCAAATTTTAAAAGCCGCCACATAGCTTCTGGCGCACTGACATAGCGAGCATCTACATGAGATGCAAGTTCATCATGTACTAACTCACTACTTTCAGGGTTGTCTGCACTTTTGACGACTACAGTAGCTGCATCGTAACCTTTGTAAATATATTTGTAGACATATTTAATTGATTTGATGGAAGTGCAGGCTTCTACGTTGATGTGGGCGTTGTACTTCATGAGTAAATGTGGATTGTAGGGTACTACATATCTATTGTCCACTTTTTTTCCACGAATAATGGCACTATCTCCTTCTCTTCTTTTATAAAGTGGATATGCATCACAATTGGCATATGTTTTGTCTCTATAATCTTTGGGAAAATCTTTTGAACATTGATTATTTTCCATACATGGTGATTGTGGATTAAGGTCTCCACAGGGTCCATGAATCATGCGATGAGTAACAATCTCATATAGTCTACCATATAGTTCTGGATCCGGTAGTTCAGCAACTATGACTGCATCCACTTTGGCCGAAGTATCTAATTTATCTTTCTCTTGAAGTATTATGAGAAGATGTGCATGTGGAAGGCCTCTTTTTTGAAATTCAATGGTATATACATAAGCAAGACATTTGCCAAATAACTGATTTATAGTAAAGTCACGTATTAATTCATTTAATTTTATCTTAAAAACTCTGGCTACTAAATCTGGTCGATCTGAAGCACTTTGTCCAAGAAGTAGATTTTGATGAATTTCTGGCCATTGTGGATTACATGTAAATGTCACAAATAAATCGGGTTTTCCAAATTTAGTCACAATAGCCATAGCATCATTGTATCTTTCTCTCATATTTCGAGGAGATCCTTGAAAGGAAGATGGTAAAATGATGGCTTTGCCAGCTGTCATGTCTCTGCTTGTAGCCACGTCAGCAACATAGTCCATGAGTCCACAATATTGTTCTACACGTAGTTTATCTTGTTGATATTTTATAAAGTTTAAATTATTTGCCTCAACTTGCAAATATGAATCAATAATCCATTGTTGTGTTAGTTTTCCACCACATAAAATGGGATTAAAATCATCTCTAATGGCAATTTGAGCAACTTTAAATTCAAGCATAGAAACATTATTTCGGATTCTGGCTTTAGCATTTGGGTAACTGGGAAGGGTTAATTTTGGTTGCCAACCTGCTTCTCCGTGTGGGAAAAAGATGGGATATGTCATTGGATCTAAATTTGGACTTAAGATATTAATATTAATAAATGGTTGGTCCTGATTTCTGGGATATACTCTAATGTCTCTTTGAAATGGTGGTTCTCCTTCATCATTGTGAAAGACCATTGCAACCTCATTTGATGTTGGCAAGTTATAACGACGTTTATCAGTATGTCTGTCTCTTTTAAGCACCATATTAACCTTTGGCATGGGTAATTGATGTCTTTGTGCATGAAGTAGTTGTTCATTTTCTACTTCTGCCAATTTTTTGTAAGCTTTACTGTAGGGATTGTTGTCCATAATGTTATTTAGCTCTATAAAAACACTGGGTAAGCATTTTTTATTTTCTTCCATCTGCATACGTTGGTCAACAGCTTCCATTGTATCTAGGACATATAGTTGAGCGAATTTTCTTTGCTCTCCTTCCTCTGGATGTAAATGTGAAGTCCGATGATAAATTTGTCCTTGGACTTTAAAACAGTAAGGACCATGTCCTGGTACATTAGCAGCCAATGTTGCCCCCATAGATGCAAATGATATGGCACTATTGTAGGATCTTATGTTTGTCTTAAAATTGTTGTAATTTGGAAAAGTAGGTTGAGTCATAATATTTAGTAAATAGGTTGGAAATTGTTTCCTTTGTGGAAGTTTGAACTTTCCTTTTTGACAACAACTAATAAATTGTCCATCTCGAGGTCTCTCCTGTTTAAAATAATAAGCCTCACAAAATTGACATTGAGTAGTCATGTCCCCACAACTATGAACCTCTACTGCTAAAGACTTCATTAAAGGACAATTTGCAACGCATATTGGATGTTGACTTTGATATTCATCAGATGAAAAGTCCTGAAATGTTTCAACAACAGGTTCTAAATGTTTAGTTTTTTTCGTAGCTTTTCTTGGTATATGTTGGACTTGTTCGGTTGAAATGTCCTGTAAGTTTTTAGTAAGAGTTTGTAAATGCTTTTTTTTTGTAGTTGTTTTTTTTGGTCTGTCTTGACTGGTATGTTGTAAAATGTCATCTGATGTTTTAGGAACAGTTTGTAAATGCTTTATTATTTTTTTATTTTTTTTGGTTCTATCTTTCATTTTTGCAGCTGATATTCTTTTATTTGCAAGTCTTTTGCGTTCTTTTTCTCTTCGAATTTCTTTCTCCTCCGGTGTCTGCTGGGCGGCCCATCTCTCTTGTCTTTCTCTAGTTTGACGTCTTTTCTTGTCTTCTTTGGTCTCGTTATCAGCCATATTAATCTGTAAACGGAAACAAATAAATGTAATTGTGTATATTTAAATTTGTAATTCCTGTTAAAGATTATTGTGCACAATTGTTGAAATAAAAGGCAAATCATGAATGTATCATTGATATTTAGTTAAATTTATAATTCCTGTCTTCAGTGGCTCAGAATTTGGGCAATGGAATACTGCTGTAAATAAGCATGTAACATATTTATTTAAAATAATGGTTTTATTTATTAAAAACTTTGTTTGTGGATACATATTTACGACTGCAAAACTTCTTTGCTTAAAAAAAAAGTGATGTGGTTATTGAGCTATGTATTGCATAGTAGCAATTGAAATAAAATAAGGGAGATAGTAAATTAATTATTTTATTTTTCTGTTGACACGGATGCAACTGAAAGCAGTTTCTTTAGTTTTATACTTTAGTACTTATTATAGTTTACCTTGGTTGAAGTGTGATTTAAATCCGAATGTTTGTTGGTCCTCGTTTCAAAATCGTTGTCCAATGGTGTGGTCCTCTGTTGGAAGTCCTCGCCCGATGGTGTGGTCCTGTGGCGATAGCCCCCGTCCGATATTGTGGTCCTGTAGCGATATCCCTCGTCCGATGTTGTGGTCCGTTGGTGAAAGTCCTCGTCCGATGGTCTGGTCCTGTGTTGAAATTCCTCGTCTGCTGGTCTGGTCCTGTGTTGAAATTCCTCGTCTGCTGGTCTGGTCCGAGTCCTCGTCCGATGGTCCGGTCCTGTGGCAAAAGTCCTCGTCCGATTGTCTTCACGCAGTATCTGTTGTAATGTAAAATAGAAAATGTTGTTTGAGTGAAATGTCTTTTAAATAAGTTAAAAATGTATGAATTAGGCTGTATTGTATCATTTATGGTTATTTTTTTCAAAAATATTTTTTGTAACTTTCTGTACAATCCCACGACTTTTGTTATTCTTATTTAAGGTTCTTAGTAAGGCTTGTGGGTTGTGATATATTAAATAAGAATATGAATTTATTTTGCTATGTGTTTATGTTAGTTTTTGTACAATCCTGTTTTGTGCGCACCACTTGTGGTATACTTATTTAACCTTTATTGGGATGGTTATAGTTAGTGAAACATGAAATAATATAATTAATGTAGTTTGCTATGTGTTTGTGTTAGTTTTTGACAATCCTGTTTGGTGGGCATCACTTGTGCAAAACTTATTTCTTCTTGATTGTACAGGTTATAGGTTGTTAAACATTAAAGAAGAATGTTAATGTAGTTTCCTATGTGTTTGTGGGATTTTTTGTACAATGCTATTAGGTGCGCAACACTTTTGTTATTCTTATTTTGGCTTCTTTGTAAGGCTTATAGGTTGTTAAACATTTAATAAGAAAATCTGTTTTGTGTGTAGCAGTTTGTGTGTTATTGAATTGCGATTTGGCTAATTGAATTGTGCCCTAAATAAGCACATAGCATATTATTTTAAATAAGTTTTTAGTCATTGAAAAACTGTATTTTTGATATTTTTTTATTAACTAAAACCTTAGTTTAAAGAAATTGTTATGTTGTTATTTAGAGCCCTATTCAATTGGGCAAATTGCAATTGAATGAGGTCCTTTGTGTGTACCATATGTTGCATAGTTTGGCCCTCATTCAATTGCATTTTTTACAATGTAATAGTACTCTAAGGCCGTAATTGAATTGCAATGTAGAAATTTGAATAGGGTTGTAAATAAGCACATCACATATATTTGTTAAAATAGACTAAGGGCCTAAAAGTTCTTATTTATAGCCATATTTAATTGTCCAAAATAGCAATTGAATGAGGGCCTTTGGTTACTGCATTTGTTATATTGTGAGCTCCTCATTCAATTGTGTTTTGGCCAATGGAATAGAGCTCAATATCAGCACAGAGCATAATTTTTTACAGAATTTTGTATTTAGTGAACTTGTATCCAAAAGGAACGTGTTCACAAAAGAAAAATTTCCTTTAAAAAATATGCTCTGTGCTTATATAGAGCCCTATTGAAATGGGCAAATCACATTTGAGTGAGGCCCTTGGCCATTAAAGATATATAGGTCCTCATTGAATTGCAATTTTGCCAATTGAAGAGGGCTCTATATAATCACATAACATATTTCTTGAGCAAACTTTTTAGTTATTGAAAACCTTGATTGTGGTTAGAAGTTCAGTAACTAAAAAGTTCTGTATAAAAAAATATTATGTGCTTATATAGAGCTCTATTCAATTGAGAAAGTTGCAATTGAATAAGGCTCATGGTTCTTTCTTGTTTATACTTAATACTTTACCTTGATAGAAGTTTTGAATGACAGACGGTGCCTTCCTGGCAATCTTAATCCGCCGGTGTTCTTGTAGTGTCTGTTTGAAAAAGAAAGTGAAATAGTTATTTGTATATTTATAATTTTTCATCTAGCAAAGCATGGCCTTTTGAGCATGTAATGTCTTGTTGTATCTTACCTCTTCAAATTTGTTGGTGTTCTTTAAAAGGGATTGTGCTTCACAGTGCACGGTGCAAATTGTTGAGAGACGCTGTTGATGCAGAGTCTGTTTGAATATTAAAAGAAATAGAAAGATTCAGCTTTATATGATCTATTGAATTGCAGTAAATGAATTCAATTAACCTTATTTTTTGTTGGTGTCTACACACATATGTCACATACATGAAGTGTACGTGTGACATATTAGTATACATGAGTCAAATTTAAATGGTTAAATTAACCTTATTTTTTATTTTTTTCTAACACACATAAATGTGTGTGTGTGAGATGTAACTATAGATGATTACACATATATGTGCGTGTGACATATCAGTATACATGAGATATAATGTCATTTAAATGTAGTTGTTTACTGATTTTGTTGTAAGCTAATTTTGTTGCATTGGCAATACACATAAATGTGCGTGTCACATGTCACTATACATTATAGACATATATGTCGGTGTCAGATGTCACTATGAAGGGGCAATACACAGAAATGTGCGTGTCAGATGTCACTATACATTATAGACATATATGTGCGTGTCACATGTCACTATACATTATACACATATACGTGCGTGTCACATGTCACTATGAAGGGGCAATACACAGAAATGTGCGTGTCAGATGTCACTATACATTATAGACATATACGTGCGTGTCACATGTCACTATGAACGGGCAATACACAGAAATGTGCGTGTCAGATGTCACTATACATTATAGACATATATGTGCGTGTCACATGTGACTATACATTATAGACATATATGTGCGTGTCAGAGGTCACTAT
This sequence comes from Discoglossus pictus, assembly GCA_027410445.1. Lineage (NCBI taxonomy): Eukaryota > Metazoa > Chordata > Amphibia > Anura > Alytidae > Discoglossus > Discoglossus pictus. Next base: position 416,465,738 of record CM050165.1, on the reverse strand, counting down.
ACATAAAGCTCAGTTTAATTTTTTTTGTGAGCCTATACACATAAATGTGCAATACATGATGACTACATAAATCCTAGTTTATTTTTTTATTTGTTTGACCTGACCTGATAATAAAATGTAATATATTATAGCTTACCTGTCAGTTGTAATTTGCACAATGTAAAGTAGTAAATTAGTAAAGAATTGTCTTCTGAAATAAGTAACCTTATTTTTTATTTATTTCTAACACACATAAATGTGTGTGTGTGAGATGTAACTATAGATGATACACATATATGTGCGTGTGACATATTAGTATACATGAGATATAATGTCATTTAAATGTAGTTGTTAACTGATTTTGTTGTAAGCTAATTTTGTTGCATTGGCAATACACATAAATGTGCGTGTCACATGTCACTATACATTATAGACATATATGTCGGTGTCAGATGTCACTATGAAGGGGCAATACACAGAAATGTGCGTGTCAGATGTCACTATACATTATAGACATATATGTGCGTCTCACATGTCACTATACATTATACACATATACGTGCGTGTCACATGTCACTATGAAGGGGCAATACACAGAAATGTGCGTGTCAGATGTCAGTATACATGATAGACATATATGTGCGTGTCACATGTGACTATACATTATAGACATATATGTGCGTGTCACATGTGACTATACATTATAGACATATATGTGCGTGTCAGAGGTCACTATACATAAAGCTGAGTTTATTTTTTTTTGTGAGCCTATACACATAAATGTGCAATAGATGATGACTACATAAATCCTAGTTTATTTTTTTATTTGTTTGACCTGACCTGATAATAAAATGTAATATATTATAGCTTACCTGTCAGTTGTAATTTGCACAATGTAAAGTAGTAAATTAGTAAAGAATTGTCTTCTCAAGTAAAAGCAGAAGTCACTCCGTTGATCACCTGAGGAGAAATGTATTTTTTAGTTGGAAATAGGCAGTATTTATAAACTTGTAGAAAGTTCTGGAAAGTGAGACCGTTAGAACGCAATACGCATGCGCTATTTGCGTTCCAGCTTACAATTTGCGTTCCATCCGCCATTTTAGGCGTATTACTGTTCAAAATGGTGTTTAATATGATTGTGATACGTTCCGCATAGTATGTGTTTCATTATTGCGAGTAAGTGTAGTGTAGTTACGTCTGAAGCCTCGTTTTCGTTTTGTTCGTCGGCCATTTTTTCTCTCGCTTAGCGATGGTATTAGTGTCTAAAGTGTTTATTTTGATTTAAATGTAGGTGTAACTTGTTTTTTTGAGGTGCTGGCTGGTTCCTCTTGCTGTAGGTAAGCTTTTTATGTGTTTGTTGTGTGTCTTTGTTAAGTTTTAAATGTTTGTATGTCGGCGTGTTGCGTCCGATGTTTGCGAAGTCGTAATGTGTAGTAACGTGTCTCGTATGGTGTTTGCGTGTGTAGCCTCGTTTTCGTTTTATTCGTCGGCCATTTTTTGTGTCGCTTAACAAAGTATTTAGTGTCTAAACTCTTTTATTTTGAGTGCAATTAAGTTGTAAGTTGCATTTTTGAGGTCCTGGGTGCTTCCTGTTTGTGTAGGTAAGTTTTTTATGTATGTGCTGTGTGTATGTATTGTGTTTGTAATTTTGTAATGTTCGCGAGTTGCGTCCGAGTGTTGCAAGGCCGTAATGTGTGTGAACGTGTGTCGTATGTTGTTTGCGAGTGTCGTAATGTGTGTGAACGTGTGTCGTATGTTGTTTGCGAGTGTCGTAATGTGTTGCGACGTAAATTTTTTTTTGCAAGGGTCGCAGTTGCTGCAACTGAAGAACTCCCTTTGCGAGGTCCTCAGGTGCTGGCATGGAGCGCCTGCGGCGCTCCAAGCCAGCAACTGAGGCCCTCGCTTCGCGAGGGTCCTCAGTTGCTGGCAAGGAGCGCCTGCGGCACTCCATGCCAGCAACTGAGGCCCTCGCTTCGCGAGGGTCCTCAGTTGCTGGCAAGGAGCGCCTGCGGCGCTCCATGCCAGCAACTGAGGCCCTCGCTTCGCGAGGGTCCTCAGTTGCTGGCAAGGAGCGCCTTCGGCGCTCCCTGCCAGCAACTGAGAACCTGACACAGTGCCCCCGCTACGCGCGGCCCGCGACTCGCTGCGCGAGCCGCGGCCCTCGCTACGCGAGGCCCGCGACTCGCTACGCGAGCCCCGGCCCTCGCTTCGCGAGGGCCGCGGCTCGCTACGCGAGCCCGCAGCGTTAGCAACAACTCGTACGCTCACAACTATATATGTGATAATATACACGTGTATCTGTTTACTTTTATGTACTTCATTTTATTAAGAAGTGCTTATAAACCCTGTTTTCCCTTCCAAAAATCAAACAACTAGTATCTGCTTGGGTCTGCCATCTGAAGCTCTTGAAGACACAGACTCTGCTATTCTTGATGTGCAGTGTCTTATACTAATAAATCAGTGACAATTTGTCAGGAACATGCTGCTGAGACGTGGTCCATGATAGGCTAGGATACTACACTGCACATCCAGCCCTACATAGTCTGTGGCTTCATACGTTGCAGTGGTTAGACCCATACAGGTACTATTTGTATACAGAGCTTATATGCACTTTTTAAAATAAAATAAAGTGCATAAAAGTAAACAGATACCTAGTTACATTATATTCCTAGTAAAATCCAGGAACATTCCATATCCTTTTAAATATTTGACCACGTAGATAACATAACAAGCTGTCTCAGTGAACAAATAATACGAGGTTGAACGCAGACACAGCCACTATAAACATATAACAAAATAATAGAAGATAATGTCTGCCATTACCAATGCTCTGTGGTGCCTGAGAAAACAAAGGTAATTACTATCAATCCATATACTCATGTAATAGCCTAATCTAGGGAGGGGTGTAGGAGTAGAGTATGTTTTAGAGTACTCGGCAGATCCAAAAGTACATCAAAGTGAGCAAACAGCTGGTAGCCTTTAACAAAGAATAATTCCAGCCTCTCAAATGATGGACGCTGAACATAACAGCTCTATCAAAGGGCAGCTCAGTATAGTGGGTCATCAGTAATTTACGTCTATGAGTTATATGAGAAAAGTGATTCCATCACCATTAAGTGAACTGTCTTATTGTTTTATCTTGTGAACAATATTATTTAAAGGGACAGAGAAGGTTCTTGGATATTATTAAGTAAATAATATACCTGTTTAATTACTTTTATGTACTTTATTTTATTAATAAGGGCCTATGAGCTCTTATTTTACTGCCCTAAAATAAATTAAAAAAAGTCCCTGTATGGGTCTACCCTCTGAAGCTCATAAAAACAGAGTCTGTAGTTCTTATTGCGCTGTGTCTCATACTAGCCAATCAGTGACCATCTCTCAGTAACATTCTGCAGAGATGTGGTCGCTGATAGGCTAGGACACTACACTCCAAATTCAGCCCTTCAGAGTCTTTGTCTGCATATTTTGCAGTGGGCAGCGGGATTTTAGGCAGTAAAGAGCTTATAAGCACCACTTAATGAAATAAAGGTTTTTTGGTGGTCCAGTGGTTAGGATTCAATGCTTTCACTGCTGTGACCTGGGTTCAATTCCAGTAAGGGAACCAAGAAGTCACACCACCTTGAAGCCATGCAAGGTTGGGCCTGGTCAGTACTTGGATGGGAGACAACCTAGGAATACCAGGAGCTGCATGCTGTGGCTCACTGGAAAAGGAACTGGCAACCCATTCTAGTTTCTCTGCCATGATGTTATGTTGACGTCACGGAGAGTCGCACACGACTGTGTGATGCAAACACAAACAAATAAAATAAACCCCTTCAGGATCACTACCGAGGCACGGTGAAGGGGTTTGTGCACCTTAATGAAACTGTGAACTATACCATGTAGGGTCACCCAAGATGGGCAGGTCATAGCAGAGAGGTCAGACAAATCACAGTCCACTGGAGAAGGACTGGCAACCCACTCCAGTATCGTTGACATGAAAACCTTATGGATGAGCACAACCAGACACAAGGTGTGCAGAGGTCCATAGGGTCATGAAGAGTCAACAACAAATAAAACAAAGTGTGCAAAGTGTAAACATGTTTTGCTGATAATTGTTCATTTAGAGAAACATTTCAAAGTTTAAAATATACTATTTTATATTATTATCCTTTATTTGTAAGGCACCAGCATATTCTGTATTGCTATACAGCGGTTACTAAACAATATACAATAATAACTAATTGGAAAAGAGTGGAGGTCCATGTCTTTGAGCTTACAAATCAAACGTACATAGAGCTTGTTTCCAAAGCACCAACACAAGACAGAAAACTCACAAACTTACAATCTAAAGGATTTGTGTGTGTTACAGAGTGTGATAGATGCAAGATGGTAGTGTAAAGGCATTAGGCTCAAGCAGGTGGAGGTGGCTGTGTGTGGCATGTAGATAGTGGGTGTGAGTGATATTATGATGTAAAGCATGCAGTCGTGCATATTAACAGCCTTATTAAATAGCAATTCGACCAATTGAATAGGGCTCTATTTAAGCACAGAGCATATTTTTTTACAGAAGAGTTTAGTTTTGATAGAAGATCACTAACTAAAACTTCTGTAAAAATAATATAATCTTGCTCTTAAATAGAGCCCTATTCAATTGGCCGAATCGCAATTTAATAAGGCTGTAAGGCGGATAGTTTGAGTTCCATTTGATCCTCGTCTCTTCTTCCATTACCTCCTTACATGCTTGTCTGCAGGACTTCTCAAGATTATCCCCCTTTCTTTGGAATCTCTACCTTGCTCTATAAGACTCAGATCTAGTCTCACATATTCCGCCTTAACAAAAATCATCCACAGCTTTATACTACGTTACCCGTTTTGGTTTGAATACTTCTCCCTCATCACTCTTGAATATTTATCCATCCAGCCACCTTAACTGATGTTTCTATCCCGTCACCTCTTAGATTGTAAGCTCTTCTTAGAAAAGAGTTCTCATCTCCACATGTAACTGTGCTGTCTTGTGTTATCTGCCTTCTAATGTGTGTACATGTCCATTGTTTATTGTACTCCTAGTGCTTCGGAATCTGCTGGTGCTCTAAAAATAAAGTATAATAATATGTATTTTAATTAATAGAGTTGTTTAGTCTGTAAAATAACAGCCAGGGCTCTTAGGGATTTGTTTGTGTCCTTAGGATACTATCAGTTCATCTTTGTCTTGGGTAGAGGAGTAAAACCTTTTCTATCTTTGACATCTTACCTAGGAGCTGTATCCTGTATAATATTAAAAATTGTCTTTAGTGAACAGGGGCATAGGAACTAGGGGGATGGGGAGGACAGAAAATGAATAGGGGACACAAAATAAAAAAATAAACTTAATCATGCATTACCAGATTCGGAGCAGTATGTCTTTCCCATGAGCACGTTGATCCATTTTATATATATACAGTATCTCATAAAATTGAGTACACCCCTCAAATTTTTGTAAATATTTTATTATATCTTTTCATGTGACAACACTGAAGAAATTACACTGCTACAATGTAAAGTGTCTGTATAATAGTGTAAATTTGCTGTCCCCTCAAAATAGCACAACACACAGCCATTAATGTCTAGTGTTGTCACATGAAAAGATATAATAAAATATTTACAAAAATGTGGGGGTGTACTCACTTTTGTGAGATACTATATATATATATATATATATATATATATATATATATATATAGTATATATATATATGAAAAATCAGCCATTTATGTCTAAACGCTTGGCAACAAAAGTGAGTACACCCCTAAGTGGGCCCAAAGTGTCAATATTTTGTGTTGCGACCATTATTTTTCACCATTGCCTTAACCCTCATGGGCATGGAGTTCACCAGAGCTTCCCAGGTTGCCACTGGAGTCCTCTTCCACTGCTTCATGATGACATCACTGAGCTGGTGATGTTAGAGACCTTGCGCTCCCCCACCTTCCATTTGCGGATGCCCCACACATGTTCAATAGGGTTTAGGTCTGGAGACATGCTTGGCCAGTACATCACCTTTACCTTCAGCTTCTTTAGCAAGGCAGTGGTCATCTTGGAGGTGTTTTTGGGGTCGTTATGTTGGAATACTGCCCTGCGGCCCAGTCTCGGAAGGAGGGGATCATGCTCTGCTTCAGTATGTCACAGTACATGTTGGCATTCATGGTTCCCTCAATGGAATGTAGCTCCCCAGTGCAGGCAGCACTCATGCAGGCCCAGGCCATGACATTCCCACCACCATGCTTGACTGTAGGCAAGACACACTTGTCTTTGTACTCCTCACCTGGTTGCTGCCACACACGCTTGATACCATCAGAACCAAATAAGATTATCTTGGTCTCATCGGACCACAGAACATGTTCCAGTAATCCATGTCCTTAGTCTGCTTGTCTTCAACAAACTGTATGCAGGCTTTCTTGTGCATCATCTTTAGAAGAGGCTTTCCTGTGAAACCGCTGTATGGTCTTGCCCACCGTGCTGCTGCTCAGTTTCAGGGTCTTCGCAATTTTCTTATAGCCTAGGCCATCTTTATGTAGAGCAGCAATTCTTTTTTTCAGATCCTCAGAGAGTTCTTTGCCATGAGGTGCCATGTTGAACTTCCAGTGACCAGTACGAGAAAGTGTAAGAGCGATAACACCAAATTTAAAACACATGCTCCCCATTAGCGCCTGAGACTTTGTAACACTAACGAGTCACATGTCACCGGGGAGGGAAAATGGCTAACTGCGCCCAATTTGGACATTTCCACTTAGGGGTGTACTCACTTTTGTTGCCAACAGTTTAGACATTAATGGCTGTGTGTTGAGTTATTTTGAGGGGACAGCACATTTACAATGGTATACAGGCTGTACACTTACTACTTTGTGTAATTTCTAATTTGTTCAGTGTTGTCACATGAAAAGATATAATAAAATATTTTCAAAAATGTGAGGGGTGTACTGTATATATATATATATATATATATGTATATATATATATATATATATATATATATATATATAGGGCCCCCTGAACAGGGCCCCAGTGCATTGCACCAGGTGCGCTGGCAGTAGATCCATTCCTTCTAGATGTTCTGGGAGTAGAGTTGAATTATCCCCCCAGATTTTTTTCAGGGTCCTACACCCATGTCAGTGTTGCAGAGCCAATAACATTGCTGAACTATCCTAATAAAGCATTAGAGAAGAGACCACACAGTTGGGTTGTTATATTAAATGTGCCAGAAGATCAATAGTAAAGTATTGTGCAGGGCTGATGAGTTCTGTCAGGTGGGAGGGATGGATCCAAGTATCATTCCAAGGGACAAGGAGTGGGAATGTGTAGACTTGGCAGATGATGGTAATGTGAGGATTGAGAAGGGTTTGCATTATACATAGCAGCAGTGGTCATGAGCCAAGATGTTTTTATCTTATCCTAGCAGAATGGATGTGTGTGTGTTGGGAGGCCAGAAAAGAGAGAATTGCAACAGATAAAACAGTACTGTATTAGGGACTGAATTAAGAGTTTAACTCTTAAGAACAACATTTGGGGTGAATTCTGCAAATGCTTCAGAGGTAAGAACAGTATGCAGTTTAAAAAAATTGAAAACTAACATTTTTTTCAAGGAGAGCTGCCTGTTTTCTCTTCAACGTAGTCATCTTTTTAATTCAATTATTAAAGTCCCAAACTTAATTTTTGCATATTCCAATTGAGTGTTAAGCACTGGAACTATAGTAGGACAGTATCCATTTGTTATCATTAGACTCTTCAAGGAGAGCTGCCTATCTCCTCCTACCTATGTCCATGGCCAGATTTATTACAAGGCCAACTAGGCAGCTGTTGAATACAATTGTCTGTTGCCTAATTGCATTGCATTGTCTATGTATTTCCGAACCATGTTTTTTTTATTTTTTAAATCTAATTCTATTTATTGTACTACACGTTACTATACTCTTGTAAATAGCAAAAAAATGGCAGAAGTGCATACAAGAGAATAATAAAAGTAAAGGAGTTGGAGAATATCTGCCCAGTACATTATACTATGATTTCTTCTAAACAGGTCCAATTTCCATTGACCACGCAGGGTAGGAGGCAGATAAAAACTCTTTTAAGTACAGATCCATTGGTAGATCTATTTACAGTCACTTGGATACCTAATGGAGTTGAAAAGGAGCAGATCTTCCTAAATGTAAAATGCTAAAGTTCAAATATCAGTCAAAATGCTACATATAAGTTTCTTAAAATCTTAATTATATTAGAAATAATAAACAGTGCTCATTTAAAGACATATCCAAGTTTTATGGGTTAATACATTTCTGTACTCCTTAGGCAAAAAGCAGCCTATATGTATGCAACACATCTCATAAAACATTTTATTATCTAAAAATCCCTCGAATAGTTATGCTGATACCTCCAGGGGGTGTCTACATAGGCATCTGACCCCTCCCCCAATCAGCATGCAGCATCAGGGGATCAATGTTAACACACTATTTACCTGTGGTTGCTTGCTCAGTCAATCTCCTTGCAGCTTCCTGTCATGTCAGCAGCAATAGATAGCAAATATCAGTGATACACTACATATCACAGGCTGCTTTGCAGCACAAACAGGAACCCAGAGTTAATTCAAAAGTTTCAACCAACCTGATTGGCCAAAACAAATCATTTTAAATTTAATGCTAACCTAGCCTGGGTTTGGAGGGTGTTAACACTAATGTGCAACTGTCAGAAATTACAAGACATTTTGCTGACTTCAATGTAAGTGTTTAAATGCTTATTTTGGGATTTTTTCATGTAAAAATGTTTGTATACACTACTAATTCTCCCCCATCAGATGTATTCATAATCCAGCAAACTTAAGTATGCCTTTAGCCAGGATGTCCTGTTGAACGGATATGAATTTTAATCCCACGTCACAACTTGAATGTAGACTGCTAGCCACTATCCATTGTTAAACATTATTTGGCTTATTCAAAGAAAAATGTCTGATTCATTCCTTTAATTTGCACCTTTAAAGGAGCAGTGAAAAACATGACTACAAATCAGTATAATATAAAAGACCATACTACTGAGAGTTCATGGCAATTACACAGGTTTGTCTTTTTAGACTATAGTCATAGGGCCTCATTCAATTGCAATTTGGCCAATTGAATAGGGCTCTAAATAAGCACATAACATATATATTTTTAAGAAGTTTTTAGTTAGTAAGCATCTATCCAAAAGCAAGGTTTTCACTAACTAAAAACTTCTTTAAAAAAAATATGCTATGTGCTTATATAGAGCCGTATTCAATTGGGCAAATCGCAATTGAATGAGGGCCATAGGCCCTCATTCAATTGCGATTTGCCCAATTGAATAGGGGTCTAAATAAGCATATAGCATATTTTTTTTAAAGAAGTTTTTAGTTAGTGAAGACCTTGCTTTTGGATAGATGTTTACTAACTAAAAACTTTTATAAAAACATATGTTATGTGCCTATTTAGACCCCTATTCAATTGGCCAAATTGCAATTAAATGAGGCCCATAGGGTCAAAGCATTACTCCTGCATGCTATTAAACCATATTTACAATACATTTTTATGCAATAAACAAGTAATAAATAAAACCTGGCTATTAAAAATATTTGAAAGTTTATTCCACTTATTTCGACTTCTTTCCTTGACTTTTTTTGCCAAATCATTTAATATTACTTGTACTGTATAATGAAGTTGAATGAAATAAATTGAAATAATACAATCAGTAATAGTCAGCGACTACCTGATAACGGTAAGCTGTCCCGTGAAAGCACGAGGTCTCCCAATTTAGGACCCCCACATATGGAACAGTTTCAATAACTTGGATTAAAAGGTAATAGGAAACGCACATTCTTTACAGCAATCTTTACATGGGGCTAAGGTGCAGTATAAAGGTCATGTGTGATTTTATTATTTCATCATTTTTGTTCTTTTTAGCTTTCCACTCCAAGCATATGAAAGAACAAAAAAAATATTATTTTCTTTTTCTCTAATTAGTAGCTAAATATAAATGTGTTACTTTTTTGTTTAACTTTGTTACATTATTTATTTTTATATAAAATGTTTTTATATACGTTTTACTATTATATTTATATTTTTCTATAAGTTTTATTAATTTAAACCATGTGGAATGTATAATTAGTTTTATAATGTATATTTATGTTAAACCACATTATTAAAAAAAGTTAATTCTCTCTTTTCATGACAATTTATTATATTATCATCAATTTTATATAATAATTTAAATTCTTTATCCTATGTAATATTTGTTTAATTGTATATTATATGTTTATTTTAAATTTCAATAAAAATCTATAAATATAAATCTGCTGTTTTTTTATTTTATTTTCGACTTAATAATTTTTTTTTTCAATTCACAAAATAGTTTAGTTGCCAGTTAATTTAATCAAATATGATATTTGCATTTAGTTATATATTATTTTAAATGTAAAATTTTTATAAAAAAAATAATAAAGAAAAGCTGACATAAAAAAAATAATAAAGAAAAGCTGACATTTTCAAATTATTTTTTAATTAATTATTTATATTTAGCCACAAATTGTTATACAATTCCATCACTTTAAATCTATAGAGTTGTGTTAATTGTAAGTTATAGTTTGCTTTACATTTAAGTAAGAAAAACAATGAATAACATATGATTAAATTAATCACTGAAAATATGTCACAAAAAATAATGAACTTTTTATAACGGATGTCCTTCAAGATATATACATATCTCCTATAACTTTTCCTCATAACCAGTATGATTCTAAATTTCTAGATTAAAACAGCATTTCAAAATATCTATTATTATTATTATTATTATTAACCTTTATTTATATCACTATACAGAGGACTGTGCACATAGACAATATATGATGAATATAGTGAGTATATGACACATAACAGTAAAAAACATTTATAAAGGAGCAAGACGTCCTTGCTCCTATAAAAATACATATTTTGGGTAATGTAATCATGCAGCACCTTTTAAAGAGACACAGCAGAGGTCCTTTCTTTTGCAGGGGGCTTCTGTGGTTGTTCACTGACTGACACCTCAGAAGTTACCTGCAAAAGGAAGCAATTAATCAACTGATGAGGTAATTAGATACTGAAAAAGACTACTCTGGTGGGAGGCAGACAAAATTTAGTAAATTCATATTTTTCTATTACTAGATGTCATTTTTTAATCACTTCCAATAGCCATTAATAGAACCTCTCTTGTACCTCTTTAAGTGAGTATTGGAGTATTTGGAACCAGGTACATATGTCCGTTCTCATGCCTGGAAATTAATAAATCCACCATTATACAAAATAAATAAACCTTAATGAATAAATACATGAAACGTCTTTTGACTTCTTTGTAAGGAATCTTGGAGTGTCATATCTAATTTTAATTAATAACCGTTGTAAATTTGTAAATTGCTTCTTAACCCTCTTAGCATTAATTACAAGTTGAGGTCTTTTAAAATTTGCTGAAAATGTCAGAGTTTTAAAGCTCAAATGTTAAAATATTTTAATCTGAGAACTTGTTTATGAATAATTCAGAGTTTTGTGAAGACGGGGTCCTATGGCCACTTTGTGATAATAATACAGATATAAGGCATTCTTTCTTAAATGCATCATAGAAAACTTGGTAGTTCAGTCCCTCTTTAAAGGACCACGGTAGTCAAGGAAAACAGGAATGTAAAAAAACTTTAGCCATGAAAAGTGGATCAGCATGACCATGTACATGAAGATGTCCTGGTGTGTTATGGTCAAGGAGAGTCAAAAACGACTGAACGACACAAAAAAAGCCATGAATATAAATTATTTTAAAGAGAAAATCTAAATTTTATAAACTTTATTTATGATTAGAGGAATCTGTTTTATTATATAACTTCCCATAAATGGGGTTATGGGGGTTTAATTTTTAGTAGTGAGAGGGAGGGGTGAGGGAGGAAGGAATAGGGAGAGATCAAGAGATTTTGTTAGATAATTGGATATGATTGAAACTAACATCATACGCCTTCTTTTATAGACCCAGAAGCAGGCTGGTTGCATCAAGAAATATAATTCCTGCTTTTCAGATATATAAATGCCCCAGTCACACACAACTTCCACCAGAGTATCATAGATGCCTCCAGGGTCCATTTAAAAACTATCTTTACTACCTTTCCCTACTTAATTAAGCTCTTAGTCAGACAAACATATTTTGTTAATTGTACAATATGTTCTGTTCTATTATAAAGTATTTTTAATCACATATATAGTTCTCAGTAGCGCAGGCATGCCAAAAAACGTTGGTAACGCAATGTTAAAACTGTGGGCTCGCAAAGCGAAGGCAGTGGTTACGGCTAGGCAATGAGCGCCAAAGGTGCTCATTGCACTAGTAGAGATGAGCGCTCATCCCTATGACCCGACCCGCGGGACAACAGATCAACGCAAAGCTCAATTTTACAATTCACAAGGCGAGACTTGTAGCAGTTTGAAAAAAATCGGCTGCAAAAATTACGGCCCGTAACACTTTGGAGAGGAAAGCGGGACTTAAAAAAAATCAGAAGTCGAAAAAATATGAAGTTAAAGGCCAAACTGCGCACATCGAAAAACACCAAAAAAACACACACAAAAAACACAGCACAGGGGCACAGCCAGGATGTCCTGGACTGAGGTTGCACGCGAATTTAAGTCGAATTTGCCGAGTTTCAGCACTCTAAGCTCTGCGGAAAAAACAATGCCGGCCGGAAAAAAACAAAACGAGGCTACACAAACCAAAACCACGCAAAACACCACCAGGCACATAAGACTTTTACCCAGGAACATTCAAAGTACAAAATACACTATTAGAAAGTACGGTAACACATACACAATCGTCGCCATTTTACAACACTAACTTACAACTAATAACATTACCATTCTAAAATACTGCATTAAACAACTAAACAAACCCTCGTGCACGCAGCCTATTTACACTGCACACTTGAAACATTGCTGACACTTTCTCCTCTGGTCACCAACAGTCCAAATGTACATTGTATGCTTCAGGAAAATCAAAAGGGATTGTAAGCTCTTTAGGAAATTAATTGCTGGATATATTAATTATAAATGGGTAAAGTATATTAATTTATTATTTAATGAATTAATTAATTATTATTAAATATATATATATATATATATATATAAAATAAAAATAGCAGAGGAGAGCCTCGCAACAAGCGCCAAAGGCGTTAATTGCGAGCCACACGATGAGCGCCAAAGGCGCTCAGCCTGGGGCTCACAATGAATGTACAGAGTGCTCATAGAAACAAAAGTACACGAGGGGAGAGGCTCGCAATGAGCGACGAAGGTACTCAGAGGACCAAAAGCCTTACATTGTGTGGCAAACAGCATTGCCTGCCTTACAATTTTTTTGCCGTCATTTTTTGACGGGCAATTCGCTAATAATTAGATAATGTCCAACTATATTTTAGAAAGGGAAACAAATAAAAAATGTTTTTACTTTTATATTCAATTTTTCTTTCCTTTGGGCCCCTTTTCCTTTCTCAGCTTTTTCTACATTCTCTTACTTTCTTGAGAAGACGTATCCTTATAAACTAATGAGATTTTTGGTTGCCATATTCCCATTGTGCAGAAATTTTCTCTGCATTTGAAGTTTCCTCCCACCTCCGTAAGTTTATCAGTAGAAACCAAAAAGGTAAATTCCACAGAATTATAAGTCTATTAGAATTATTAAATTTGAAGTCCGTAGCAGCATCTGCAAGCCCGTAAAGGCTACGGGCATAAAATTCGGCTGCGTTACAGAGCTATTAAATTCCACCATGTCGCCAGTTACGGGCCAGATACACAAGCCCGTAAACCATTTTTCGCACATTGGATGTGCGGCCGTGAACATGATCAATTAGTTAAACCCATAGTTAGGGGTATAGACAGAGCCAATGGCAAATGAGATTGTCATCATTACATCACAGAAAAATGGAGGTTAGATTTCAAAGCCTTACGGGTTTCAATTACGAGTTTTGATCGGACCCACATTCCAGAAATTATGCAATATTAATAAATCAGTAAATATAATATTCTAGTTCATGCAAGTTCCATTATATGTATTAACACATTGATTGCCGGGTTAAATATAACACGGAAATTAGACATTACAAAAAGTATTTTATATTGCAGATTTGCAAGCTTGAGAATGTTGTGCTATTGATTGTAATACCTAACATCACTTTCCCTTTAATTGAAAATACAGTAGTGTGTATATTTGCATTTACAGTGCTACAGGTAGGACTTTAACCCACTAGCGCGTCTTCTCTAGTACTCATTGGCTTCTTGGCTCCATTTGCGAATTACAAGCTTGGACGCCAGTGAATTATTTTAAAGTTAATAGTGTGATTGGAACGTAACAGTTACGGGCTTGACAGATCAAACGATTGGCGGGCGAGAAGTTCAAATTTTCATGTCCCGTAGCCTTTTTTCGCACTTACCCCGCAAGTCGTTGGCCGGTTGCTTTACCGGGCCAATTTAATAGCCACAAAGTCGGCTGCTTACGTTACGGGCTCCGGTTTTACACGGTGAGGGAATTTAATAGAGCTGCATGCAAAATTAGAGACTTTTTTTAATTCAAAAAAATATTTTTGCCTATTTTAATATATAATTACAGTTTTCATTGTTGTAATAATGATACAACTGTACAAGGATACAAAATAAAGTAGTTCATGTAACAATCTTTTGGACTTCACTCTTTGTGGATATTTATTTTTACTAAACAACATGGTTGCATGCAAAATATTTGTCCAACAAAAGACCTTGGAGTGCTCTAGTGCTGCCAACTCCTATTTTTGTTACCATTCCTAGCTATTTTATTAATTATACCTCCTTTTAAATGTGCCTAAAACGACATCAAACAGTCCCCAAGGTCTTTCTACTTCTATTTTTTTGATCCAGCACTTTGGACCATTAAGAAGATGAAAAGTCCTGTACTGATAAAGAAACTCTGGCAGAGCAAGAATCCAAGTGAAAGCCCAAGGAATGCTGCCTTTGATAAATGTAACTTTTGCAGTAACTTGGCAGGAGCTGGGTCTTGGTATCTAATTCCAGCCTTTTCTCAAGTTGTGCATGACTTATTCCATCACAAAGTTGTACAATATATGCCTGAAATAATGCAAATGGACATACTGTGTGCTGGGCTACTCAATGCATTATTCACAATTTTTAAGCAAATAGGTATACAGTGCCTTGCAAAAGTATTCACCCCCCTTGACATTTTTCATATTTTGTTATCTCACAACCTGGATTTAACATGGATTGTTTGAGGATTTGCATCATTTCATTTACAGAACATGCCCACAAATTTGAAGATTTTTTTTTTTTATTGTGAAGGAAACAGCAAATAGGACAAAATAACAAAAAAAGTCAATTTGTCCTACTATTCACCCCCTAAAGTCAATACTTTGTAGAGCCACCTTTTGCTTTGGATAAGTCTCTATGAGCTTGCCACATCTTACCACTGGGATTTTTGCCCATTCCTCCTTGCAAAACTGCCCCAGCTCCTTCAGGTTGGATGGTTTGCGCTTGTGAACAGCAATCTTTAAGTCTGACCACAGATTTTCTATTGGATTGAGGTCTGGGCTTTGACTAGGCCATTCCAACACATCTACATGTTTTCCCTTAAACCACTCAAGTGTTGCTTTAGCAGAGTGTTTGGGGTCATTGTCCTGCTGGAAGGTGAACCTCTGTCCTAGCCTCAAATCACACACAGAGTGGTACAGGTTTTGCTCAAGAATATCCCTGTATTTAGCACCGTCCATCTTTCCCTCAACTCTGACCAGTTTCCCAGTCCCGGCTGCTGAAAAACATCCCCACAGCATGATGCTGCCACCACCATGTTTCACTGTGGGGATGGTGTTCTTTGGGTGATGTGATGTGTTGGATTTGTGCCAGAGATAGCGTTTTCTTTGATGGACGCAAAGCTCGATTTTAGTCTCATCAGACCAGAGCTCCTTCCTCCATACATTTTATAATTTTATCTTCAGTTGTCTGTGCTGTCTTTCTCTCTGCTGTCTGTCTCTGAGCAGTCTCTCTCTATCCGCTCTTTCTCGCTGTGCTCTCTCTGTACATTCTATCTTTGTGCTGTGTATCTCTCTCTATTTCAGTCCTGTCTCTCTCTCTCTCTCCTTCGTCTCTCTCATGTCTCTCTTGTATCTCTCTCTCCCTCTCTTTCTCCATCTCATTATGTCTGGTGTCTGTCTCTCTGTCTTGTCTATATCTCTCTCTCCTCTCTCTCTCTCCTATAGCTCTCTCTCCTGTCTCTCCCTCTCTCTCATGTATCTCTCTCTTTCCCATCTCTCTCCTGTCTCTCTCTCTCTTCTGTCCCTCTCATCTCTCCTGTATCTCTCTCTCCTGTTTCTCCTCCTCTTACCTTTCTCTCTCTCTCTCTCCTGTCTCACTCTACCTCTTTGCCCGGTGTCTGTCTCTCTCTCCTATCTCTCTCTCTCCTGTATCTCTCTCTCCTTTGTCTCTCCCTCTCTCTATGTCTTGTGTCTGTCTCTCTCTGTCCTGTCTCTCTCTCCCGTCTCTCTCTATATCTTGATTCTGTCTCTCTCTGTCCTTTCTCTCCCCCTCTCTCTCTATGTCCTGTGTCTGTCTCTCTCTCCCGTGTCTCTCTCTCTATATCCTGAGTCTGTCTCTCTCTGTCCTGTCTCTCTCTCTCTCCCATCTCTCTCTATATCCTGAGTCTGTCTCTCTCTGTCCTGTCTCTCCCCCCTCTGTCTCTATGTCCTGTGTCTGTCTCTCTCTCCCGTCTCTCTCTATATATATCCTGAGTCTGTCTATCTCTGTCCTGTCTCTCTCTCCCATCTCTCTCTATATCCTGAGTCTGTCTCTCTCTGTCCTGTCTCTCTCTCCCGTCTCTCTCTATATCCTGAGTCTGTATCTCTCTGTCCTGTCTCTCTCTCCCGTCTCTCTCTATATCCTGAGTCTGTCTCTCTCTGTCCTGTCTCTCTCTCTATATCGTGAGCCTGTCTCTCTCTGTCCTGTCTCTCTCTCCCGTCTCTCTCTATATCGTGAGCCTGTCTCTCTCTGTCCTGTCTCTCTCTCCCGTCTCTCTCTATATCCTGAGTCTGTCTCTCTCTGTCCTGTCTCTCTCTCCCGTCTCTCTCTATATCGTGAGCCTGTCTCTCTCTGTCCTGTCTCTCTCTCCCGTCTCTCTCTATATCGTGAGCCTGCCTCTCTCTGTCCTGTCTCTCTCTCCCGTCTCTCTCTATATCCTGAGCCTGTCTCTCTCTGTCCTGTCTCTCTCTCCGACGCTCAGCGTAATTATGATGGAGGGACTCCTGCATGCGCATTGTAATTACGCTGAACGTTGGAGATTCACGCAATAACAACACAGTCTGATGCCTGCGCAGACCTCACAGACCTTTTCTTTAGTATTATATTGGATCCTCCATTGTTTTATACATATTAATAAGTATTTTTTCTCTATCTCCTGTTGATATAAACCAGTGGTTCTCAAAGGGTGAGCTGCAAAACACTAGTGTAAATTGCTTTGTTGTTTTGCTACCTGTTAATTTGTTTATTGCAATTATTTGTATTATAATTATTGTTGATTTATTTTGTAATTTATACAATAAAATAAAGAACTACGGGATTTTTTTTCATATTTTTTTTGTTTTTCTGTGTTTATGTACTAGCAACTCATAATTTTAAAATTAAAAAATAAAATATTAATAAATTAAATTTAAAAAAAACACAGGAAACTCGTACAGGGAGTTACAATATATTACAAGCTCAGAAAAGAATGTCGCCCCAAATCCATAAAGAAATAACGTATCTCTGCAAACACCTTCAGTGTTAATAAATATTACCAGGAATGTACAAAGGGAGTGGAGAGATTAGCTTTTATAAGAATAATTTACACCTGACTGAAATTAGGAGAAATATTTTCCAATAACTGTGAGATACTTCAAAAGGCTCCAAGTCTATGCCTGTACTAAACAACCGCACCTATCATACAAATATGGATAAGACTTACTGTGTTTAAGGGCGGAATTGGTTATCCAACTAAATTATGAAATGAAAGCGTAAAATTGCTCATGTACTGGACAACAAGTTTTTTGCTTTTGAACACTGAAGAATATATATATACTAGAATATTGCCCGTCAAAAAATTACGGCAATGAAATTGTAATGTACTTTTTATTTACTGTACTACTGTACGGTGGAGGCTTCTATCGCTCTTTTGCCCACCACATATTAAATGATTGTTGTGGTGAACTACCTACTCATAAGGTCCACAACACAGGCTGAGATCCCGCGCCATGCTGATGATAGCCAGTAAGCTTGAAACAGCTGTACATGGATTGGATACTCAGACTGTGTTTAATCCAACCTTGGCTTTGCATTAAAGCTGTGTAATACAGCATGTATAAGCTTAAAAGCCATGTTTGATAATGGCTATGGATTGAAGAGCGAGGCATTTGGGGGCACATTTGCATGTCCCAACTCAGCTTCCCAGAATCCAGTGTAATAACTGTATTTCTTGGAATTCTGAACTGGAAGCAGGTTTTTAACTTGTTTTAGAAATTCAAATGTGAACACAGATGTACTATTTGTTTAATATATATATATATATATATATATATATATATATATATATATATAAATAAATATATATATATATATATATATATATATAGATAGATAGATACATAGATAGATAGTTATTTATTAATATACTTTAATATTTAAAAAAAAATGTGAGGATTGTATTTATAGCTTCCATAAATAAAGATGTGTTTATTTTGTGCTGAAATATGATATATTTATAGAGAATGCATTAGAGTGTTTGTTTCTAGGCAAAGTGGTTTTGTGACGTGTATTAACCCTTTGAGTACTGAGTTGTTTGTTACATAGTTACATAGTAATTAAGGTTGAAAAAAGACTTTCAGTCTATCAAGTTAAACCTTTTAAGATCTCCTCTGATCTGCAATATGCGGATTAAATTAATTAATTAGTTGTTAATTAATTACCGTATATACTCGAGTATAAGCCAAGGCACCTATTTTACCACAAAATACTGGGTAAAATGAGTGACTCGAGTATAAGCCGAGGGTGGGAAATGTGCTGCCCCCTGTGTCCCTCTTGTGCCCTCTGTGTCTTCTCCCTTCCCTCTGTCTCTTCCAACATCTCCCTTCCCTCTGTCTCTTCCCCCTCCCTTACCACCCTCCTCAACCCCACTCCTCAACCTCCCTCCTCATCCTCAACCTCCCTCCTCATCCTCCCTCCTCATCCTCAACCTCCCTCCTCATCCTCAGCCTCCCTCCTCATCCTCAGCCCCCTCCTCAACCTCCCTCCTCATCCTCAACCCCCCTCCTCATCCTCAACCCCCTTCTCATCCTCAACCCCCTCCTCAACCTCCCTCCTCATCCTCAACCTCCCTCCTCATCCTCAACCCCCTCCTCACCCTCCCTCCTCATCCTCAACCCCCTCCTCACCCTCCCTCCTCATCCTCAACCTCCCTCCTCATCCTCAACCCCCTCCTCAACCTCATACTCCCTCCTCAACCCCCCTCCTCAACCCCCCCATCCTCATCCTCTCTCCTCAACCCCCCTCCTCAACCCCCCATCCTCATCCTCTCTCCTCAACCCCCTCCTCAACCCCCCATCCTCATCCTCTCTCCTCCCACGTCACGTCATTAGCATATACCGGTAAATGGCATAAGACACGCTGCGGGGGAAGTATTACCAGCAGGAGGTGATGCTGGAAAGAATCAAGAGGGGAGAAAGGGATGTAATTGCATAGGGGGGAAGGAGGAGGATGGGAAGGAGGAGGATGAAGGAGGATGGGAAGGAGGAGGATGTTCTCTGGTGTAGTGAGGGTGGAGATCACCAGAACTGGTATATGCTAATGAACATCCTCCTCCCTCCCATCCTCATCCTTCCCATCCTCCTTCATCCTCCTCCTTCCCATCCCCCCCTCCTCCTCCCATCCTCCTCCTTCCCCCCTATGCAATTACATCCCTTTCTCCCCTCTTGTTTCTTACCAGCATCAGCTCCTGCTGCCATTCACCGGTATATGCTAACGACGTGACGCTGTGACGTTCCGTCATTAGCATACGCCAGGTGCCGAAGCAGGAAGGAGCGGAGGCCGGGAGAAACTACAGATGGAGGTAAGTGAGGGGAAAGGGAGAGGGGGAGGTATTGAGAGGGATAAAGTGGGGTTTAGAATGAGGAGGGGGGGTTGAGGATGAGGAGGGGGGAGGGAAATAGACACAGGGGTTTAGAGAGGCACGTGGGTTAGAGAGACACGGGGAGGGTTAGAGAGACATGGGGTGGGGGTTTAGTGAGACACGGGGGGTTTAGAGAGACATGGGGGGAGTTAGAGAGACACGGGGGAGAGTGACTCGAGTAAAAGGGCTGAAAAACTCGGCTTATATTTGAGTATATACGGTATTAATCCATTATTTATTTATTTATTTATTTTTTAATTATTAATTAATCCAGAGGAAGGCAAACAGAAAAAAAACCCAAGTGGGACTTAGACAATCGTCTCAAAGGGAAACATTTTTTTTTGTATTCCTTCCTGACCCCAGATACTGGCGATCGGATTTCTCACTGGATCAATACTGTCTCTCTAATTATCCATAATAACCCTGAATTACCTTTTTAATTAGAAATAAATCCAGTCCCCTTTTAAAGTTATCTATTGAATCTGCTGTCACCACCTCCTCTGGTAGAGAATTCCACAGATTAACCACCCTTACTGTGAAGAACCCTTTTCTTTCTTTAAGGTGAAATCTTTTTACTTCTAACCTCAAAGGATGTCCTCTTGTCAGTTGAAAACCTCTTGGCACAAAAAGCTCCCTTGACAAATCTTTATACTGACCCTGGATGTATTTATATAATGTAATCATATCTCCTCTTAGACGCCATTTTTCTAGAGAAAATAAGTTTAATTTGGTTAGTCTTTCTTCAAAATTTAGCCCCTCCATTCCCCTTATGGTACCCAAAATTGTACTCCATATTCCAAATGAGGGCTTCCCTTGCTTCTATACCCTTCTTAATACATGCTAATATTTTATTTGCCTTTGCAGCTGCTGCTTCACTTTGAGCACTGTTACCTAGGAGGTTGTCCACAAGCAGTCCCAAATCCCTATCTGATACACCTAGATTTGCTCCGTTAAGATTATAAATTGCATGGCTGTTTTTGCTTCGCAGATGCATAACTTTGCATTTATTCGTATTAAATCTCATCTGCCATTTAGATGCCCATTCCTCAATGTTATGTAAATCCCTTTGGAGGGAAAGCACATCATTATTTGATTTAATTACCTTGCACAACTTCGTGTCATCAGCGAAAATGGAGACACCACACTCCAATCCTACCTCTAAGTCATTAATAAATATGTTAAAAAGGAGAGGACCTATTACTGAACCCTGAGGAACCCCGCTTACCACATTAGTCCAATCGGAGTATGTTCCATTTACAACAACCCTTTGCTTCCTGTCTTTAAGCCAGCTCTCAATCCATGAGCAGATATTTACTGCAATTCCTGTATCTCTTAGTTTGCACAATAGTCTCCCACGTGGCACTGTATCAAAAGCCTTTGCAAAATCCAAAAAGACTACATCCACTGAGTTGCCTTGATCCAGGTTCCTACTAACCTCCTCATAGAAACTCATTAGATTTGTTTGACATGACCTATCCATCATAAATCCATGTTGACTCCTACTTATAATTCTGTTCAAATAGATATATTCTTGTATATTACCCCTTATTAACCCTTCTAAAAGCTTCCCCACTACAGAAGTGAGGCTCACTGGTCTAGAATTCCCTCTTGTTCCCTTTTTAAATATAGGTATCACATCACACATACCATGGATTTTGTATCATAAAACTGGCTTAATTCCAACATATCATATTTTTTAATTACACATATGTTGATACTGAATTGATAAGTGTCAAATAATGTTGAAATGTCATCATTTTGTAATGCTTTTTATGCTATAGTGTCACTTTAAATGCTTCTGGGGGACTCAGCAACGGTTTCAAAACTACTTGTAAGTGGTCTTTGGTACATGTAAATATTTCTTCTGCTTTTTGCAGTTACGGCAGTGCCCTGATTTGCGAGTCATACGTAAAATCATATTAGCATAGGGTTTGGGTGTCAAAATGTAAGGGAGTGACTCGTAACTTATTTTTGCCTTACTTTTCAACTGTGTTCACTCGTAGCAGTGACTCGTAGGAGTTCTCTCGCAATGTTTTAGGGATGGGGATTAACATAGCTATTTAGGATTTACTGTACTGCTACGGCGCTTGCAATTGATTTTTCAAGGATTAGCATAGGTGCAAAATTTTGCAACATCTCTGAGTAGATAGGTTAATTTGGCCTTCTCATCTAATGATCATAATTATTTTACTAAGTAATAGTGTTTAATAGCTCCACAGTTTAATCGCTGTTCAATAAATAAATCTTCTGTTTAATACATATGTGACAGAACTATGTTTTTTTGCTGGATACTGGGATTCCCATACTCTGTTTGTGGCTGCTTGATCGGATGAAAGGCTTCTGAAATTCTGTTGAGTGCTCTTGCTGGTGAGGTGTAGAAAGGAACCCTGTGCACGGACTGAAAGTTAATCCTGTGTAGTGACATATACACTAACACATATATTAATCCAAAGATTGAGTATGGCAGGATTGCATCAATTATATTCTCATAATAGTAAGAATTTCTCAAAATGGCAACATTTTATAGAAAACCGAGTTTCAAATTAATATTTGCACATCGCAAAAGAGATCCATAGCAACTTTTGAATACTGCATATTCTATCAAGTAAACATGTCACTATGATATCGCTCACTCATTTATTTACTTATGTAAATAGGAAATCCATTTTTTGTTTTGATTAAACAGTCAAATTTTAGATTAATAAAAGGAAAGGGACACTGACTGCATATTTTCTTTTTTGTATCTAAAGGAGGTAATTTGATAATGTTCCACTCTGCGTAATATATATAAATGTATGTGTCATACTTGTCTAACTATGAAATCTACAGATGTAAATATGTTCTGTACAGTTCTGTTAGTTTCAATGAAGTTTAAACACGTTACTTAATATTTTGTCGTACAAAACACAAGTATGTTCCAATTTCCTTTAAGAAAACAAAGGACCAATCATTAAGGTCATAACTTATCACCCAAGAGCACAATAAACAAGCTAAATTCTTGATATATTATTACTTAGCTTAGTGAGTATTGATATTCTATTTCTGATATCGGTCCACTCCAGTCATTACTTAAAGCTGTTTTATACAGTGGGCATATGCTTAAGGGAAGCCATTTTTTATATGGTTATGGAATGCAAGAGCATAGCCTTTGTGGGCGCATTTGCATGTCCCCGCCAAGGTTCCCAGAATTCAGTGTAATAACGATATTCCTTGGAATTCTAGGCATGAAACACGTTTTTTAAACTTGTTTTAGACATTCAAATGTGAACATAAATGTACTCTTTATTTTCTGTATAACAGCAAATATGAATTATTATAAATGTCATTAAAATGGAACTAACAATAACAAATACAATGAGATTAGCAATGCCAGTCTTTACAATAAATTATATCAAAGAGGAATGCATAAAAACAGAAAAATATTGAGTACATATTGATGAGAGGTACATTTATTATTAACTTTTATTTGTAAAACCAACATAGGACTCTATGTAAATCTCTGCAAAACCACTTACGAGTGCCGCAGCAGCACAGTAAATTCTGCCTAGCTATGTTAATCCCCCATCCCTAAAACATCTTGAGAGGTCACTTCTACGAGTGAACTTCACAACAAAGCCAAAAAGAAAGGCAAAAAATCTCCATTGATTTTTGCACTGACAATAAATTACGAGTTATTACCTTACAGTTTGACACCCAAGCCCTATGCTAATAAGACTTTACGGATCACTCGCAATTCTGGGCACTGCCGTATCTACAGAAAGCAAAATAAAGATTTATGTTTACCAAAGACCACTCACAACTGTTTTCCAAACCTTTGCTGAGTCCCCCAGAAGCATTTAAAGTGACAGTACAGCACAAAAAGCATTACAAAATTATGATGAAGATTATATATAAGTCAACATTATTTGGCACTTAATAATCTACCGTATATACTCGAGTATAAGCCGAGTTTTTCTGCCCTTTTTTTAAGGCATATACCGGGTGCCGGCACCCGGTATATGCTAAAGACGTGAAGTCACGTGCGCGCCACGTCATTAGCATTGGCCGGAAGGAGCAGAGGCCGGAGCACAAGCTTCAGATGCAGGTAAGTGAGGGGAAAGGGAGAGGGGGAGGTATTTAGAGGGGTAGAATGAGGAGGGGGTGGAGGATGAGGAGGGAGGTTGAGGAGGGGGGTTGAGGTTGAGGAGGGAGGTTGAGGAGGGGGTTGAGGATGGGGGGTTGAGGATGGGGGGGTTGAGGATGATAAGGGAGGGGGGGAAGAGACACAGGCAAGGGAGAGGGGGAAGAGACACAGGGAAGGGAGTGGGGTGAAGAGACACAGGGGAGGGAGAGGGGAGAAGAGACACAGGGGAGAGAGAGGGGGGCATAAGAAAAGGGCACACAAGAGGGGGACACAGAGGGCACAAGAGGGACACAGGGGGCAGCACATTTCCCACCCTCGGCTTATTCTCGAGTCACTCATTTTTCCCAGTATTTTGTGGTAAAATAGGTGCCTCGGCTTATACTCGGGTCGGCTTATACTCGAGTATATATGGTAATATCAACATATGTGTAATGGAAAAATATGATATGTGAGTATTAAGCATGTTTTATGTTACAAAATCCAGGGTAAACCACAACCCAATACTCAAGGGGTTAATACACGTCACAAAACCACGTTGTTTAGGAACAAATGCTCTAATGCATTGTCTATAAATATATAATTTTTTAACACAAAATAAACACATTGTTATTTATTGAAGCTATAAATACAATAGTCATATCTTTTTAATATCAAAATATATTAATAAATAAAAAACTATTATTTTATATATATACCATATTTATCGGCGTATAACACACACTTTTTCTCCCTGAAAATAGGGGGCAAATGATGTGAGCGTGTTATACGCAGATATAATGTTAAGGACTGTGTCTCTTTCCCTCCCCCCTCCTCATCCTCAACCCCCCATCTCATTCTAAACCCCCTCCTCATTCTAAACCCTCCTCCTCATTCTAAACCCCCCTCCTCATTCTAAAACCCCTAAATACCTCCCCCTCTCCCTTTCCCCTCACTTACCTGCTTCTGCCCCGGCCTCCGCTTCTTCTTGACCAGGCGCGCATGTGACGACACATGCGCGCCACGTCATTAGCATACAGTATACCGGGCGCCGGTACCCGGTATATGCTAATGGCGTGACATCACTTCCGGTATATGCTAATGGCGTGGCGCGCATGTGACGTCACATGCGCGTCGGGTCAAGAAGGAGCGGAGGCCGGAGCAGAAGCAGGTAAGTGAGGGGAAAGGGAGAGGGGGAGGTATTTAGGGGGGTTTAGGTTGAGGAGGGGGGTTTAAGTTGAGGAGGGGAGTTGAGGAGGGAGGTTGAGGAGGGAGGTTGAGGAGGGGGTTGAGGATGAGGAGGGAGGTTGAGGATGAGGAGGGGGGTTGAGGAGGGGGTTGAGGATGGGGGGTTGAGGATGAGGAGGGAGGTTGAGGATGAGGAGGGAGGTTGAGGAGGGGGTTGAGGATAGGGAGGTTGAGGAAGGAGGATGAGGATGGGGGGGTTGAGGAGGGGGTTTAAGGATGGGGAGTTGAGGAGGGAGGATGTGGAGGGAGGTTGAGGAGAGGGTTGAGGATGAGGAGGGAGGTTGAGGATGAGGAGGGAGGTTGAGGAGGGGGTTAAGGTTGAGGTTGAGGAGGGGGTTGAGGATGGGGGGGTTGAGGAAGGGGTTGAGGAGGAGCAGCGATTTCTGAGTAAACTTTTGTAAAAACATATAATATCCAAGTTTCTTTGTTAAAACAGTTGCTTTTACTGTCATTTTACGTTATTTACCTTATAAGTGTTAATAATATCAATAAAAAAAGTTCTGAGCTACCCTTATTTTGCTTCACAGTTCTTTATTTGAAATTTAGGTTTTTTTTCCTGAAATTTCCTTCTGAAAATGAGGTGCGTGTTATACGCCGATAAATACGGTATATATATATATATATATATATATATATATATATATATATATATATATATATATACAGTAAATTCTCGATTATCTGGCACTCAACCACCCGGGAGTCTCAAGCAACCAGCACCTGTGCAGGGAGTAGCAAAACCAAACTTTACGGATGAGACAGGTCTCTAGCAGCCAATAGGAAATGCGAACGTCATGAATATTATAATGAGTGGGAAGTGCTGTAACAAGTGCCGTAACTGCTGGACAAGGAAACATTATACAGTATAATACACAGAATTTCATTAGTTTATTTACCTTCCTTGGAGAGGTGTTATTTTTATTCTCATAGAACTAGTTTTTCCTGCAATGACCATTTTATTTATCCAGGAGGGTGTCCTGTTTTAAGTATTTATCTGGAATGAGGCAGAAAAGGATACCTATAAGGACAGGCGTGTTGTGAAACTCTCCATGCATGCCCAGGGTTCCTTCAGATAGCAGATTTTCAGTAGCTTTTCATCAGATCAGCCAGCTGCAAAGAGAGAATGGGATTTTGTTTTCCAGCCTCCAGGAAAAAACATAATTTTACCACAAGAAGACTCTCTTTATTGAACAGGGTTTAAAATATTTACAGGTATGGAGGCGGAGCTAACGTCCATGCCATTGGACGTGTTGTGTGTGAGCTCCGGCCACAGACTGCTAAATCAGGCCCAAAAACTGACATCAGAGCCGAAAA
Source organism: Discoglossus pictus (assembly GCA_027410445.1). Taxonomy (NCBI): domain Eukaryota; kingdom Metazoa; phylum Chordata; class Amphibia; order Anura; family Alytidae; genus Discoglossus; species Discoglossus pictus. Next base: position 416,438,911 of record CM050165.1, on the reverse strand, counting down.
CCCCCCTAAAAGCCTCAGGGGAGAACGGGGAAGCAGCCGAATACTTACCCCGAGACCCTAAATCCTCGGAGCACGGAGAAGGGGCTGCACACAGTTGCACACATCTCCCGGACGGGGAGCTCCGTCAAAGGAAGAGAGCAGCACCTGGCAGGGGCAGCACAGGCACCGAAGAGGTGCTGGAAGAGAGGAGACTGGGACCGGAGGCTCCAGGCACCGGATCCCCGACTTTGAAGGTAGGAGAGGGAGCTGTGGAAGGGAGGAAGAAGCCGCCATCTTGGGGCACGTATGGCGAGGGCCAGGCTACCACCGGGGGACTCCCAGGGCATATAAACATATAAGGAGGTGAGACACCTGCAGAGGGGTGACTGGAGGGGCCGGCAGAGGCCTATAAAGCCCGTAGCCTGGGGCAGAAATGAGTAAGGTGGCGGGAGGCCGCCATTTTGGGTCCCCACAAGGCAGTCCTGGAAACTCCCAGCATCAGCCTCATCCCAAGCTAGAACAGCTTACTAAAAGGAGAGCTAGCTCCATCTGGCTTAACACCCTCACCTGCCCAGCACTACTTTGAATACCCTCCTACCCTGCAAAAAAAGCTAGAAGACACCTCTGGGGAGTAAACACTGGGCCTGAAGGGCTGCTTCATTTGAATCCCTCACCCCCCACAAGCCCTACCAGGACACCGTTTTATTTTGGGAGCATCCAACTAAGGTGCTGTGTACCTGCACCTAGATTGGGGATTTTGCAACTTTAATGAGTCTTAACACTCTACCAGACCCAAGCCCGCGAAGAAGCGGCCGCCATCTTGCGGCACCACAAGGTGAGCCTAAGGTCTACCCCTGTGCCCAGGCATCTACCTCTGTGCCCAAACTAGCCACTGTCCACTAATATCCAGCCCAGAAACACTAAACGCCAAGGCGAGGTATATCTACAGAGAAGTGTAAGCTGAACACAGCCAGCCACGTTATTATCCAGACTCTGCAAGCTGTACCCTAACAGAAGGAGGATGCATTAAAAGCCCAGAAAAGACAGCAACTCTGCTGCTACTAAAGGCCCTGCAAAATTGGGGGCACTAGAGGGAGGCTTTACTATTCCTGGGTCCAAAGGACTTAGATACCTATACAGTTAAAAAACTTTTCAAAACTCACTGTGAGGCAGCTACTTAAGATTGCTGTAGACTCAAGCTGCCACCCTCTGGATACAGAACAAAACTGCAGCAGACTTGCAGCATGAGAGCTGGGTTGGCTGCGCTCTACACACCTACCTCTGCAACAACCTACAAAGGCCAATGTGACTCCCTAAATCAAGAGATGTAAAAGCCCCCCGATAATAAGTCCTGACTGACAAGTAATCTCGAGCTACTCTGTGTGAGATCTCAGCCTCGGATCTGACCAACTTGATGTGACACAACAATTATAACTATACGCTCCTGAACGGCTTAGAAAACAGAGGGGAAAAGAGGAGGAATTATACAGCTCCCTGGATAAGGCAAAGCCCCACGGTACAGCAATGAAAAAGAGTAAAAGGCCCCCATCAGCTAAGGGCATCCGCGAGCACTTCTTACCTAAGGCGGCCAAGCCCGTGTCTCCAGCGGAATCTGCTTCAGACCACTCAGACTCATCTGACCAAGAGGAGGCATCCAAGAAAACAAGACAACACATCGATCTATCGCCTAGATCCATTGCAACTATTGAACAGCTCTTAACCAAGGCAATAGAGCCTTTGAGGAATGACCTGAAAGAGCTGGGGCAGAGGAACCAATTAGTGGAGGAGATAGTTGATCAAATTGGAGAGGCGCAGCAGCATGACAGGTCCGCCATTGATCAAAATTCATATAACATCATGGAGCTTACAGATAAGATCGAGGACCTAGAGAACCGGTCCCGCCGCCACAACGTCAGGATACGTGGGGTGCCAAGGGCAACACAGGATCTGCCGGTGTACTTAAAGGAAACCTTTGCAGCAATATTACCTGACCAACCAGAGGCGATTCTCGAAATAGAGCGAGCTCACAGAGCTTTCGGAGGGGCGAGAAATTCGGAGGACCCTAAAGATGTTGTTGTGCGATTCCTAAGGCAACAGGCCAGAGACCTTCTACTGGGAGAAACGAGGAAGATGCAGACGGTCAAGGGCCCAGATAATTCTAGTCTACAAGTGTATGCGGACCTGTCCCCCAATACACTAGACAGGAGGAGGCAGATGAAACCTGCGCTGGCGATACTTCAACAGAACAAGCTGCAGTATCGGTGAAACTTCCCCTTCGCCCTTACCTTCAGCTACCAAGGCACCTTGCACACCACCCACAATCTAGAGGACTGTCTTGCAGTATTACGCCAGATTCGTCTCTGCCCAGCAGACCTACCGGCAGAGGAACATGACCGCCCTCCATCCCCTCCCATCCCGAAAAAGCAGTGGACTCTGGTGGGTTCACAGCTTCCAAAAGAGGATCCGCTTCCCCCCAGAAGTTCCAGAGATAAGAACTTAACCCGCAAGAGCCAGGCCGTGTGCAATTCCCAAAACAGTGGAGATCCTGGACTGGCCCCTGAGGGCTTGATATCAACGTGATCGGAGTGAAAGCAAGCCCATCAACAGGAAGCTGCTCAGAGACTTTACTCACTCACTCAGCTCCGGGACTTTTTGATACACCCTAGTGGAAGGAGAATAGGCATAGAATAGTTTAGTTAAAACAGGTTAGTCAGGGCCTCAGGGGGGGGGGGGGGCTGTCAGAATCAGATTTCTGAGATAGACATAAAAATTCTTAGTTTATTTTAACAACTTAAAATGTTGTTGAGATTGGGTAGTATTAGTTATGGAGAAAGGGAGGAACGAGGCCCGTTAGAGCAACAATCAGGCCCTCAAGGAGCAATCAGCATAACAACTCTAGTACCAGAAATATACAGACATCTATAACCCTGCATGGGAAGGTAGCCAAGGTTTAGGCAGCCATCATAATCTAACTCCGGGGGCAAGGTCAGGAGAGACTAGAGGGACCCAGAGGAATGAAGGGAGTTTGCCAAATGTACATCTAATACCATGCCTTTCTGCTTTTTTCTGGCCCAACAGCGACCGGAGTCTCCAGCACCAGCAGCCTCTCTCCAAGTCTTCACTTATCCTTGGATCCTTAGGAACTGGTGTCGGGCAAGGAGTAACAGGTGGACAAGGAGAACATGCACACTTAGACGCTAAAACACAATGAGTGGGTCAGAGTACATATTTATAACTCATAATGTGAAGGGGTTTAACTCTCCTTTTAAGAGGAGGAAAGCTTTTAGATACTACAAAAGGTTGAGGCCCTCGGTTATCTTCATGCAGGAGACTCATTTCTCGCATGAGGGTAAACCGGTTTGTCCACAAGGACTACCCGATAGTATATATGGCCACTCAGCCTACAAAGAGGGCAGGGGCAGCTATCCTGATGCACAAAGACTTCCCGTTCAGCCTGGAACATAGCAGATTAGATAAAGAGGGGAATTATGTACTGGTCACCGGAGTAGTCTCGGGCCATAGAATTTCACTGATTTCCCTATATTCTCCCACAAATACACCCCACCAAACCCTGATTAAAATGCTGAGGGAGCTGGAACCGCTAGATCTAGGCAAACTGGTGATCGGGGTTGATTTTTAATTTAACCTTGGACCCAGCAATAGACAGATCAGGACACGCCCAGGATTCTACATTTTCAAAAAAACAGGGTCAAAATAAACAGTTAATTGCTAAGATGGGCTTAGTGGATGCTTGGAGAGGCTTACACATGGATAATAGGGAATACAGTATACATATTACTCGCCTACGCATGGTACTTATTCAAGGATTGACACATTCCTAATGAGCTCTCTACTTTTTGATAAAGTCAGAGAATCTGACATTGTCCCTTGCCCCTGGTCTGATCAAGCTATAGTGGTCATTAAAATAATGACAGGCCCTAACCTATCCCAGTTTAGGAGCTGGAAGATCGATGAACACCTGCTGTCAGACCCCAACAGCTTAGCATCATTAGCGGGGGACATTAAGCAATATTTTGAGCTGAATGATTCCCCTGAGACGGGGATGGGATGGCTCTGGGTAGCCCATAAGGCTTTTATAAGGGGCTGCTGTATTAAACTAACAGCCCAACACCGTAAGTCGCTTAGACAGAAGGAAGAGGAGTTAACAACTACCCTCGGCAGCCTAGAAAAGCTTAATCAGAAATGCCCTACCATGAAGCTTCGCAGTCAAATTAACAAAGTCAGAATAGAACTAGACGGGGCCCTATCTTTTTACACGGAGAAGGCTATGAGGAAGACTAGGCACCTACATTACTGGAAAGCTAACAAACCAGACAGAATGCTAGCTAGGAGATTGAAGGCTAAGGAGATCCAGTCTAGAGTGACCCAGATTAGTTAAGTAGACGCCAAAATTTCTTGTAGCCCGAGGGACATACAGAACGAGTTCCAGTCAGCAGATCTACTCATGTGGTCAGCTGAATGATGGGCTGGATCTTGACTCCTTTTTAAGAACCATTGATCTTGACAGGCCAGGGGACAATGTCAGACGTACCCTCAATATTCAATACCTAGCGCATAAAATGAACTCCCCAATGTGCCTACTGGCTCTAGATATAGAGAAAGCCTTCGATACGGTTGAGTGGCCATACCTGTTTAAAGTTCTGGACAGGTTTGGTCTCAGGGGTCGGTTTATTACTCTACTCCGCACATACTATGAAGCTCCACCAGCTATTCTGAGGTTGCCAGGCGATCATAGAGCCCAAATTAACATACAGAGAGGTACAAGACAGGGATGCCCACTCTCACCTCTATTATTTTCCATGGCTGTGGAACCACTGGCGCAACTCAATAGAGGGGATAGGGAAATTCAAGGGCTCCAAGTGGGGCTACAACAATATAAGTGCTCATTCTTCGCGGACGATATCTTATGTACCCTAACAAATTCCGGGTCCTTCATTCCAGCATTGATGTTGACTCTTGACAGATTTGGCAAGATGTCAGGACTAACGCTGAATTTAGGGAAATCAGAGGCTTTGAGCTTGGGCATTGTCCAGGGTGACATAGACCATCTGAAATCTCTGTATTCCTTCTCGTGGCCTACCAAACATATAAAATACCTAGGGGTTAATATTACACCTAAAATCTCTGATTTGTATAGGGCTAACTATCCCCCCATGTACAGAAAATTGAATGAGGACTTGTTCAGATGGAGGAATTATCCTCTTTCTTGGACTTGCCGAATTGCGGCAGTCAAAATGAACATTCTGCCAAAGATTCTTTATCTCTTCCGAACACTCCCTATACCGATCTCCCTGAGGGAACTGGACCGGTTCCAGTCCAGTATTTTTAGGTATGTGTGGAAAAATAAGAAATCTCGCATTTCCAGGAAGGTAATGTTCAGACATAAAAAAGAGGGGGGCTATCGTGTCCTAATCTGCGGGAGTACTTCAAGGCGGCTAGACTGTCCCAACTACCACAAACGCATTCAGTCAAACATCAGCCGGGCTGGGTATTCGTAGAACAACAGCAAATGCAACAACATAGCTGGGACACATTAATTTGGGTGCCTGAAGGACTGAGCCCGATTGGATCACACCGGAACCCCATAATAAACCTAACCATAACAACGTGGAAATGGGCCAGATCCAAGAACAGGCTGGATATAGATGCATCCCCCCTTTGGTCGGTCCTTTCCTCCCAGGATATTTGGGCAACCATGAATATAATATCTAAACATTGGTGGGCCTCTAGGGGCTTAGATAAGTTAGGCTCCTGGTTTATAGGGAGTCATTTGATTACTCTAGAGCAGTTTGACGAAAGATACGCCCTTCCTTCAGGGGAGTATTACAACTATCTAAAAATAATTAGCTGGGCCAGCAAAATATTTAAAAAATTTGGACTCCCGAAATCCTCCTGGTTCTCGGTAACATGCAAAAACCTCCAACTTGCAAAAGGGATATTAGGCTTGTTATACAAAATATTTTCTAAGTCAAAGAATACAGACAAACCAGCATATATCTGTAAATGGGAAAAGGAGCTGGGAGGGGAATGGGAATGGAAAAAGTGGCAGAAATCATTCTTCAATCTAAGCAGAGCAACATGTAATTACACGCACATAGAGACATCTATTAAAGTACTTCAGAGAATATATTGCACACCAAACAAACTCAATAAGTATGATCCTAGGGTAAGCAGTAAATGTTTTAGGGGCTGTCAACAAATAGGAGACCATATTCATACCTGGTGGTTGTGTCAAGCGGTTCACGAGCTATGGGAAAGGTTAGCACTAATGGCAACGTCATTATTTGAGACTACGGTTACGGCGACCATGGAGTTTTGTTTACTGGGGATTAAACTTCATAATTTATCAAAAAATCAGAATAGGCTATTCCAGATAATGGCTGCCGCTGCCAAAGTACACATTGCTTGTCAGTGGAAATCAGAGAAGCTAGACGTACAGGAGGTTATTAAGAAAATTAATTACATAGCAATAAATGAGAAGTCAACATTTGCCATATTGGGTACTATGCCACAGTTCCATCAAATCTGGAATCCCTGGTTAGAGTCACCGTTTGGTTTCCCCTTGACCTGAATGATCCAATGGTAACAAGCTAACAACAATATATCAGAGTTGAGCTGTGAGGGGGCTTGGATTGGAGGAGACATGAGAGCTGGTTCTGGAGACACTGGTTCGTCTGGACTGCGGCACAAGAGGTGATTACAGGTACAATAGCTGTATAAGTTTAAGAATTGCATTGTTCTAAATGGCATCTTACTGAAATAGTAGATTAGCTAAGCAAATTGAGCTGCATAACTAAATGGATATAGCTTAGAAGTAATTATTTAAGAGATGAAGAATAACTACGCATTGATCCATGCCTTGGTTAAGGAACCCTTTAGATATAAATATATAGATTCAACTTGGTTTATTAAATTTCTCCATAGTTATTTATCTATTTATTTAAAGTTTTAGTTTTTATATATTTACGTTTTGTTTGTTCAAAGTTTCCCTTGTTTAAGTTAAAGGGTTGCTACAGTAACTAAAGAATAATAGAAAAAAGAAAAACTGAAAGGGTGTACTATAGTTTTGATTATAAGGCATACGTGTTTATGTTAAAATCTTATATGCTAATGTGCCTATTGGTTGTTGTCTTGGAAAAATGTGTATTCCTTTCAATAAAAAATATTTAAAAAAAATATATATATATTTACAGGGAAAATACATTGGTGACATTAGACATTAACACAAAGTAATTAAACAGCAGTGCTATTAATACTATCACATGGTAAGGTTATCAGTGGTTAAATAGAGTGATGACATTAGCCATTAAAACAGAGTAATTAAACAGTGGTGCCATTAAGCACTATTATACTGTAACATAATCAGTAGTTTAAAGTGAACTAAAATGGACTGGAATGGGACATTTCACATCAGACAACCACCCGATCTTATACTGTGGTCAAGAATCATGCAGAAGAAATGGAGTCAATGGAGTGGCCAAAGCAGTTGTTGGTTATAACTCAATAAATGACAGAATGATTTCAATTCAAATTCAAGGCAACCCATTTAACATCACAGTGATCCAAGGCTATGCACCAAACATTGATGGTGAAGAGGCTGAATTTGTCCAATTCTATGAAGATATTTAACAAGTCATAAATATAACACCAAGAAAAGATGTTACTCTCATCATAGGAGATTGGAATGCTAAAGTAGGGAACCAAAAGACACCTGGAATGATTGGCAAGTTTTGGAGTATGAATGCAGCAGGTCAGAGATTAGTAGAATTCTGTCAAGACAATTATTATTATTATTACAGTTCATTTATAAAGCACCGACACATTCCGTAGCGCTGTACATAAATTAAGTTCAGACAAAGATAAAAACAAATTAACATATAGCAAAGCAAGAAGGGCTGTGTCTTTGGGCTAGGAATCCAATGTCCATGGTGAATTCCCAAAGTACTTAGGATAGAAACTCGCAGACTTACAATCTAAAGTATAGTGAGTGGTAAAAGAGGGAGAGAGAGCTGATAAGTGTGTTAAGGTGGAAGGTGATACGCTTCTTTAAAGAGATGTGCTTTAAGTGAGGTTTTAAATGTTTTGAGGCAAGAGGATAAACTGGTGGAGCGAGGCAAGGAGTTCCAGAGACTAGGGGTAGCACGAGAAAAGTCCTGGAGGCGGGAGTGAGAGGAGGTGACAAGAGCTGTAGAAAGAAGAAGGTCATTAGCAGAACGAAGAGGGTGGGTGGGGGAGTATTTGGAGATGAGAGCAGAGATGTAAGGTGGAGCGTTATTGTTGAGGGCTTTATAAGTTAGTGTCATGATTTTAAACTGTATTCTTGAGACTAAGGGAAGCCAGTTGAGTGATTGACAGAGAGGTGATGCCGACACTGAACGTTGTGTACGGATGATGAGTCTAGCAGAGGCATTCATAAAGGATTGAAGGGGAGATAGTGGGGTGGTGGGTAGGCCAACAAGAAGCAAGTTGCAGCAGTCTAGTCGAGAGATGATGAGAGAGTGTATAAGGATTTTAGTTGTGTCTTGTGTAAGATAGTGACTAATTCTGGAGATGTTTTTTAGATGGGGAAGACCATATTTAGTTAGTGATTGTATGTGAGGGATGAAGGACAGAGCAGGGTCCAGTAGAACTCCAAGACAACGGGCTTGGGAGGAGGGGGTGATGATGTCGATGTTGACAGTGAGAGAGATGTGAGGAATTGATGCTGTGGGAGAGGGAGGGAAGATTATGAGTTCAGTTTAAGACATGTTGAGTTTGAGATGGTGGGTGAGATGGAGGATATACTAGAGAGGCAGTTGGAGACGTGTGTTAGAAGAGAGGGGGATATATCTGGTGTGGGGAGGTCGATTTGGGTGTCATCTGCATAGAGATGATAATGAAGACCAAAAGAGTTTATGAGGGTACCAAGGGAGGAAGTGCAGATGGAGAAGAGGAAGGGGCCTAGGACTGATCCTTGGGGTACACCACCAGACAGGGGGTGAGGGGGTAATTCTCTGGTCATAGCAAACACCCTCTTCTAACAGCCTCCGAGATGACTCTACATATGAATGTCATCAGATGGACAATATAGAAATCAGATTGACTATATACTTTGCAGCCAAAGATAGAGGAGCTCTATACAGTAAGCAAAAACAAGACATGGAGCTGACTGGGGCTCAGACCATGAGCTTCTTATTGCAAAGTTCAAAATTAAACTGAAGAAAAGAAGGAAAATCATCAGAACAAGTGGATATACAGTAAAAGATATCCCCTTTGGATATGCAGTGGAATTAAAGAATAGATTTAAGGGACTGGGCATGATAGAAAATGAAGAAATTTGGACCAAAGGTTGGAACAGTGTCCAGGAAACAGCAACAAAGAATATCTCCAAAAGAGAGAAAACTAAGAGGCAAACTGGCTAACGAGGCTTTGAAAGTAGCCCAGGAGAAAAGGAAAGCAAAAGATAGTGGAGATAGTAAAAATATTGTGTAATATAGTAAAAGTGTCCAAGTGCCCTGTATTTACAACTAATTGTAGCTCTTTTGCTGAAGATTTTATTGTACTACTGCTGCCATGTAAATTTTCAGACCCATTATCCGGACGAAAGGTCAATCCTGTAGTATTGCCTCCCACAATGCAGTGGGAACAGGTTTTCTAACTTATTTTAGTCTTGCAAATGTTGAATATAGTCTTGCTTTCTGTACTTTGCACTCCTTGAACACTGTAAACTAAATTAATGTGCGGTTAGTTACATTATAGTAGAAATAAAATATGGAAGACAAAATAAAATAGAAAAAAAAATGATGATGCAGGAGAATGTAACAAGGGGAATATGTGCTAACTAGGATTAGATAAACTGGTTGTTTGTTTTTCTTTTATTGGTGGATTACCTGTATATTTTTCTATGGATTTTATGAAAATGATGTCATAAATGCCATGTGTTACAACTTAGAGAAAATAACATAACATACACGCTATCTGAAAATGTGGATGTTTATACAAAATTGTTCAGAGTTTGTGAAGTGTCCGATAGGAGGTAAGATTAGACACCTGGAATGTAAGACGCCTCAGGCTAAGGTAAATGAGATGAGAACATGATTACTGTACTCAACTAAATATTTCAAGCACACAGTGGGTATTTTGGCAAATTAGCAGAACCATCTCAATTTGTTTAAAAAGTAAATGAATCTTGTATTGCGAGATCAAATGCATCTACCTGTATTTTAATTTCATTTTGTCGATTTTAGTGACTAACAAGAATAGTATTTTGAAGCAGTCATAGGGTGCCTTAAATATATATTTTAAATGTAAATGTATGCAAAATATATGTATATAAATCTTCTATGTACATGTAAGGAAAAATATTCTTAAAAATATTAACCTTGTTGATCATAAATATGCTTAGAGATCTAAGAACAAACAAACACCACTTTGTCTGGTTCACTCATTGTTCAGTTTCCAAAATGGGTAAATTATTTGTTTGGTTTTATGGAAATTGCGTATTGTTTTTAAAATATTATTATTATTTTCTATATTTACTAAATTCATTATTACATTTTTATTTATAAAGGAACTACTGAACCTATGAACTAATATATTGTCACTAATGGAAAATCATATCACTTTGACCCTGGTCAAACAGTACAAATAAATGTGCCTGTTAATTAAAGCATGTAGAACTGGCAGAACATGTCATATGAGCTGAAAAGACCATTTTTGGTTTCACATTTATACTATAATGGGTTTTATATGTCATTAATAATTATAGTTTGTCCAACTGCTCAAACATACTTTCTATTCTTTAAAATGTGAATATTTCTTATTGAATTAATTGTGGAACAATAATTATCTTCTTTGAACTGCTAAGTGAAACTTAGAAAAGATGTCTGATTAAAGACAATGGGGTACAGAGACACATAGTGAAAATGATGAAACGCGCGTCGGGTGAACAGATCCTCTTCACCCCTACATGTTGTAATACATTTATATGAGCTTCTATATTTTTTTTCATATCTTCCTTCAATCTATTGCTATTGTTTATGCAATTGATAAATGTTTTCATTTGTGTCAACTGGAAACAATTCTGTCCAGACTGTCTTAAATGGATAGAAAACAAGTTTAATGGCTAGGAAACAAAGGCCCCTATCCAGTTGGCAAATAGTAATTACTGGAGTCTGTAATGTAGCCCGTAAAAGTTACTGATATTCTATTGGCTACATTTTGCTACTCGCAATCCATTTGCGAGTTACAGGCACAAAATCACTGCGATTGTAAAAAACTTAACTCCGTTCTATCTACTCCTTTGATGTTTCAAGCCAGCAAATGTTGCCAATGCTAATAAATATTCAATTACAACTATTCAACAAGCCTGCAATTTTCTTCAAACCTGTAAACGGCAAATGTATCTATGTAAATTTCTTTGAGTACTAGATAGGACTCGCAGGTGGGTTAAGCACCTGTCTGTAGCACTGTAAAAGCAAATAAACACACTACTGTACTTTAAAATACTGGGAAAGCAATGAAAGACATTAGAATGAATTGCACAACAGTCTCAAGCTCCCAAATCTGCAATACAAAATTTATTTTTTTTACTTTTTAATTCTGTGTTATATCAATCCTGGTAATCAAGGAGTTAATACATATCAGGCCACCCACAAGGATTAGCACAGTTTCATCATAAATGTTTTTGATTTCTACATTGCTGGATTGCGAGTCTGATCGCATATCGGATGTCTAAACTCTAATTGATTGTAGTATAAACTCCATGTTTTCCAGACGTAATGATGATGGTCTCATTTACTATTGGCTTGTCTAAATTGTAACTTACAGGCTTGCTTAATTGATCATGATCATGCCCTGAATTGCTACTTACGGGTTCATGGATTACGGATTACATAAATGAAAACAAATAATTATATCTATATAAATATATAATCATTAAACATGGAATTTATTACAGATCAATGCATAATTAAAACACCTACAGCCTTATTAAATTGCGATTTGGCCAATTGAATAGGGCTCTATATATGCACAGAGAATATTTTTTTACAGAAGTTTTTAGTTAGTGAAGACCTTGCTTTTGTATAGAAGTTCACTAACTAAAAACTTCAGTAGAAAAATATGCTCTGTACTTATATAGAGCCCTATTCAATTGGCTGAATCACAATTTAATAAGGCTGCTAGTTCTTAGGGCACTACAGTGGTACTTTAAGCTAAGAGGTGCTCCCTCTAAATTTCCTGGAGTGTATGAGGTGATAAGATTTTCTTATATAAATAAACCCAGAGTTAATTTAAGACTATGCCAGGTGACATTTACTTGCCAAAAATTTTACAGTGATAGATATCAACAGCCTTATTAAATTGGCCAATTGAATAGGGCTCTATTTAAGCACACAGCATATTTTTTCACAGAAGTTTTTAGTTAGTGAACTTCTATCCAAAAGCAAGGTCTTCACTAACTAAAAACTTCTGTAAAAAAATATGCTGTGTGCTTAAATAGAGCCCTATTCAATTGGCCGAATCGCAATTTAATAGGGCTGTAAGGTTTTAGGAACAAAATGTTATTTTGTATTTAGATCCTTTCCACCACCCTTATCAAGCAAAATGAGCTATATATAAGCAAATTAGTAAATTAACACAGCCTAAACAATGCTGAATATCTTAGACATTACTCACAATCATGAAAAACAGGTAGTACAATATATAGCCAGTTAATGATGCTCTTTTTTTAAGAATTCAATACACCAGCCAATAAGACCATTTTCAAAATGACATGTGGCCTCTGTTTTTCTCCTTTAATAGAATATTCCACATAGGGAAAAATGGTTACCAGAAGAGTAAGGAAATGTCTATGAAGTCTTCAAGGATATAAGGCAATGTTATGAGATATTCCTTGGATGTTGTATGCCAGTGCTGCCACCATCTGGTCAAACTTGATAGAAATAGAAATTTGATTAAATAAGAATTTAAAGACCCACCTAATCTGGCCATTTTAAATTTGCTTAAAATAATCCTCAGAGTGGCCTAATCCATATCCCAGATATGCTTAAATCATTTTACGGTGTCTATCCCTATCAATTCACTGCAAGAATGCTATAATACTTATGGCTACTCTTTCTGCAAAGTGTTGTTTTTGTTCAGTCCTTCATTCATGTCCGACTCTCAGCGATCATATGGACGCAGCACGCCAGGCACATCTCCCTGTGTTTCTGGTCATGCCTATCTATAACGTTTTCGTGGGAAAACGTTATGGATAGGATGGACCTATTAATTATCATTATTTTAGGATTTTACTAGAGATATATAGAACATAGTTACATAGTTACATAGGGCCTCATTCAATTGTGATTTGGCCAATTGAATAGGGCTCTAAATAAGCACATAGCATATTTTTTTTAAAGAAGTTTTTAGTTAGTTAAAACCTTGCTTTTGGATAGATGCTTACTAACTAAAAACGTCTTTAAAAAATGTATGTTATGTGCTTATTTAGGGCTCTATTCAATTGGTCAAATTGCAATTGAATGAGGGCCATAGTATTTAAGGTTGAAAAAAGACTTTCAGTCCATCAAGTTCAACCTTTTAAGATCTCCTCTGATCTGCAATATGAGGATTAACTATTAATTCATTAGTTGTTAATTAATTATTAATCAATTATTTAATTATTTAAGCGAGACTTAGCCAATTGTCTCAAAGGGAAATGTAAAAAATTTGGATCAATACTGTCTCTCTAATTATCCATGATAACCCTGAATTCCCTTTTTAATTAGAAATAAATCTAGTCCCCTTTTAAAGTTATCTATCGAATCCGCTGTCACCGCCTCCTCTGGTAGAGAATTCCACAGATTAACCACCCTTACTGTGAAGAACCCTTTTCTTTCTTTGAGGTGGAATCTTTTTACTTCTAACCTCAAGGGACGTCCTCTTGTCAGTTCAAAACCTCTTGGCACAAAAAGCTCCCCTGACAAATCTTTATACTGACCCTGGATGTATTTATATAAGGTAATCATATCTCCTCTTAGACGCCGTTTTTCTAGAGAAAATAAGTTTAATTTGGTTAGTCTTTCTTCATAACTTAGCCCCTCCATTCCCCTTATTAGTTTTGTTGCCCTTCTCTGTACCTTTTCCAGCTCTAAAATGTCCTTTTTATGAAGTGGTGCCCAAAATTGTACTCCATATTCCAAATGAGGGCGTACTAGAGATTTGTATAGTGGCAGAATTATATTTGCTTCCCTGGCTTCTATACCCTTCTTAATACATGCTAATATTTTATTGGCCTTTGCAGCTGCTGCTTGGCTTTGAGCACTGTTACCTAGGTCGTTGTCCACAAGCACTCTCAAATCCCTTTCAATATCTGATACACCTAGATTTGCTCCATTAAGATTATAAATTGCATGGCTATTTTTCCTTCCCAGATGCATAACCTTACATTTATTCGTATTAAATCTCATCTGCCATTTAGATGCCCATTCCTCAATTTTATGTAAATCCCCTTGGAGGGAAAGCACATCATTATCTGATTGAATTACCTTGCACAACTTTGTGTCATCAGCGAAAATGGAGACCCCACACTCCAATCCTACCTCTAAGTCATTAATAAATATGTTAAAAATCAGAGGACCTAATACTGAACCCTGAGGAACCCCACTTACCACATAAGTCCAATCAGAGTATGTTCCATTTACAACAACCCTTTGCTTCCTGTCTTTTAGTCAGCTCTCAATCCATGAGCAGATATTTACTGCAATTCCTGTATCCCTTAGTCTGCCCAATAGTCTCCCACGTGGCACTGTATCAAAAGCCTTTGCAAAATCCAAAAAGACTACATCCACTGAGTTGCCTTGATCCAGGTTCCTACTAACCTCCTCATAGAAACTAATTAGATTTGTTTGACATGACCTATCCCTCTTAAAACCATGTTGACTCCTACTTATAATCCTGTTCAAATAGACATATTCTTTTATATTATCCCTTATTAACCCCTTCTAAAAGCTTCCCCACTACAGAAGTGAGGCTCACTGGTCTATCTGGTCATCTGGTAGAGACCCTGTGTTGAGTGAATCTTGAAAAATTAAATATAATGGTTTGGCTATTACAGAACCCAGTTCCCTTAGTACCCTTGGATGCATTCCATCAGGACCCGGGGCTTTATTAACATTTATTTTTTCCAACCTCTTTTGGATTACTTCCTGTGTTAACCAATTATTTGGCAAAGGTAGTGTAGCCCCATTATGTTGCAGTGTCCCAACCACTTGTACCTCCCTTGTGTATACCAAAGAACCTATTTAGCTCATCTGCCTTTTCCTGGTCACTAATTTTCAGACAGCCCGTTTCACATTGTAATGTTTCTATAGCTTCCTTCCTCGCCTCCTTACCATTAATATACTTAAAAAATATTTTAGGGTTAGTCTTACTCTCTTTTGCAATACATTTTTCATTTTCTATTTTAGCCAGTCTAACTGCGCTTTTGCAAGCCTTGTTGATTTCCTTGTATTCCCGTAAAGCAGTCTCTGTCCCCTCCTGTTTGAATAATTTAAATGCCTGTTTTTTACTCCGTATCTTGATCTTTAAATCATTGTTAAGCCACATTGGATGGGATTTACTCCTTTTACTTTTATTCCCACACGGTATATGCCGATGTGTATGTATATTTAGTAAGGATTTAAATGTTGTCCATTTATGTTCAGTATTTTTATCTGCCAGTTCTCTGTCCCAGTCTATACTTTGTATTGCTGCCCTTAGACCGTTAAAATCTGCCCATCTTTAGAGGATTTTATTTTTTATTATGGGATACCTGTATTTTTATACACTATAAACACTCTATGATCACATGGACAGATCTATTAAATAATTATTATAATAACTTAAATATTGTTTTAGTAAAAATAAGGCTTTCGGGATGGAATACTTGGCCCAGAGTACTCAGCAACTGGGAAGATGCTTTAATACAGTCTATAAAGTGTATGGGATTCAGAGGATGGACCAGTGTGTGGTGCCAGAGACAATATGCATGCTCTTTATTTTGTAGCCATGTGCTCCAGAATAGGCACACAGCTTTCATCTGTCCCCTAAAACATGTTAATGCACACAACCCTCAGTACTCATTTCTACTTGGCCTTTTTTCTGGACTTGGAAAGCTGAAGCTTGACTCTTCCCTTGAAGGTCTGGTGAAAAAGCAGCAAACCATTGCAAAGAAGTACAACAAGTGCTACATATAAGATAGTGATTTGAATTACAAGTGACCCCACAGACATCATAAGATAGAAATTTAGAAAAAATTAAAGTGAAGAAGCCGAATTGCATATTCCACCCACAGGGTGATGACCTTTCTCCACTGTTGTTAAATGGCATACATATACTACTGTTCACAAGACCTCTTACTGCAAGATGAAAAGAAGACAAGAGACTTAAGACATATTTTAATGCACCCTACTCAATTGTTCCCGGAACCCACAAACACTAGATGCCCTCTAATGACATAATCAAAGCCCGGCGCGCGTTTTGTCAAAGTATGATGCTTGTGACTCGCGGTGAGATGGTGTCTGAATCTGCAGTTAGATATTTTATATAGAAAGACAGCATGGAGCAAACTAGTATAGTCCATTAAAAAGCTTAGCACTATCAAGAAAGCATATACAGTGCCTTGCAAAAGTATTCACCCCCTTGACTTTTTACCTGTTTTGTTACATTACAGCCTTTAGTTCAATGTTTTGTTAATCTAAATTCTATGTGATGGATCAGAACAAAATAGTCTAAGTTGGTGAAGTGAAATGAGAAATATATATATAAAACTATAAAAAACAGAAAATTGGCATGTGCGTATGTATTCACCCCTTTGTTATGAAGTCCATAAAAAGCAACCAATTACCTTCAGAAGTCACATAATTAGTGAAATGATGTCCACCTGTGTACAATCTAAGTGTCACATCATCTGTCATTAAATATACACACCTTTTTTGAAAGGCCCCAGAGGCTGCAACACCTAAGCAAGAGGCACCAGTAACCAAACACTGCAATGAAGACCAAGAAAATCTTCAAACAAGTAAGGGAGAGAACTACAAGTCAGGGTTTGGTTATAAAAAAATATCCAAATCTTTGATGATCCCCAGGAGCACCATCAAATCTATCATTACCAAATGACAAGAACATGGCACAACAGCAAACCTGCCAAGAGACGGCCGCCCACCAAAACTTACGGACCAGGCAAGGAGAGCATTAATCAGAGAGGCAGCATAGAGGCCTAAGGTAACCCTGGAGGAGCTGCAGAGTTCCACAGCAGAGATTGGAGAATCTGTACATAGGATGACAATAAGCCGTACGCTCCATAGAGTTGGGCTTTATTGCAGAGTGGCCAGAAGAAAGCCATTACTTTCAGCAAAAAACAAAATGGCATGTTTTGAGTTTGCGAAAAGGCATGTGGGAGACTCCCAAAATGTATGGAGTGAGGTGCTCTGGTCTGATGAGAGGAAAATTAAACTTTTCGGTCATCAAAGAAAACGCTATGTCTGGCGCAAACTCTACACATCACATCACCCAAAGAACACCATTCCCACAGTGAAACATGATGGTGGCAGCATCATGCTGTGGGGATGTTTTTCAGCAGCCGGGACTGGAAAACTGGTCAGAGTTGAGGGAAAGATGGATGGTGCTAAATACAGGGATATTCTTGAGCAAAACCTGTACCACTCTGTGCGTGATTTGAGGCTAGGACGGAGGTTCACCTTTCAGCAGGACAATGACCCCAAACACACTGCTAAAGCAACACTTGAGGGGTTTAAGGGGAAACATGTAAATGTGTTGGAATGGCCTAGTCAAAGCCCAGACCTCCAATAGAATATTTGTGGTCAGATTACTGTTCACAAGGCAAAAATCCCAGTGGTAAGATGTGCAATCTCATAGGGACTTATCCAAAGCGACTTGGAGCTTTGTTTGCCGCAAAAGGTGGCTCTACAAAGTATTGACTTTAGGGGGTGAATAGTTATGCATAGTGACTTTTTCTGTTTTTTTTGTCCTATTTGTTGTTTGCTTCACAATAAAAATAAAAAAAGAATCATCTTCAAAGTTGTGGGCATGTTCTGTAAATTAAATTCCAGGTTGTGAGGCAACAAAACACTAAAAATGCCAAGGAGGGTGAATACTTCTGCAAGGCACTGTATAAGGCAGATATGGGACAATAAGAGATTCAGGAGTTACATTAATTGTTATATTAATGGAGAATTAATATGAAGCTATTTTAACAGCATAGTAGCACTGAATAAAAAGGAAATACGAGATCCCCAATTTGAAATTTAAATGTGTTATAGGAAGGGAGAATTCATATAAAGCACAGTGGTACTGAGAAAAAAAGAGATCACTAGTATGAAATGGCTTTAATCGCTAAGTGAGGCGAGCCGTGTACGGCGCAGGACTTAGGCTGAATGATCCAGACTGCAATGAGCATCGAAGGCGCTCATTGCAGCCAGTGGTGCCTCACTAAGCGAGGCAAGGCAGCAGCGCAGCACTTAGGCTGCAATGTGAGGGGCGAAGCGCGTAACTCTAAAAAATATAAAAACAAAAAATGAATAAAAATAATAACACACTCACACACAGGGACAGGAGAGCCAAGATTTTGAGCCATATTTGTGGGCTTTTCTCAATCCAAAATCGGCTAAGCAAGGAAAAAAATGGCGGACGAAAAACTTAAAAAAATCTGAAACTGCATGAAATCGAGGCTGAGCAAGCCAGGCACACGGGACTTAGAAAATAAAACAAACGACCTTCAGCATGTAACACACAAACATTCAGCAGACACACAGAGGAGAAAGACATAGGAAAAGGACAGGGGGAAGATGGTGGAAAGAGACACATGGCATTTCCAAGCACAAAACTTGCAGGTTAACAAAACAAGCAATGAGTGTCGAAGGATGAGAACCGCGAGCGGGAGAGGCTTTCAATGAGCACCAAAGGAGCTCATTGTGAGCCCGCGATGAGTACCGAATGCGCTCTGCGTGGGGCTCGTGATCAGTGCAAAGCAGGAAAGTTAAAGTACACAGGGGAGAGGCTCGTGATGAGTGCTGAAGGTGCTCAGAGGAGCAAAAGCCTCACATTGTGTGGCAAACAGTATTGCCAGCCTTAGAAATTGAATCCCGTCCTTTTTGACGGGCAAGTTCCTAGTTACCTTATAATTAAAGAGATACCCAAGAAATTGGATACAAGATTTTTGTTAAAAGTGTATGCAAAGGACCTTAGTAAAAGTCACTGGAAAAACACATAAGAAACATGAAGGAAAATATAATTTAGTGGTTTTATATTGCCAAACATGAAAGATAATATTTCATATGCAAGTGTTTACATTCTTCAAATCCCAAATCCCAATGCCTCTTTAAAATGTTAAGTTGGGGTAAAAGAAATAAAACCCACACATTCATTGAGCAATAAAAATAAGAAAAAACTGATTTTAATAAAGGAGATTTTACAAGGAGAAATAACGGTTATGTTTTATAGTTAAAAAGGGTGCATTAAAATATGTGTCTTTAGCCTTCCGACCTCTTTGTATCTTACAGTAAGAGGTCTTGAGAATAGTAGTGTATGTTTAACATAACACATATATTTTAATTTTGTGGTTGCATCTTCAGTCGTGTCCGACTCTCTGTGACCTCATGGACCATAACACACCAGGAACATTTTTATGTCCATGGTCATGCTGATCCACTTGGCTGTTATGGTAGTGATACTGGAGTGAGTTGTCAGTTCCTTCTCCAGTGGGCCACAGCATACAGCTCCCGGTATTCTTTGATAGTCTCCCAAGTATTAACCAGGCACAACCATGCATGGCTTCAGGGTGGTGTGTCCTCTTGGTTCCCTGACTGGAATTGAACCCAGGTTGCAGTTGTGAAGGCACCAAATCCCAACCACCCAACCCATTTATAGTATACTCATCCATAATTCAATACTGTTAAGAAGTTAAATGGCATATATTTTTCAAAACAAGCCATCGAAGATGTAAATGTGTAAGGGCTTGTTTACACGGCTCGCATGGGACATCATACAAGTAAAAATCCTATATAGAAACCAGTATAGCTATTTCATGCTGCTCCTTACAAACCATTAAGTGTAAATCCTTATGAGTGATCGCTACTTATGAACTGTTCCATGTTCCGAAGAGCAATTATATGGCCCCCTTAACAAACCTAGCCTAATGCTGTGTGTTCTTGGTAAGCTCTACAGGAGCTCATGGTGAACCTAGCAATTACATATGAAGTCCACCTCCAGTATCAGCAGCTAAACCCCTTACAGTAACATTTAGGAGATACTTAAGAAATAATGTGTGCATGTAAAAACCTAGTTCAAGAAAAAAAAAAAAAGCAGAAAGAAACATTTTATAGGACCCTGAATTAAAAATTATACCTACACATCATCACACATATTTAGTTGTGAGCCTACGAGCCGTCGCAAAGCCAAAGGCGCTCTTTGCCAGCAACTGCGACCCTCGTAAACTTTACGTTGGAACGCAAACAAAATACGAGACACCTTACAACACATTACGACCTCGCAAAAAACGACCGCAACCCGCGCACATGAAAACATCAAAAATCCAACAAATACACACAACAAATACATAAAAAGCTTACCTACAGCAAGAGGGAGCATCCAGGACCTCAAAAACTAAAGTTACACCTCAATTTAAATGAAGTTAAAGCAGTTTAGACACTAAAAAATTCTCTAAGCGAGAGAAAAAATGGCCGCCGAACAAAATGAAAACGGCGCTAAAGGTCCCTAAACACGCAAAACACTACCATAAACACGCAAAACAGCTACGGATATTCCGAAAAACCCGCACGACATAGAAAACTAATATTACGAAAAACTCGCACCAAACACCCCTAGCTCACTTACAATTTCATTGCCATCATTTTTTGACAGGCAATATTCTAGTATAGCATAAAAGTAGCCTTTCTAGTGCCCAACCAGGCCTTTTACAAAGATCAACTACATAAAAATGTAAATTAAAAATACCTGTTCCTGCTATTAAACACTTACACCCAATTAAAACTAAAGCACACCTGATTAATACAAATCCTCAGGGGTTAACACCTGACCCACAAATGCGTTTACAACCCCCCTCAACTATAATTCTGTCTTAGCATTTAAAATCTATTTCCTGAAGATTAATACAATGTAATAAGTGTTTAATTAACATATAATGTAATGTGTCTGAAATAAAAATGGTATGTGCAGTAATAAAACCCATCAATGTGTTGTTAATCAGTGTGCAATTCCTAACACCTTAACATATGACATAATGTTTAATACATTAGTGGTAGAGAACAATGAGTGTCACCAACAATCCAGGATTGCTGTAGAATTCTGTTTATGTATTCAGGTTCAGGAGCCCAGGTATATGGCTACAATGAAAACCATAGAGTAACTCACCTGGGCTCAAGCAAAGAGAGATATTCACGCAGAAATATACTGCAATCCTGGACTGTTGGTGGCTTTACCACATGCACATAACAATCATACATTACAAAATAAAGAGGAAGACACAGTGAATCTAACATTATACATTTACAAAAAGCATGGTCATCAACGTGACAAGACCATGCAGAAATATAATTAGTTTAGTGTAACTTGATCCCTAGGAGCCGAAAGGTTGACTAAAAATAAAATAAGAAAGCTATCTAATCCCTGTAGAAAAAAAAAAAAACATATCACTTACGTATCATAGTGCATAGCACCAACATATTTTCTTCATCTGGTCAGTATACCAGAATGACTATCACCTAGAAGGAGGGAATCCCATTCACCTACAATGAGTAGTATCATTGAAAAAATTAAAAAATGTATGACCCAACTCTGGAAAGCTCTGGATGGATTTGTACAGTTTACTAAGGTTTATATTTTAGTGTTCCAATAAGTAACCCTACAAGCAGTTCTACCATCTGACAAACCATAATAACATATAATGCAGTGCATATTGTTTAGTGTTTCTACTTGAAAAAGAAAATTGAAACATAATTTAAAAAATGGACATGATTCAGACTGTATCTCCTCTCCCCCTTGGACTCAGGGGTCCCCACTCCAGAGCTATCATCGCAAGAGCCAATGGTGGAAGTGGAGGTACTTTTTCAACAGCAAGTAGGGCAGGTGGGTGTAGTGGAAGGTCATATCAGGTAGACCTCTCCTCCAGTGTGGTATATTAGGAGGCAGCCATGAGGTCCCCCATTCTGGACAAGTTCTAGTTTAGCTCATAGAGCTGCCCCTTTGCAGACCAGGTAAAATAGTGTTTGCTGGAGACAATGTCTTTCCAGTTCCATTTTTATTTGGAGATGCTATCTCCGGTTGTTGTGCCTGGTCTGTCTGACATCATGGAGGAGCTCTGTCTCTCTCTCTGTAGGCCATTCAACTCCAAGAAAAGTGCATGCCCATCTTCTGTTGCTGCTGCTGTCCATCTGCTGTTGCTGCCACCTTCATCCTCCATGACTGATGGGTAAGAGAGTGGCTGTACGACTGTTGATGCTCCGTGGAGGGAAGCTAAAGATGCTGGCGCTGCCGATTGCTCTGTAGGAGCCAGTGCTGGTGAGGTAGAGGGGCAACGGCCTGAGAACCTGGGCCAAGGTCACTGTATACTGGCTCTTTCCATTGAGCGTAGATGAGAGTCGATCTGCGGGAGGATAGGGCTCAGAGGCCAAATTAGAGCATGCTCGCGTCAGGCCCCACATGAATTCCACCCCTACTCCTGGCCAAAGTATCTTCTATGTAGGAGGCAATAATGCTGCTTATTATTCTCTAAAGTTGTGTCATATCTTCATGTATCCTGGAATCTAAAAACTGTAAACTTTTGAATCAGAACTAATTACTCTCAGTGTGTGCAACCCTTTTATCTCAATTAGCACAATCAGCTACCACATTCTATTTTTTTCTCACACAAAGGGTTAATGAGCAAATTTCCAAAATAATTGCAAATGACCACTCCAGCCCTATACATTATTAGACTTGCTAGATAAAATATATTGCCTAGGTATAATTTATTACCTAGGGTACGCAATTATGCGAATCTCCATTACCTTATCTGAGCTGTCTGTTTTTGCTATTTTCTCCTTGTACGCTAAATGGATTTTTGTTTCATGTGTTGAAAGTACTAGCACTTTGTATTTCCACACTTCCATTGTAGCAAACAAAACCTCTGCATTCAGGATTTCTTCCCACCAGTGGAAGTTGATCCTCGGAAATAAAAAAGCGTAACTTTCACAGCAGCTTATAAAAGGTAAAGACATTTAATGTAATATTTTGGTTCCATATTCTCAAAGTATATCACTGTTACATGTGTACAAACTAGCATTTAAAAATGATGCTGGGAATAAGTATTTATCTTCTACCAATTTTGGTATCAAGAAACTGAATTTCCAGTGGCAAATTGTAGTGAAATAATAAAAATACATTAAACAAGGATTTGGTTCCCAGTGGAGCTTCACCCATGATGTACCTATGTATCTATGTAGTTCCTAGCCATCTTATCAGACAGGTCATGATTTAGGTTTTACTCTGTTAATACTTCTGGATCACTACCTTGTTGTGGTGAAGGGGCTTGTGTACCTCAGTGAGTCTGTGAGCTATACCATGCAGGGTCACACAAGATGGGCAGGTCATAGAAGAGAGGTCAGACAAATTGCGTCCCACTGGAGAAGGAACTGGCAACCCACTTCAGTATCTTATATGGAGCACAACCATACACAAGATGTGCCTAGCGTGCTGTGGTCCATAAGGCCACGGAGATTCAAACACGACTGACCGACTAAACAATAACTATTAATACAAGGTGAGATGATTAGTATTCAACAGGCTGTGGGGGCCCTGATTGCCTCATCTTGTTTTCACACAGTGTTAAACTTAAATCATGGCCTGCCTGGAGGTCAGCGAGGAGAGAGCTGGAGGTCAGTACTTTAGTTCAATTTGGTTGCAGGGTGGTCCAGTGGTTAGGATTCGGTGCTTTCACCACTGCAACCTGGGTTCGAATCCAGTCAGGGAACCAAGAGCTCACACCACCCTGAACCCAAGCAGGTTTGGACCTTGTCAGTATTTGGATGGGAGACCACCTAGGAATACCAGGAGCTGTATGCTGTAGCCCACTGGAAAAGAAAATTACAACTTACTCCATCATCTCTGCCATAAATACCAAGGGGATCAGCATTATGTATTACAGTCCATGAGGTCACAGAGAGTCAGACACGACTGAACGATGCAAACACATAGTTCAATATGAATATTTTTGCTATATGTTAGAGAAGAGACAGGAAATGATGAAATCCACTTTAATATAACTGTCTACATCATATCTGATTAACACCTGGTCCATAAATAACATAATCCCCATAAAAGCCACTCCATATATTAGAGAGTGACTAAACAGATTGATCTATCTTTCTTATAATAAACTATTTACGTATTTTGGATCGCTACCTAATACCCACTCAAAAGGTTTGCATATATTTAGTTACTGCAATAATCTAGTTTACGAGAACCCAGTCATACACAATTGGAAAATCTTTTTCATTTGGTTAATCCTTGTTGACCACTGAGATATCACATATATGGCTCTCCTGCTGATCCTTTGTTCTGTCCGCTCCATGCAACATTATCCCTTCACTATTATCCTTCTCCAACCAAAGCTCTAATCGAGGATCTGGGAAAGGTCTGTCCGGAAGGTGCACCCATCATGTACAACACTAACATCATATAAAAGGGATCCCTCTGGTGTCAGGGATCATAAGAGAAGAAGGCAAGCAAAGGACACGCTGACACCAATAAGGAAGCTACAGGTAAGTAACATCCATCTTTAGATGGGGAGCTCCAATGAAGCATTATAGGTAAAGGCGCATGGATGGTTTCTGGATGTCACTAGATATATAATATCCTGGCTATCTATTTACTTATATGTACTTTATTTTATTAAGAAGTGTTTAAAAGGGCCCTTTCCTGTTGGCTGACTGCATGCAGTGGCCCTAGGGTTAGGGGTTATGGTTAGGGATTAGGGGATAGGATTATGGGTTATGGATTAGGGTTAAAGTTTATGGGTTTGGGTTAGGGATTAGGGTTAGGTGTTAGGGTTAGGTTTTAGGGTCAGTTGTTAAGGTTAGGTTTTATGGTTAGGTGTTATGGTTAGGTGTTAAGGTTAGGTGTTAACGTTAGGTGTTAACGTTAGGTGTTAGGGTCAGGTGTTAGGGTCAGGTGTTAGGGTCAGGTATTAGGGTCAGGTGTTATGGTCAGTTGTTAAGGTTAGGTGTTATGGTTAGGTGTTAAGGTTAGGTGTTAGGGTTTGGTGTTAGGGTCAGGTGTTAGGGTCACGTGTTAGGGTTAGGTGTTAGGGTCAGGTGTTAGGGTCAGTTGTTATGGTTAGGTGTTATGGTTAGGTGTTATGGTTAGGTGTTAAGGTTAGGTGTTAAGGGTAGGTGTTATGGTTAGATGGTATGGTTAGGTGTTATGGGTAGGTGTTAGAGTTTGGTGTTAGGGTTTGGTGTTGGGGTTTGGTGTTGGGGTCAGGTGTTAGGGTCAGTTGTTAAGGTTTGGTGTTAGGGTTAGGTGTTAGGGTCAGGTGTTAAGGTTAGGTTTTAGGGTTAGGTGTTAGGATTTGATGTTAGGTTTAGGTTTGGTGTTAGGGTTTGGTGTTGGGGTCAGGTGTTAGGGTCTAGGTCTTAGGGTCAGGTATTAATGTTAGGTATCAAGGTTAGGCGTTAAGTTTAGGTGTTAGGGTCAGGTGTTAGGGTCAGGTGTTAAGGTTAGGGAAAGATGTTAGAGTACTGGCAGATTAAAAGCTTTTCACTGCCAATAAATTCACTGCCATCTAAACCGCGCCACCTAGTGGCTAATGGCCGCCACTGCTTTCGACCAGCGAACAGTAAAGATCCAAATAAACAACATAAAAGTACATAGATACATAGGTATATTACATTCCTAGTGAAATTCAGAAACCTTCCATGTCCCTTTAACTGCCAGAAATACTCCATTTAACGTAAAAGGACTCCAAGCTCATGGCTACTACTCTGTATCATCATATAATGCAGTGAAATTAAGCAGAGGCGCCTTTTAATATAAGGCTCTTTTCACTGTCTTATGACAGTTTTTTTAACTAATTTCCTGGAACTCTGGCTGTACTTTTTCAGACTGAAACTGAAAAGAATGAGTATGGAATCTTTCCTATTGCTTGGCCACCAGAAGTGCGGTCGTCGGCCACTAGGTGAAGCGGACGAGATTTGAGTTTCTAAACCTAACCCCTAATGCTAAACTCTAACCTTAACATCTAACGCTAGAAATTTGGGAAAATATCAGCTAAAATTCATTAAAATATCTGCCGCACCACCTAGTGGCCGCTCACTGGCACTGCTGTTGGCCAACAGACTGAAACTGAAAAGAATCAGTATGCTCAGACACACAATTAATTTGCCTAATCAGGTTAATTGCTCCATCCATGGCATCTGAGCAAGTCCAGACTTTTTAGTCAAGTGGGGTAATTAGCAAATATTACCATTAATCACACTTTTTCCTAATATATTTCAGCCCATGCTAATTGGTTGGACCAGAAAGACAGGTCAATTATAAACTTCAATGTAAGTTTACTGTAATAAAATGTGTTAAATACCTTTCAATGAACAAAAGTACTTCTTATGAATTGGAAATGATATTGCATAATATATTAAATATCTGCTGTGCTCACTTTGCTTCTGTGCAAAAGGATTTATAATTGCTAAATAACTCCTGAGATTTTAGTTTTTTCTGTCTTTTGCAAAAAGAACAAACAAACATAAACACAGTGACAAACACATTTTTTGTGAATAAGTGATGTATTATTTTATTTAAATTGAAGATATATTTATTTTTTCCTGCCTTAGGCTTAATTGCTATCAGCCTTATTAAATTGCGATTCGGCCAATTGAATAGGGCTCTATATAAGCACACAGCATATTTTTTTTAACAGAAGTTTTTAGTTTGTGAACTTCTATCCAAAAGCAAGGTCTTCACTAACTAAAAACTTCTGTAAAAAAAATATGCTCTGTGCTTAGATAGAGCCCTATTCAATTGGCCGAATCGCAATATAATAAGGCTGTATATGTTCCCCCTAAGCTTTTCTAATTTTCCCCTTAACTTTACTTTCCGTTCAAATAAATCCCTTTCTGTCACAAAAATTAACAATATTTCCTGGATCTATATCCTAAATAAACTTGATATAGCCTCATTTTAAAGGGATATGGAAGGTTTCTGGATGTTACCTGTGTATCTTTTTACTTTTATGTACTTTGTTTTATTAATAAGTGTTTATAAGCTCTGTATTTACTCTATAAAATCTTACACATATTACCTACTTGGGTGTACCCTCTGCAGCTCCCGAAGACACAGACTTTGGTGTACTTGCTATGCTGTGAGTCATACTAACAAATCAGCAACCATCTCTCTGCAATATGCTACGAGAGTTGGTTCCTGATAGGCTAGGACACTACACTGCACATCCAGCCCAACAGAGTCTGAGGCTGCATATGCTGCAGTAGTCAGACCCATACAGAAACTATGGCCCTCATTCAATTGCGATTTGGCCAATTGAATAGGGTTCTAAATAAGCACATAACATATTTTTTTAAATAAGTTTTTAGTTAGTGAAAACCTTGCTTTTGGATAGATGCTTACTAACTAAAAACTTCTTTAAAAAAATATGTTATGTGCTTATTTAGAGCCCTATTCAATTGGCCAAATTGCAATTGAATGAGGGCCTTTATGTTTAATTGTAGGCAGCAAAAATAGATCTTATAAGCACTCCTTAATAAAATAAAGTACATAACAGTAAATATATAATATCCCTGTGTATCTATCTAGTAACATTCAGGAACCTTCCATATCCCTCAAATATATAAAAAATAACCCACCTTTTAAAGTGATCTATTGAATCACAACCTCATTTGGTAGCAAGTTCCATATTTAACTCCTCTTATGATGTAGAGCGGTTCTTTTGGTGAAGGTAAAATATAATTTCTTCTTAATGGACAACCTCTTGTATGTTCTTCTATGCCAGTGTTTCTCAATCCTTTTTATTATAGGGACCAGTTGGTTACTATTCCAACCCTCTAGGGCCGACCTTTGTGATTCAGTATATTTTAATAAGGTGATACTGCCTTAGGGGGAGGGGTTGTAGAAATGTTTTTGCTCTGGGGCCCTCCACTATCTATTTACTCAGTGATGCTTAAAAAAATAATTACATAATACTGGGCCCCTTCCAAGAGAAGGGCCCTGGTGTACTCACCACGGGTAGCTCCACCCCTGACTACATGTAACCAACAATTTCCATTTCCTTTTGCATTGATTTCAATTGCAGATGTTATAATCAATAATTGCTCTATATGGTAGTGGTATGTTTAAAGTTTTAGGCTCTCCTTACTTTGTCCATGAGGACCAGCAGATAATGGACAGACACTAGTCCTAGGACCAGCTATTGAGACCCACCAGTCTATGTCACTGTCTTATTTTACTTTTTTACCTATATCGTATCCAAACTTACCAGTTTCAAATGAGTGCGACAGGCATTATTTTAAATAATGTTTGAATGTACAAAGTAAATATGCTATTATCTCGGTTCTTTCCAGCTCTTCTGTATACAATGCTACTTCCAGTTTGGAGCTTTGCACTTGCAATTTTCGGGGCCTCCATATTTCATATTGGAGGAGTCCAGAGCCAATGCTGGGAAAGTAGCAAATGCATGGACTTTACCAATGAAAATGACATTCTGGTAAGGACAGTTCCATTATTTCCTTTTTTTGTTATGCTTGCTATGATTTTTGATATATGACTAGTTCTTATTTAGCTTACTGATCCTTTTTTTCTACTAGGAGTGTACCAACAAGGCATGTAACATGGTTCTTAGTGACAACCTAAATAATCAGAAGAACAATATGGAAGAGGACGTCCTAGGCAGACAAGCAAGCAAGAGAGCTCCATCTGTAAATCATTTCCGATGGACCAAGCCAATTGTTACAAAAACAAGACCCATCAAGGTCATATCAAGTGACGACCAGATTGCTCGAAATAGCAATCTGGAAGAGGAGCCATTTGAAAAGCAGGAAAACAAGAGAGCGCCTTCTGTAAACCACTTTCGCTGGGCCAAGCCAGTGATTAAGAAGAAGAGGCCAATTGTCTTTGGCACCGAGATGACGGAGGAGTCATATGAAGATGATCCCATGGACTTTAAACGAGATTTACAATATCAATTTGACTACCCTGTAATCGACTCATGGAAAAATTTGGAAGACAGTGATGAAATTAGTATTCCCAATAAACAAAATGGAAACTACAGGGTGTATCACACTCAGTGGGCTAGACCACTTGATCATAAGAGGCATGGGGTAGTCATTACTTCTCAGAGTAGTGAGACACCTCTAATGGCCTTTTTTAAAAATGCCTACCAACCGAGCCAATAATGTAGATCCCATTACAAAGCTACCCAGATGCCCAGCATGCAGATATAGTCCTAATTATTTTATGATCAATGTTTATACATTTATTTTGTAGTTGTTTTATTTTAAACTTAATATATATAACCATATAAGGAAATTGATAGTATTGTACATATACAATATGTGAATATCGCTATATGTGAATGAGTGAAAATGTCGTTTTTTTGCTCAGTTATTTTCATACCTATTAAAGTGTAAACAACTGTAAATGGGTGGAAAATAAATATTTGCAATCTTCTTGGCAATCTGACTATATATTGGGTTTTTTTTGTATTTTCACTTGATTTCTTTGTGTCACTGAAGAGTAATATATATTAGAGAAAGTAACTAGACCTCTTAATCAAGAGGAACAGGGGTCCACATAAGTTAGTGAGAATTAAATCCAAATAACCCCCCTAAATAGAAGATCAGATCCATATGTAGATCAGGCACCAGTTGATATTCTATAGCAAGGGATCTCACTATTTTTGGTCTGTAGACCAACTGGTTACCTTCCAGTACTAATTAAGACTAGCTTTGAGAACCAGGACATTTCTAAAAGGCGGATACCATATGTGGCACACTAAATCTTCATATGATCTTGTACATATTTGATTAAAGTAAATTTTAACTGCAGTTATGCTCACCAACAATCTGTTTTTAACTGTAACTAACGGTGTATAGTATGTTTACTTGTCTCTTAGTTTCTGAGGACCGATAGATAAGGTAACAGGGACCGGCACTAGTCCTAGGATCGGCTGATGAGAACCAATGTTCTATAGTACACAAATGAGCCACTGACATGTGTTGCACATTTTAAAGGACCAACGTACTTCAGGAAAAAAGACAATTGATTGTGACATGACTTTTTTTTTGTTGAAAATTTAAGTTTTTGAGGACTCTCTTTGCATAAAGAAATCAATTTTGTGTTTGTTACATCACTTCCTTAAAGCTTTTGTTATATAACTGGATCAGATTAAACTTGGCACCATACTCCTTCTTCCTTCACAGGTCCAGAAACAGGAAGTTTGCATCAATAGATGCAATCACAGCTCTTCGGGAATGTAAACACCCCTCTTACATACACAGCTTCCACCAATGTATCATGGATGCCTCCAGTGTCCAGCAGGCTACACAATGTATTCATTTCGAATTAATAACATTGCCTCTCTAAATTATGTTCCTAGTTAAACCCAAAGTTGTAAACATATATATTATTTTCATTATATAGGGGACTTTTAAATCAAACAAATTTAGGAATCAAGGTGAGAGAACACACACTAGTTTAGCAATGACTAGTGCTCATTGCAATGCGAGCCTCGCAAAGCTCATTGCTGGGGTGGACACGCGGGACTTAGCTGGCGCTCATCCCGAGACACGCGGGACTGAGCTGCAATGAGGCCTCATTGCGAGGCCCCTGGACTTTGCGACAGACGCAAAATTAAGGCCTGTATGATGGACTGCGGGGCTCGCAAAAATAAAACTTTAATGACCAAACCACCAAACTGGAAAAGACAGTAAAAACACACAAATATGCTTCAAATAAATTTACACAATCACACCCAGCACAGGGGGAGAGCCAGTGAGACTGTGAGTGAGGTCGCAAGTTAATTTGAAACATATTTTCTCTTTTTGAACGATTGAAAATCGCTGAATTGCAAAAAAAATGGTGGCTGAAAAACCTAAAAATTCGGAAACAGTATGAAAATGAGGGACACAGGGAAGGGACAGGGTGGAAAGAGACACATGGCATTCCCAAGCACAAAAGTTGCAGGTTACCGAGGCCTGTAATGAACGATGAAGCCACTCATTGCTGGGCTCGCAATGAGTGACATAGCCTCGCATTGTGTGGCAAACAGCATTGCCAAGCTTCAAATTTTATTGCCGTCATTTGTGATGGGAAAGTCGCTAGTGTATGTATATATATATATATATATATATATATATATATATATATATATATATTTAAATTTAAGTGATACCTGTTACATGCAATTAGCTCTTACTTCTTAATACATTGTGGGGATACTTATACAACATTTTTACTAGATGGATGCCTAGAAAACCATGAATTGCATAAAAGTAAGTCTATTTTCATAATGCACACTTAAATGGGAGGTCTGGTCACCTTAGCCTAGTGCAGCTCTATGCATTATGAACCATGGTGCAGCTCAAAGTCTAGATAAGGATGACTACAACACAACTCCATTTAATACTTAGTGTTGATTAATGTTGATTCCTAATATACTGTACAGCAAATATACTTTTCCAGCATATTACCACACCCAAAAATCTTTTACGTCTTGAAAAATCTTGAAAAAAAAATTAAAACAATTCAATTGCAATACCCAGGATCAGGGAACTAAGGTATGACGATAAATGCCAGCATCACTAAGCACCTCTGAGACTTCAAACCTGTTATCAAATGTTGGGATAGCTGTCTGTTAGGGGAACTGAACAGAAAAGTAACTCCTTCAAAGCCTCAGAGAACCTTAAATTAACACTGTAGTGCCCATACCAAAGTTTAAGTGTAAATGTTATAATATCTTGTATTCACCCCTAGGACTTTACCATATTTTGTAGTGTTACAACTAGAAAATAAAACTGATTTATTTGTAGCGCTGTACATAAATTAAGTTCAGACAAAGATAAATAAAGATTAACATTTAGCAAAGGAAGGAGGGCCCTGTATTTGAGCTAGGAATCCAATGTCCATGGTGAATTCCCAAAGTAGTTAGGATAGAAACTCGCAGACTTACAATCTAAGGTAATGAGTATTCAACCCGAGCCAATAGTTGGTAGATTCACTTACATGAGTCTCTACCAGCTTTGGATAACTGGATCCTGTTGACCATTCTTTTTGACAAAATTGCCCAAGCTTTGTCAAGTTTGGTGGGGACTGTGATCAGCAATTTTTAAGTCTTGCTACAAACTCTCAATCAGATTTGAAGTCTGGGCTTTGACTTGGCCATTATACAAGATTCAGGCTCTTAGTTTAAACCATTCCATTACAGCTTTGGCTGTGTGTTTAGTGTTATTGTCCAATATAGAATGGAGAGAAAAGAAAATATCACTTTGAATGATTTTTAAATTAGTTAATATATTTTGTGGTTTTTAAGTAGGCTGGGTTTCCATAGTGATTAGATTATTTTAATAGCGCTGATACACAGCGGCGCGTGACCCCTGATGGAAGTTAGAAACGTGCCTGCGAGGCCCACGTTAGTGACGGCATTGCATGGCGCCTAACTGAAGCCAAATGTATAGCTTACAATAGCTGGCGTCCTCTCCTCAATACCATCCCTTATCCTAATACTTAGGTTGGCAAGAGTATTTAGACCTTGGTGTTAAGGAAATGCAGATTATTATGGGTAGAGTGGGACTTACCTTCAAATTTACTAAGTGGACACAACATGTTTTTTTATATCAGGGTAACTAGGAATCATGCAGTTACTCTTTATCACAATTGTGGTCAGATAGCACTATATTAGCACTTTATAAATAATTAATTTAGATATGCAGTGGGCACTAGCATGGCCAGATTACCCATTAAACCAACTAGGCAGCCGTCTAGGGGGCTTACCTGGAAGGGGCGCCACTTTTTAATGCTTTTTCATGCTGCAGTTTATAGACTGCCTACTAGGGGATACCCACCTAGAACAAGAGAGTTACACACAGAGAAAAGACAAAAATGGCTCTGTCCTCATTTGGAATACGGAGTACAATTTTGGGCACCACTTCATAAAAAGGACATTTTAGAGCTGGAAAAGGTACAGAGAAAGGCAACATAACTAATAAGGGGCATAAAGGGGCTAAGTTATGAAAGACTAACCAAATTAAACTTATTTTCTCTAGAAAAAAAGGTGTCTAAGAGGAGATATGATTACCTTATATAAATACATCCAGGGTCACTATAAAGATTTGTCGGTGGAGCTTTTTGTGCCAAGAGGTTTTCAACTGACAAGAGGACATCCCTTGAGGTTAGAAGTAAAAAGATTCCACCTTAAAGAAAGAAAAGGGTTCTTCACAGTAAGGGTGGTTTAATCTCTACCAGAGGAGGTGGTGACAGCGGATTCGATAGATAACTTTATAAGGGGACTGGATTTATTTCTAATTAAAAAGGGAAATAAGGGTTATCATGGTTAATTGGAGAGACAGTATTGATCCAGGGAGAAATCTGATCGCCAGTATCTGAGGTCAGGAAGGAATTCATTTTTTTTTTTTTCTTTGAGACGATTGGCTAAGTCTCATTTTTTTTTTCTGTTTGCCTTCCTCTGGATTAATTAATAATAAAAAATAAAATAAAAATAATGAAATAATTGATTAATAATTAATTAACAACAAATTAATTAATATTTAATCCTCATATTGCAGATCAGAGGAAATCTCAAAAGGTTGAACTTGATGGACTGAAAATCTTTTTTCAACCTTAATTACTATGGCCCTCATTCAATTGCGATATGGCCAATTGAATATGGCTCTAAATAAGCACATAGCATATTTTTTTTAAAGAAGTTTTTAGTTAGTAAAAATCTTGCTTTTGGATAGATGCTTACGAACTAAAAACTTCTTTAAAAAAAATATGTTATGTGCTTATTTAGAGCCCTATTCAATTGGCCAAACTGCAATTGAATGAGGGCCTATGTAACTATGTAACTATATTCTTACCATATTTTAATAATGGTCTTAACAGTGCAAATAGGATGTTAAAAAGGCCTGGTATATCCAGAAACAGGTGCATTTACCCAGAGATTATGTGACACTTTATTTGAACAAAGGTGGACTCATTGTTACTTCTAGAAACAATTGGTTCCACCAGAGCTTATTTAGGGGTTTCACAACTGATGAAGACTTTTCAGTTGTATCCTTATCCAAGTTTATTTCCTTGTCAAGGTAATGTCATACAACATAAAGTCTCCAGCCAATGAAGAGCATCTGCTCTTGTCTACAAATAAACTTGTGTCTGATCATTTAGGACTGCTTCCCAGTCAGAGTGAAAGACCTTATGATGGTGGAGACAAGCAGGTCAACTGGAGATTAAAAAGTTTTATATTGAATATTACTTTTCTAAACATTGAATATGATTATCATTAAAGGTAAAGGTATAATTAAAAGATTTTGCCCCTGTTAAAGAGGAATTACAGTTGTGCTTTAGACTTTGGGCAACCATTATGCTTTTTTCAACACAATGGGAATGTGACAGCTACAACTGCCAGAGTATTCATTAGTTTACAAGGATACACACTCATGAGATACTAGAGGGCAACAACCAAAGAGAAAAAGGAATAATAGTAAGGATAACTTGCATATGACATTTAAACATATAAAGGTTGCTTTACAAACAACCTCATAAAAAATCTAGTTATTTGAAGTACTATATAGAAAAAACGGAGCATGATGGTCCTTTAACGTGCTTTCTCTTTAATAAACACTGTTGTTTTCCTGCCTACTAAGAGACATTTCTTAATTCGTGTTTTCAGATAAATTGCACGCAATACATTGCTATAAAATATTCAGTGTCGTGATTTTCACAGCTTGATGTCATTATGTACAGAAACACTGTGTACTTCTAAAACTACTGCAAAGAGATAATAGTCACAAATAAATGTTTTTACATTGCAAAGCAGCAATCATAAAATTATAACTGGAAGTGATGTTTCCCATTCGGATACAGTGGTTAGTTATTTTAGTATTATTATCACACTCTTGACATTAGTATATTTTATAGGCAGCTATATTTATATTTAGTTCTAATAATTCATATAAATGCTCATATTTATCTAACACCCAGAATTTTGCTGTTTATAATGTTTGTTTAATCTATTTTCATCTAACTTAGTCAAAAAAAAAAGGGGGCAGCAACTAGTGGGATTTGATTTGTCAATCTTCCATATCTATTCAGTCCCACCCACTATCTCTATTTAGTCCCACCCCCTAGTGCAGGGGGTGTATACCTTTTTATACCTACCACCTACTTTTGATGGTAAAATTTCCTTACCACCCACCAGTGTCGCAGTATCTCATTTCTGGTTACATAAATCATATGACCCTAGCTATGTATCGCCCTGTACTTACTAGATAGTGACCCGGTCCTGACTGCTGTCCCTAGGCTCTCTTATCAGCTCTCCAATGAGCCAAATGTGGTTCTGCGGGTCTCCAACATGTGATATCACTCGTCATGGACGCCACCTAGATGTTACCCTGCCGCCCAGCATGAAAGCTTGAATCGCCCACTAATGGGCGGTAGGGACCAGGTTGACTATCACTGCACTAGTGCAACCAATCATGTAGATAAAAGAACTTGCAACCCCAAACCAGAAATGGTTGTAATTCAATTAATTCAGCAGCAATTTCAAAAAGGAAACAGTTTTTCCACATGCTTTTCAACCATCTTTTTAATGGTGCACAGCACATCATTTGACTTCAATAGCCCTTTAACATTTCTCGGTCCTTTCCCTTTTCGTATGCGCCACTCTGCGAGAGTGGCATGCGCGCCACGGCCAATGTGGGGTCTACAACATTGGCGCCGTGCATGCTTAGCTACCGCCATCTAATGATGGAAAATCAGTAGTACGCAGTGCAGGGAACATGCGCCATCTACTGTTTAAAATGTGGTAATGTAATGTTATTGTGTTATCGTATTGTGGTGTTTTCTATAATTTTTGTGTTTTAATAAAAGGTGTTTTTATATGTGTGTTTTGTATGGTTTTTTTTATACTTTCTACTACAATTTGTTTTCTGTTATTAGGGTTAGGGTTTAGGGTATAGTTAGGGGTTAGGGTATGGTTAGGGTTTAGGTGTTAAGTGTAGGGTATGGTTAGAGTTAGGGTTTAGAGTACGGTTAGGGTTTAGGGTACAGTTAGGGTAAGGTTAGGGTTAGGGTGTGGTTGGGGTTAGGGAAAGGTTAGGGTTTAGGGTTAGGGTACGATTAGGGGTTAGGGTACAGTTAGGGTTAGGGTATGGTTAGGATACATTTAAGGTGAGGGTTAGGGTACGGTTAGGGTGTTGGTATGTAAGTGAGAAAGAATTAGAGAGATGTTAACTGTTTGAAACAAATTTTATTAGGTGTGAAATATATATTAACAGTTTTTATAACTTTTAGAACAAAAAAGTTTTTATAGAATAGTGCAAAATGTGAATAATTATATTTAATATTTAAATGAATGTTCATAATGTTGGTGGGGAGTATTCCCCACCAACATTATGTTGGTGGTATCAGGGTGTTGGCTCTTCTATCTGGAATGGCTATGAGGAATGCTTCATGGCTTTCTCGAGATATGCCTCCTAACACCCATTGTTCTGGAAGAAGTCTTACTGTGTTACTTTCTCTTTTGGAAAATAGGCTTTCATCAATTTATATTGTTTCTGGTACTCCAATTGATATAGGGTTTTTTTGTAGTGATGCGGCACATATTTCGCTCCCCGTGCAGGCCTCTCTCTCTCCACGTGCTGGCCTCTCTCCCCGTGCTCCTCATGCTGGCCTCTCTCTCTCCCCGTGCTCCTCATGCTGGCCTCTCTCCCTCTCTCCTCATGCTGGCCTCTCTCTCTCCATGCTCCTCATGCTGGCCTCTCTCTCTGTATGCTGGCCTCTCTCCCCATGCTCCTCATGCTAGCCTCACACCGCATGCTGCATGTGGCAGCCTCACTCCCCTCTACTTGGTATTGCTGTCCTATCCCTTTTAGCAGGGTTAAAGTGCACACAGTTATAGTATTCTTTTTTTTTATATCTGTATATCTCACATGTCGAGCCATGCCAAGCCAGGTCATACCCTACCATACCCCTTGCAGGCCGAGCCATGTCATGCCATAACATTCACCTTGGAGGCTGAGCCATGCCATATCATAATGTACGTGCCATGTTATACCGCACTGTACTCCTTGCACGCCATACCATACCATTCCCCTTGCAAGCCGAGACATGCGACACCTTAACATTCCCTTTGGCACACTGAGCCATATCATGGCATAATGTACCCCTCACATGCCAAGCTCTGCCTTACCAGCACATTCCTCTTATATGCTGAGCCATACCATAATGTATACCTCGCATACCGAGCCATGCCATTCCATAAACGCGCCAGTGTACGCAGCGCCATAACATACCACTATATTCCCTTGCATGCCGAGCCATGTCGTATTGTACTCACTAGCAAACCATTACTCTCCTACTCTCTACCATCACATTCCATTCAATTTTTGATTTCCACATACATATACACTACCAATGAAATCAGCAAGCTTTCCAGGGTTTCCCAATCCAATTATCTCCATATCTAATACTTTGTACTTTTTGGCCAGTAATCATGCTAGGACAATGTAGCTAAAATGCCACACCTCAGGCTACTACCACTGGAGAGAAAGCCCTGACCACAAATAACAGGTTAAAAGTAACCTGAAGTTGTGGGAGGGGCTGGAACTCCCCCTCACTCTATAAATACCTCTTACCCTAATCAAACCCCAAGCTGGCATCAATTTACCCACCTACCTCACCCTTCTTTCTAACTTCATTTTACTCTTCCTAGCCCTCTAATCAGGCTAGGACAGCATAGCTAAAATGCCACAACTCAAGCTACTATCACTAGAGAGAAAGCCCTGACCACAATTGTATATTTATGGCTCCATGAATATATGAATAATAATACTTTTTGGAAATCTAGTATTGATCCTAAGAACCAGGTGTTGTTTCTTACTCGGATTGTAGTGCAGCATATTCTTTTGTGGCATCTCCATACTTTAGTTTTATCACATATTATAATTGTCTAACTGCGATTCGTCGTCACGCTTCAGACGAATCGCAGTTAGACAATTACAAACTGCCGCGCATGCGAAGAGCGCGGCGCGAGTCACGCATGCAAAGAGCGCGGCGCGAGCCGCGCATGCGCAGAGCGCGGAGCGAGCCGCGCTTGCGCAGAGCGCGGCACGAGCCGCGCATGCGCAGAGCGCGGCACAAGCCGCGCTTGCGCGCAGCGCGGCCCGAGAGCAGATGAAAGAGTGGGGAAGAGGGGGGGTAGAGGCACAGAGGGAGAGTGGGGAAGAGGGGAGGGAGAGTGGGGAAGAGGGGGGGAGAGGCACAGAGGGAGAGTGGGGAAGAGGGAGAGTGGGGAAGAGGGGGGGGAGAGACACAGAGGGAGGGGGGAGAGACACAGAGGGATAGGTGGGAAAGAGACACAGGGGAGGTAGAGGAGGGGGAAAAGACACACGGGAGGGAGAACAGGGGGAAGATACACATGGGAGGGAAATGGGGGGGGGGAGGGGAACAGACACAGGGGGAAGAGGGAAAGAGACACAGGCCAGGGGGGAACAGGCACATTCACATGCAAATTCACTGTAAAGTGCTGGTAGTCACAGACAGGACAAATAGGATTCCAGTAGCAGGAGGTATCGTGGGCAACATCAGGTAGCTAGAGACAGGAAGGTAGCTGTATGATCGAGCCAGGCAAGCAAGAAACTCTGGGATGGAGCCAGACGAGTTGGTTAACTCTGGGATGAAGCCAAAACCAGCAGGCAGCTCTGGGATGGAGCCAGCCAGTTGGTTAACTCTGGGATGGAGCCAGACGAGCAGGTAACTCTGGGATGGAGCCAAACAAGCAGGTAACTCTGGGATGGAGCCAGACGAGCAGGTAACTCTGGGATGGAGCCAGACGAGCAGGTAACTCTGGGATGGAGCCAGATGTGCAGGTAACTCTGGGATGGAGCCAGACAAGGTGCAGTCAAATGGTCCAGTGGTTAGGTGAAGGCAGAAGACAAGAGGGGAAACCCAAATGACAAGCCATGGTCGAATACCATATAAATCAGGAATATGCTGAGTCAAGAAAGAAGATCTCAATGACTGAGCCTCTGGGATCCAGGTGGAGATGACCAGGTGTTGCAATCCCAAACTAGGCACTGGAAGGATAGATCTTAAAGGTGTAGACACCGCATATATCTGTCCCTGGTGGCAGAGCAGGTAATAACCATTGACTGTGAGCTTTGTTTCACCTTGTCCTTGCTCTGCCATGCTTTGCTGTCTGTAAGCGTTCCTGATATTTCCTTTCTGTCTCCAAATATCCCACTTCTAGACCAATAATATCACCACACACTGATATCTCTCTCAGTTGATTTAATTATACATATATGAATGCAGGGAGATAAGAGGGAGCTAGGAGGAATGTAGTGGTGATGGAATGGATACAGTGGATGGCATGCCCGCTCGGTTGCACGGACATGACTTGGGAACAGAGAGGAGAACGAAGAGATATTTTGGAGTATTTGGGTTTTGGCAGCCTTCAGGAATCGAAGTATACAACAGGCTGTTTGTATTGGATCACAGCTTAAGAGGTCATGGGCCTTACGTCAATGAAATTATTGCCGGGGCCACATTTAGGAAAATATGGAACACTTTCCCATTTATCATTTTGACACACCTACCATATGTTTACAAGGTACCCATCCATGACAATATAAAAATGGAGAAACAGCAGTAATGAAGGGAAATCTGGGACCCTTTTTTACAGAGATGGAATAAATGGAATGTATTTGTATGAATATAATCCTCTATAACCATAATGTCAAGATTTACCATCTGCAGAGATCTTGGATCCTAGGAAAATAAAACCTTTCACTACCTCCATTTCTTCCTTACCTATTTGCCAGGAACTGAGATAGCAGTTTTCCATGATCTTCATCTTTTTAACGTTGAGCAGCAGGCCAGCTTTTGCACGCTCTACTTTTCACCTCATCAATAAGTCCTTTAGTACCTCCTCACTTTCAGCCATCAGAGTAGTATCATCCGCAGATCTGAGGTTGTTGATATTTCACCCAGCAATATTGCGCATGATGTTCTCCGCGTATGAGTTGTATAAAAAGGTGAAATATACAACCTTTCCCGATCTTGAACCACGTTGTTGTTCCGTGTTCGGTTCTGACTGTGGCGTCTTGGCTCACATATAGATTCCCAAAGAGCCAAATGAGATGGTCTGATATAACCATCTCTTTGGCACATTTTGTTGTGTGCCACACAGTTAAAGGCTTTAGAATAGTAAATGTTTTTCTGGAACTCGCTTGCTTTCTCTAATACCCAAAGCACATTGGCAATTTTATCTCTGGGCCTCTTCCTTTGTGGAACCCGGCTTGCATATCTGGTAGTTACTGGTCCATATATTTTTGGAGGTGAGCTTATAGGATCTTAAACATTACCTCGCTGGCATGTGCAATAAGTACAATTGTTCAATAATTGGAACACTCTTTGGCACTGCCTTTTCTGGGTATTGAGATGTAGACTGAACTTTTCTATTCTGCTGGCCAAATTTGTTGGCATAAGGCAAGCAAGAATCATCTTGTAGCATTTTGAATAGTTCAGCTGGGCTCCTTAGGATCCATCTCACTTCATTCTCCAAGATGTCTGGCTGCAGCTTATTGGACAAACCATTGAGGTCATCAATGCTGTTAAGATCCTTCCTGTATAGATATAGATATAGTGTTTTTCTGCCAACTCAACTTTATCTAATCTGCTTCTGTTATGTCCCTACCATCTTTTTCTCCTATCACAGCCACTTTGGTATGAAAGGTTTCCTTGAGATCCCCGATTTTCTTGAATTTCAATTTAAATAATGTTGACATTTATTTGGTTGTTATCAAGCACTGCTTTGGCCACCCTTTAACTAATTATGAGGGCTGCTCCATTCTTGACCACTGTAGAAGATTTGGCGGTTGTCTGATATGAAATTTTCCATTCCAGTCCATTTGAGTTAATTAATTCCCAGGATATCAATGTTTAATCTTGTCATCTCATGTTTGACCACTTCCAGATTGCCTTGGTTCCAAGTTCTAACATTCCATGTTCCTATGTTGAACAGCGGACTCGACTTTGGCCCAACAACTTAATTAGATCTGGTGCTACTCGTACTCGCCCTCTGCTCTTCCCACTAATGTGATACATGAGGGGCTCATCTTCCAGTGCCATATGGTTATGTCTATATATATGCTTTTCTATAAAGTTAGATCCTGTATATTAAAATATATAAAGATTATTGAAAACTGGTAATATCAGGTAACTAGAAATATATTCCTGCTAGAGAGTATAAATGTACCCTTTTTCCCTCCCTCCCTCCCTTCCCCTACCTTTTCCCGGTATTACTTTTTCATTGTTTTTACAATGGAACAAACCTATACAGAGTACTTTTGATATATCCCATTTTATTTAGTATTATTGTATTGTACTTTACAAAATGTGAAATATAAACATAGCTAGGGTTCCACAAATATTGGATATTATTTATAAATTGTATTTATGTATAGTAAAGTTACAATGAAGTTTGTAACATTTGTTGACGGTATATGGTATGTTCAATTGTCTGTTCTGTCTCTCTCTGTGCTCTGTGTGCTCTCTGTTTCTCTCCCTCCCCCTCTCTCTTCATCCATCACTCCCCCATCCCTCTCTCACTCCCCCATCCATCTTTCCCCCCCTTTGTATCTTCTATTTCCCTCCCACATCCCTCTCTGTCTTCCGTCTTTCCCTCCCTCTCTCACAGCGCATCTACTAACTATTATGCTGCTGTATAATCTACTTTTATTTTCCAGTTATTTAGTTTCTGTGGTGGGAGTCCCTGAATATACATAAACGTTATATCTGCACGATGGGAAGGTGGCATATACAGGTGCAAGTACATGAGTTAGGTTTAATGGAATGCTAGTTAGTATATAGGTACACACTTTCTTGAGATGGAAGCTGCAAGAAGCAGGCTTAGTAAAAAAAAAAGAAAGCCAGCAGTAAATAATACTGTAATTGTATATAAACATGAAAAAAAATCTATATTAATTACTTTTGAAGTACTGATTGTAACATAATCCCAGACTGCAGAGCCATCTACTGTCAGTTTATGCACAAGATTGCAGATCTTTGCTTACTGGGTCACACAAATGCTTTTTAAAATAAATGTAAAATCTTATCTGAATTAAATACAGTTCAATCAATTTATATTTTCTAGTTTAATACTGAGTTAGAGATTATTTAATATTATTTGAAATCTGTGCAGTTTCATTCTAGGAATCTGCAACAAAAATTAACATCACATATATAGTTGTCAGCATGCGGGTTGTTGCTAACGCTTGTGGGCTCGCATAGCGAGCCTGCCGCCGTTGCTGGCTAGTAGCGTCAAAGGTGTTCCTTGCGCTGGTGGAGATGAGCGCTCATCCCTACGAACCCCTACGACATTCGGACCGCAAATGCGGACCATCGCAAAGCGAGGGGCCGCATTTGTGAAGGTGGAGGCTCCCATGTCGGCTGCAATGGGCCACAGGCTCATTGCAGGCTGCAAATGCAGACCCTCACGAACTGCCAGATAACTTTGCAGGTGTTTATTTTGGCCACTACAGAGTAGACTGTAATCCTAATTAGCACAACAAAGCAGCTGATTAATATGTATTTAGAGCTCATTTCCCCTTCTGGGTAGCTACCTTGTCATGGTCAAGGGGCTTGTGTACCTCAATGAAGCTGTAAGCTAAACCATGTAGGTTCACCCAAGTGACAAGTAATAACAGAGAGGTCAGACAAATCCTGGTCCAATAGAGAAGAAACTGTCAACCGACTGCAGGATCTTTGCCATGATAACCTTATTGATTGCTACAACCAGAGATATAACTATAGAAGTGCCTGGTGTGCTCTGTGGTCCATAGTGTCACAGAGAGTCGGAAACGACTAAACAACTAAGCAACAACAACAAACTCTCATTTGAATATAAATGCAGAAAGAACAACTTGAAATTTTGCAGGACTGATTCATTTTAGAATAAAATAAATAACAAAACAAACAGACAGTTGTTCATGCTCTTTAAGAATAACCTAAAAAACAACTTGATTCTGTGGAGACCCTTTAAGAAAAAAAAACATGTTTTAGAGCCTTTATTAGTTCCCACTTTCCCTGGTTCATGAAAATGGCGGGTTGGACGAGGCCTGAAATAAGCGTCGAAGCCGTTCATTGCAGAGCTCACGATGATCGCAGAAGGCACTCATTGCGAGGCCCGCAAGTTAGAGGGGGGAGCCTTGCATTGTCTGGCAAACAGCATTGCCAGTCTTCAAATTTTATTGCCGTCATTTTTGACGGGCAAGTCGCTAGTATAATTACAACTAGTCCACTCCTATGCAATACAGCTAGGTTTGCTTTAGGTTCAGGACAGGCTCTTGTTGTTTACCACAGGGACCCTAGCAAGTTTTGAGGCTTCAAATAAGTTGAGCCTTCCATCTAGGAGGATCTCACAAGGATAATAGGTCTTCTCCATTTCTATCAGCGTTTGGCACCTATCCTGTTTTATGTGCGCCTTTGTTGGAGCGCACCGCTGCCAACTCTAGGAACGGTAGCAAGCCTGTGTCTAGCGGCATAAAATAGGTAATACACCCCAACCCCGTAACCCTCTAACCCTCACTTCCTA
Source organism: Discoglossus pictus (assembly GCA_027410445.1). Taxonomy (NCBI): domain Eukaryota; kingdom Metazoa; phylum Chordata; class Amphibia; order Anura; family Alytidae; genus Discoglossus; species Discoglossus pictus. The sequence continues at coordinate 416,395,080 of CM050165.1, read as the reverse complement.
ACCTTAACTGCCTAACCCTCTAACCCTAACAACTTTCCGGGCGTAGTTGCTCATTTATAGTACTAGATGGCTCTAGGTGGGGGCACGCTGTTCCGACGAACAACGGCGCACACAAAACAGGATAGGACCAGCGTTTGTATTAATTGAATTAAATACTGTGACCCATCTATTGTGTAACTAATGTTTATGGCAGTCCTGGTTTATAATGCCACTGATGTGATTGTTCTGCAGTTTTAAATGTAGATAGTTAAAAATTATAGTATTCATTTATTTTAAACATTGTAAAAAAACATTTTGCACTATATCAAGTTATTCAAATGTATGAATCTTCAGTGGTCCTTTAAAGAAAGCAAAGATTATCTCGTAAAATAATACATTTTATAAACGTCTGCACAAGCAGTAGAGTCACTTGTATTATCTGATATCAGTCACTATCTCAGTCCCTGCAGGATGTCACATTGAGTTCACTTCGCTATTTGGGTTAGTTTGTCCTTCGCGGTGCGCCGTTCAGTGCCCATTGCGCATGCGCGGAAGCAGCTCTGCGTGACAGGAGCATCATGGCGGCTTCCAGGAGGTTACTGACTGTGATACTGCACCGGAGAGCGGGTGAGGAGCGGGGAGAACAAGGCTGGAGATATACTTATTATGAAACGCGTATCACTCTTTATTAAACCATAGTAATAGGAATTATTCATGATAATAATGATTTGTGTATACTTGTCCTGATAACCTATATGTATTAGTGTGTTATTTAATGTCCAGATATTGCAAACCCTGATGAGATGATACTATACACAGTACTCAAGATATATAGTCATTTTATATATATATATATATATATATATATATATATATATATATATATATATGATCATTATATCCTGACCATGCATTGGTTGTAATCCAGTCTTATTTATTAGGGGATAGTAAAGTGTTAGGAAGGGTTCCCTGCTGGTTAGGATTTGGTGCTTTCACCACTGCGACCTGGGTTCAATTCCAGTCAGGGAACCAAGAGGTCACGCCACCCTGAAGCCGAGCAGGGCTGGGCCTGATCAGTGCTTGGATGGGAGACCACCTGGGAATACCAGGAGCTGTATACTGTGGCCTACTGGAGAGGGAACTGGGAACCCACTCAGTATCTCTGCCATGAATACCAAATGGATCGGCATGGTGTGTTGTGAACCATGAGGACACGACTGAGCGATGCAAACAAACACACAGTGTTAGGAAGCTAAGCATAAGAGAGCCACTAACATGCCAGGATTTCAGGTTCACTCTGCTAATTTGTTGAGGTTTTCTCAGATTTAGCACAGCTGAGTCATTCCGTTTGATTTGTGTCCGAGACAGAGATCCTAGACTGTGGGCAACACTCATAAGAATTGCTACCACTGCAATAGTATCCCATTCCAGCTTAAAATACGGTACGCCTGCTCCTCTAATAGAGGATAAAAAGTATAAGATCTGTTCCAGCAGTAGCGACCTTGACTGAATCCAGACTGAAGATGCAAAATCCATGTGCAAAACATGCTGTGCCACAGTATACATTGCTAGGCAGATGAAACCAAAATTATGTCTTTATTTTCTATGTTAAAACTTAGGAATAGCTTATTCATTCAAATCTAAAAAGTGTCCTTATAAGCAACAAACCAAACCTCTTTTCTAAATCTTAAAAATGACTAGGATCTATCCCTCTTTGCCTGCGCATTTCTTCTGCAGCACTGACAGCTGCAGTTACAGGTGCCATCCGCCAGAGGGCGCTGTGAGTTTTGAGGCGCCATCAAGTTCCAGGGAAGACAAAGAGCTATTCTCCCCTCTGACGTGGCGCAACTCGACGGTGCTGAATAGACATCGAAGCCATCGATATGTTCAGCGCGGGCACGTAGCCCCCCAGGGCCTCGGACGCGCCTCTCATAGCTCAAGGCCTCTTCTGTTGGCGCGCCTTATATGCTACGATCAGCAGTGCCATCTGTCGGCCGGCGACGGAACTGCAGATGTCAGATTTTGCGATGGTGAAGAGGGAAAGCACTAATTTACTGTATTAATTAAAAATATGAAGTAATTGTTGAGTACTCAGTTTGTTGCATGCATTAATTATTTGATCAGAAATCAAGTGAAGCCAAGGAAGAAGGTGAATTAGTATGAGGCATGTTAATATAGGAACTAGTTAAAGGACCACTGAATCGTCATATTTATACTATGCTATTTTGAAGAGCTTGACTTGGTAATGCTCAAGCTATTTTACACAGTTTAGAATAATGAATTACTGCCTTTAGTGTATAATTGCTGTATTCCCTCTAGCTTTAATGATGATGGTCATTTTGTATGTATTCCTAAAAGGATTTGGCACCTTAGAGGAGTGGAACTAATAATGGATTTAGATCAGATCTGTATTGCTATCCACATAGCTCACTTGACAATATAACTCATAGTAAGGCCCCACAGGATATCCAACTCCCTCAAGCTACAGAGAAAGATGGAATCCCCCATGACACATTGAGTCATCTAAATATAAGATTTTCTCAAAAACTGTTTATATGTTCCTTGTGTAGCTGCTTACCCTGTTGACTTGTTATGTACTTCACAAGCATATGGGATTTTTATTCAGTGTACTTGTTAAAGATTTTTTTTTATTAGTTTACTTAGCTTTTTTATGACTCCTTTTTTTTTTTTTTTTTTTTTTTTGAGTGTTAGGCAACCCAGTTTTAAGAGGACTGCCAGCAGGCCAGGTTTTCAGTATGACCCCAAGTGATCAATGAGTCAACGTGAGTAACACAGGTTTGTTAAATCCGAGAGACCTGAATACAAAAGCTTAGAGAAACAGAAATCCTGGACTGTTGGCGGTCCTGGTAGGACAGAGTTGCTCATCACAGGTCTATAACCACTCCACATATTGATTTCTGTAAAATATATACTTTGTATAAAAAGCAAGTGCGTAAATATATGTATGTAACTGTTCACTCTTTCCTATCTCTGAAGGATTGTTCACTGCACCTGTGCGGCTCCTTAGCGATGGAGAGCCTACAAAGTTCAAACCTCCCCCCAAACCTGTTATTGTTGATAAGACGAAGACCCAGGAATCACAAAGAAGGTGATGAACCCTTTACTTTTACATGCAACCACAACATTCAACAAACGAATCATTAGCATTTAAACAAGTTGAATGTTTAACAAGTGCTGTATACACATATGAGACAGTATTTGTATACCATGTATGACATAGGTGTATATGAAAAAAATGATAAATAGGTAAATATCTACAAAACTATCAAGATATTGGAAATACAATTTTTAGTTTTTACTGCTCTGTAACTAGAATTTATTGAAAATTATCCATATTTTAATATCTTTGTTGCAGGTTTCTAAGCCCGGAATTCATACCTCCAAGGTCTAGGAAAGACCCATTGAAGTACTATCTTGAGAGGAAAGACATGATTGCAAGACGGAAGGCGCTGAACATTCCAGAATTCTATGTAGGTCAGTGACTGTGCGGTTACTATATATCTACTATATAAGTGTACACCAAGACATTGTATAGCAGAGATTGAAGTGGTGGAGAACTTTCAGACGTTGCATACATGTGTCCCATGGAAAAACATAGGAATGGGGAGCTTCTCCAGAGGTTTATCATCATTTAACCATGAATACACCTCACAAAAGGAAGTATTAATTCTAACTAAAAATGTTTTTTCATCCAGCATATATAAGTTTAAACATTGCAGAATGTTGCACAAGGGCTATTCTGCATTAGAACAATATGACCAGCTTATTGTAGTGTTTCACCTTTATTTCCATCTGTATTTATGTACTTTATATAGTTTAATTATACATTGAAGTCAGCTCTTATGCATTTCAAAGAGAAGATTTTAATCATAATTGATTTGCATGAAAATGTTGTGTTTCATAAGTGTACTTAGAACATTATTTTCTGTCTAGATTGTAAAGAATAAATTACTTTCACTTTAATAGCACTCGATAGAGATATATTATCTTGAGGAAGTATTAATAGACCCCCTTAGATCACTCAGATTTATATTTATCAACGGAAACCAGCATTAGAATCATATTCACAACATGTAAGATTTTTTTTTACACATATTTCACTGATTTTAATAAAGTATAATATTTAGAGGATATTTATCTGTGCACTCACAATTATATAAATTCCCTTTACACCCTAAGTATATTTTTATTTGGAGGATATATATGGGTGTCTCTCATTACTAGTAAGGGTCCATACAGACTAAGGATGCTTTATAATGATCAAATTACCTTATGTAGGTTACAAATAAAATATACCATCAAAAATTATTTGTATGTAGATAATTCAATCCAAGTATGGATTAAGGTACGATCAATCCATCTTGTTGGTTATGTTATAAGGCTAGGCTTAATGTACAATAGTTGTTAGCAAATATATTTTGAAGAAAAATTCAGTTTACAGATATGTCACCATGGTGGTTAATGCACTACGGTGCAATACCATAAGACTTCTGTTTCTGCCCCCATGTATTGCAATTTAAAGTAAAGATAGCTTCTCATATGTTTGTGTTGTTTTTCATTTAAAATAAATTAACATTCTATTAGGTTTTGAACACTTATATCTTGCAATAATTATAAACACCATCAGGTAATCACTGATGGTGTTAGAGACATTACTGCGCATGTCCGCATTACATTATACAACTGTCGTGGTTACTGCAAGGTTTATAAAGGGCTCCGACGGCCTGTGGAGTTTCATCCTTGAGAAAGACGTCTAATGACGTCGAAACGCGTCAGCCTTTGATGACATAGCACGCCCTTACGCTAAGGGCACGCTGGCGTCTCATTCCACAACAGTACTGTGTGTCTGTGTAAAGAGCATGCATGTTTACCCTCCCTGTCCTCATCCATATGTCTGAATGCTGATATAGCTGCATGAGCGATTTCTACTAGATAGATCTGCAAGAGACAGACCTTCTATTGCAGAGCAGAATTCTGCTCCGATTTGTCTCTTTTCTCCTTTTCAAAGAAAGTGTGCATATCTTTAAATTCCTCATAAAGAGGGGGATTATTACTAAGTAGCCCAGAGTCCAGGTGAATTACCTGGTTAGAAACAGAGATTTACCTTGCACATAGGGACCAGGTAAACCACCTCTTTAAGAACAGATATATTGCACATTGAGAGAGTCTCTATTTTGGGACTAGACCTACAGTGCACGAAAAGAGAGATTGTAGATACCATAGTTAGTCCCCATTAATGGAATTTAACTGTGGGACAGCCTTTTCAATTATAGTGAGTTCAAATTCGCATGCAGATAAATCTGTGGCATTTGTATCCACCAAATAGCTCCTAGACCAGGTATACTACCTGGTTAAGAATAGAGATATATTGCATATAGAGACCAGGCAAATTAACTGGCTAAGAACAGACATATTACATGTAGAGAGAGTCTCTACTGTTTGCCCCCCTTGACGGAATCCAATGTGGGATGTCTCTTTAATTATAGTGAGTTTGAATCCTCATGCAGACATTTTTGTGGTATCTAAAGTTTAGAAACTAAGCAATTTTGGAACAAAGAAATTTGCATGATATCTACAAGACAGGGTGAATGAAGATCACATTTAAAGAGCTGGATAGCTGCCTTAAATCCTTCAAAACATCAATAAAAATGCACCTCTTTAAAGAAGCCTATAACCTTCCTCCCTAACATGCTCAGCACTACTCTCTCCCTACTGTACCACATACACACTTAAACCTTTAGATTGTAAGTCTGCGAGTTTCAATCCTGCAAGGTGCTTTAGGGAAAGCACTATGGACACCGGATTCCAAGCTCAAAGACAGGGCCCTCCACTCTTTGCAATGTGTGAATCTTGAACTTGTCTTTGCCTGTAACTTAACTTATGTATAGCGCTACGGAATATGTTGGCGCGTTACAAATAAACGATAATAATAATATAAAAATTGACACACACGAATATTGTGGGTGAGAGAAAATTACCCTTCTATTAAGAGATACAAATAAACATCAGGTGGTAATAGATCTCACAAAATCAGCCTATTTTTGTTCGATCCGGGATTTTTTATTTATTTATTTTATTTGTTTTTAAATTTGCCGTTGTGACCCAAAATTAATAAAAATTCTGTTAATATGTGAACATTTTATCCCATTTTGTTATCTACTTATGAAGTTTCATAAGTGTACAAACAACTTATTGTAATTTTTAAAAATGGTTCTTTTCTGAGAAAATTTACACTGAATATTTCTGTTTCAAACAGAAGAAATTCCTTTACTCAAATAATAAGCAAAGTTGCTGCTTGTGTTATGTCTCCTGTATTTATTAGGTAGCATTCTTGCTGTGACCATGTCAGATCCATACGCAAGTGGAAAGACGAATAGATTTGTAGGAATATGCACCCAAAGATCAGGGCGTGGCCTTGGGGCTACATTTGTACTTAGGAACGTCATTGAGGGTCAAGGTAAGTGTTTGAGTGTTGAGTGCCTTCCTGTGGTATGAGTGGGCCCAGACCATAATGCTGTCGCCATCAGCTTGTGTTTTCTAACTGCTTGCTGTAGTTCATTTTACAATAATACTGATAGTTTGATAAATTCAAGAGAATTTAGGATTTAGATTAAATTCTGTGTCGTCAATACTTATTCCAGTAGTTAGGGTACATGCACAAATGTACTATTTATTTTCTATATATAGAGAGATATATATATATTTTATATATATTCGGATATAGACCTATATATATATATATATATATATATATATATATATATATATATATATATATATATATATATATAATAAGGATCCTTCTTTTGCAGTGACAGAAAATATGTCACTGTACACACATTTAATGGTAAAACTACTCTTGTAATTTTTTTTTTTTTTACTTTTTCCAAGGTGTGGAGATGCGATATGACACGTATAGTCCCCGTATCCATGAAATACAAGTAATAAAGTTGGAAAAGAGACTTGATGATAACTTGATGTACTTGCGGGATGCTCTTCCTGAATACAGTACGTTTGATGTTAATATGAAGCCTGTCATTAGTACACCAGAAGGAGAAGTTCCTGTAAATGAGGTGAGTAAAACATTGAAGATAGTTTAAATTGATTATGATACACTTATATATGTTTGTATTTTTCAACACTGCAAAATACAAATTCAGTGTTCCTTGAGGTACTGTATGTTTGCCTACAGGAAATAAAATAAAAAAACAACCTATATTGTTGTGTAAGCATAATATAGGCTTAATTCATCTCAAATGATGTGACCCGTTTTAACCCTCAATGTCTGATCAATTTATACCCACTTTGCAGCTGGTGATATATACTGAGCTCAATATATTTCTTATCTAAAACAATGCCAAATTATTTGTGCTCACAGTATGTCTCTCAATCTTTCATCTTTAAGCTGAAGGTCAAGATGAAACCAAAGCCTTGGTCCAAACGATGGGAGAGACCCCAATTTAAGATTCAAGGAATCCGCTTTGAACTTTACCTTAATGAAAAACACATTGAATCTGCAAAAAAACATGAAAAGCCATGGGAGGAGTTTGATTTGATGAAGGAATACGACACCACTGAGATCGAGAAGAAAATATGGGAAGAAGTGAACCGGGAACTTAACAAACCTAAAGCAAATCAACCCAACCTATAAGGACGATATACTCTGTGATTTATACATCTTTATTCAATAAATATACCTGTACAGTTTCAGAAAACTTGTTGTTCCTTTGTTCTGATTCTAGCTCGCTGGGTTCTGTTTGTTTCACTGTATTCTACGTCATAATTTCCTGCAAGAATTTTTCACAAAAATAATTTATTTATTGCCTTTTAGCCAATAACACTAAAGGCACTTTAGAATAAGAATGCTAATTTAGAAGGAAAATCAAAATTGCATATATTTCAGATTTATATCTGCATAGAGTGCCGCACTAATATAGGTCCTGACATTAAAGTACACACACTATTACTGATTTTTGTAACAATCGATATCTGGGTGTACCAGATTAAACAAGCCAACGCTGGGATTGGACAGAGCACATTTAAGGTTATATGAGACTCTGTGAACTAATATTAGTGACCAAAGCAGTAGGACCATAACAGAAGTGTCAATGTGCCCTGCACTATATGATATGCTTATAGGTAAAATATTTTATTCTAAACTATTTTTCTTTCTTTTTTTTTCTTTTTTAGTTGGCATGCTGTAAATAAGAGGCATCTATGTCTAGTGTAAGTGCCAAATAGCTCATTGCATTGCTCAAGGAGCGATAAACGTTTCTTAATCGATAGTAACAAAGTAGAACTGTTTAAAATAGGGATATCTCAGGAATTAGAGTATGTGTAAGAAATAACACACCCAGTAAAAGGTCTTCATCATTTTGTGTTGCCATCTAATACATTATTTTGAATTTGTATGTAGGGCAATGCTATCCACACAAAGGCCAGGATTTGAGGATATTCCTGTTATGTACAGGTGAGACTGTCACTTCTTCAGTCATCCTGATTGATTCACCTATGTACAGAAAGGAAATCCTTAAATCCAGGCTTGTTTGGGGTTCTCCAGGACTGAACATAGGTTAAATATTTGTGGCTAGCGTCTTCCATAAGATTTGCTTGTTTGTGAACTGTGAACTTCATTTGCCCGTCACAAATGATAGCATTATATATGATTCTCTTTCTTTCTTTCTTTCTCTCTCTTTTTCTTTCTCTTTCTCTCTCTCTCTCTCTCTCTCTCTTTGTCTTTCTCTTTTTTTCTTTCTTTTTCTTTCTCTTTCTTTCTCTTTCTTTTTCTCTCTCTTTCTTTCTTTCTCTTTCTTTTCTCTCTCTTTCTTTCTTTTTTTTCTTTCTCTCTCTTCCTTCTCTTTCTTTTCTTTCTCTTTCTTTCTTTTCTTTCTCTTTCTTTCTTTCACTCTCTCTTTCTTTTTCTTTCACTCTCTTTCTTTTTCTTTCTTTCACTCTCTCTCTCTCTCTCTCTCTCTCTCTCTCTCTCTCTCTCTTTTTCTCGCGCTCTCTCTCTCTCTCTCTCTCTCTCTCTCTCTCTCGCGTGCTCTCTCTCTCTCTCTCGCGTGCTCTCTCTCTCTCTCTCGCGTGCTCTCTCTCTCTTTGTCGCGTGCTCTCTCTCTCTTTGTCGCGTGCTCTCTCTCTCTTTGTCGCGTGCTCTCTCTCTCTCTCTCTCTCTCGCGTGCTCTCTCTCTCTCTCTCTCTCGCGTGCTCTCTCTCTCTCTCTCTCTCGCGTGCTCTCTCTTTTCTTTTCTTTCTCCCCTCTTGAGGTAAAATTAATGACTGCTAAACAATTTGTTATTAATAGGGATTACCACTTTAAAAATGTAATGCTGTTTGGGAAAACATGAACAAACATTAGCAGCTATGTAAGCCTTGATTTTAAAAACATGTATAGACTTTCTTTTTTACCTTGTTGGCGGAGAGGGATGTTTGTGTTTACACTTACTATTGTTCTGCTCATTTTGTATTTTCAGGTTTGTTAGTTCATTGGTTGATTCAGATTGCTTTTAGTATTTGGCATATGGTACATGTCCAGTATATGGCAATCTCAGGTGAAATTGCAAGTCCTGCTCACCTCTGATTCCTTGAAAAGGAAGTATCATGGCAGCTTCCATGCCCTAATGTGAAGGATTCCCTATTCTACAGCGGTACTCCATTAACACATTATTGCACTTGATACCCATCATTACGAATAGAGGCTCCTTTTTTAAAGGCCACATTTTCCTAAATCCAGTCTCCACTTTCTAGATTTTTTCCCAAAGAGGCATCATAAAACAAATGATGTAACAATATGTCATAATGAGGCAGGGTTGATATATTTCTCTTGTGGTTTATTATTTGTATTAAGCAGCTTGTTTTTCCACATCTCTTACCATGGGACATCGAGCAAAAAAAAAGATGCATCATACAGAGAAACTTGAACAATTGAAAAATGGGGTCCACGTGATTGTGCTGGTAAGTAACTTGCATAGGCTTTATATACAACACAGCAGTCAATATTAAAAAAAAAAGTGAAATGCTGGTGAAAGGAGCACAAGTTCAACAGCACCTTCCACTACAAGCTACTCCAGGATTACCAATACACCTAATAAAAATAATGACCAATGAGATGTAGAGAGATGCTCTTCGGCTTCTTTCATCCACCTCCTCCAGTACTGTCCGTATAGACGTAGACGCGTCGGTCAATATGGAACAATATGAGTCTTTTCTAAGGTATAGTATTGTTATGGTCCTCTTTTCAAGTCCTACATTTGAAAATAGGAAACATGTTGTTGGTATGTAAAAATGACACTCTTGTTTATTGCTTTTATATGCAATCTATCATTCTACTAGGGTTCCCTGGTGACTCAGGGGATAGGTTGGAGTTGCTTTCACCAGCCAGGGAACCAAGAGGTCAAACTGGTCAGTACTCGGATGGGAGACCACCTGGGAATACCAGGAGCTGTATGCTGTGGCTCACTGGAGAAGGAACTGGCCACCCACTCCAGTATATCTGCCATGAAAACCAAGTGGATCACCATGGTGTGTTGTCCATGAGGTCAAGGAGAGTCGGACATGACTGAGCGACGCTCTTATTTTATTATTATTATTATCATTCTACTATTAATATCCAGTGATCTACTTCAATCAATGCAATCATTGTGTCTATCTGAATGGCCATTTGCTTACAAGGACACACCCTGTAGAGACAGAAGCCACAGTAAGCGGGCTTAGTAAGAAACCTGTGAGCCTGCAGTGAAGAATAATTGCATGTAGATGAAAAAATGGAAAGGCTGTGTTTTTGTTAGTGACATTCAAAATAGTTTGTAAAACAATCAGGTTTTTTTATTCAAAATACCATGTTGAAAAATTGACCACAGAGGTTCCTATATATACACAGTTATATACCCAGTCACTATCACATATAATAGTTGTCTTAGAAAAAAAGAATTACGAGACGCAGGACTTTGGAAAAAAAAAATACGAGAAAGCAAAAATATGAGGCTAACGGCCAAACCGCGAAAATTCCAAAAACACAAAGAAAATACAGATAAATTGAACAAAAACATCACCCACAGCACGGAACATGCAGGATGTCTGTGAGTGAGATGGAACGCAAATTTAAGGTGATTTAGACCACTTTCACCACACGAAAATCGCCTAAGCGAGAAAAAAATGGCCGCCGATGAAATCGAGGCTACACGGCCCGTGGCGCGTAAAACACTGCCAAATGTGTAGCACTTTCACACAGGAGCAAACGAACTACAAAATACACTATTACAAATGACGGAAAATGATTGCGAGACGCGTAACATATTAATAACATTACAAATCTATAATGGCACTACACAATTACACCAACGGATTTCCCTCGCGCACGCAGCCTATTTCTAATGCACAGTTGGCACATTCATTAGACTTTATCATCAGGGCACCAACACTCACTGTACATTGTATTGTGCCGGAAAATATAAACAGATTGTTAGCTCTTCAGGCTATTGATTGTTGGATATATTAATTACATATAGGTAAAGTATATTAATTTATTCAACAACTAATTAATTCATTATTGATTAAGTAAATATAGATAAATATATATCTCTCTTTATAATGAGTGACAAAGGTGCTCAGAGGAGCAAAAATAGACGAGACAAGAGGCTCGCCATGAGCACCGAAGGTCCTCAGCGTACAAAAAGGTTTACATTGTGTGTCAAACAGCATTCCCATGGCTTCCAATTTTATTGCTCCATCATTTTTGACGGGCAAGTCGCTAGTAAATATATATATATATATAATGAATTGCATTATTAAAGCACCAGGTAAAGGATTATGAGCTTCCAGTGTACTGTACCATTTGTTCTTTCATGAAAGTCAACCATAAATCTACTTGTAAATACAATTTGGTTTTAAAAAGAATCTTACTTGCTGGGTCTGTCTCCACCTCCTCCCATCTTATAATATAGGTGTTCCTTTCCTCTTGTAGGTTTGTCAATTAACCATTGCTTGGGAAATCATGCAACAAAACCAGTGAAATCATCAACATTTTATTGTCCATGGTCATACATGTAAGGGGAGATAAGTCATAACAACCGAATAATGAAGCGGCTAGCGGATGAAAGGAACATTTGACATTAATGTGCTCTGTCCAATCCCAGCATTTGCTTGTTTAATCTGGTACACATAGATATTGATTGTTACAAAAGCAATAATTGCTTGTGTACGTTAATCAATTCTTGCGCGTACATTTCATGTAGACATAATATATCCTGCAATATTTGTGCTACAGATTTTGTTTTAAAAATTAATATCCTTATTCTCAATTCAAGAGGCAATATATAAATTATTCCAATTATCATGGCTTGTATACCAACATTGTGAGTCATGTCTAAAACCTTTTTTAAGTACAGATGGATGTTTTGTTGACCTCATAAACACAAGTTGCTTGAACATAAAAGTGATTTCACAGCCATTTACCCTGACTGTAAACTGGTCCTTTAAACTTCTGAGTTCTATTATAATGAGAATTGAATTAAAGGTCCACTATAATGCTCTAACACCCTCTAATGTCTACAGGAGGGGTGTAGGAACCACAATAAGGCCCTCATTCAATTGCGATTTGGACAATTGAATAGGGCTCTAAATAAGCACATAGCATATATTTTTAAAGAAGTTTTTAGTTAGTAAGCATCTATCCAAAAGCAAGGTTTTCACTAACTAAAAACTTCTTTAAAAAAAATATGTTATGTGCTTATTTAGAGCCCTATTCAATTGGCCAAATTGCAATTGAATGAGGCCCTTAGTGTGTTGTGTAATTTAGTCTTGTCCGACTTGTGACCTCCATGGACCGCAACACACTAGGAACATCTGGTCATGCTGCTCCACTTGGTATGCATGGCAGAGAACCTGGAGTGGGTTACCAGTTCTTTCTCCAGTGGACCACAGCATACAGTTACTGGTATTCCAAGGTGGTCTCCCCATCCAAGTACTGACCAGGCTCAACCCTGCTTGGCTTCAGGATGGTGTGACCTCTTGGTTCCCTGACTGGAATCAAACCCAGGTCACATCGGTGGAAGCACCGAATCCTAAAAACTGGACCACTAAGGAACCCATAATTTTTGGTATATGGTAATAAATTCTGCAATGACATTTTTTATTTTATTTTTGCAATCAATTTTTACTTTTTTGTGTTAGATGCTATAAACATTAGAATATTTGCTTTTTGCAGATAGGAACTAACAGGAATTGCCCCAGTATGTAGGTCTAATGGGCCAACAAGTTTCACTCGTATACCTGTATCAAGGCACAGGTTAATTATTTAATTCAAAATGAAATGCTTTGATTTTTTATTGAAATGTGACCCTATTTCAGATTGAATAAAAAAAAACATCTTTCCATGTCCATTTAATATATTTTTCTGATATATTTTATGTATGTCCAGTGTATGCAGGTAATTTCCAATATCCAAGTTTATTTGACTGGTCTTCTTCATCCATTGTACATGTTTAGTTGACTAGTCTTCTTCCTTATTGTACATGTTTAGTTGACTAGCCTCCTTCCTCCATTGTACATGTTTAGTTGACTAGTCTTCTTCCTTATTGTACATGTTTAGTTGACTAGCCTCCTTCCTCCATTGTACATGTTTAGTTGACTAGTCTTCTTCCTCCATTGTACATGTTTAGTTGACTAGCCTCCTTCCTCCATTGTACATGTTTAGTTGACTAGTCTTCCTCCATTGTACATGTTTAGTTGACTAGTCTTCTTCCTCATTGTATGTCAAGGTCCAGATGAAGACCAAGCCAGAATCATCAGGGAAGTCCCAGCGCCGGCGCTTCAAGGTCCAGTTTGCTGTAAACTCATCACTTGGAAAGCTTGCAAAAGTAAAACAAGTACAAGGAGGAGGATGGACAGAAGTAGAGATGAAGGACGAAGCTGTCACTGGGCCAATACTGGCCAAAATATGGAAGAAAGTGAAGCTGGAGCTTATTAAAGCCTCTACCCAGATATAAGTGTAACCTCAGTACCAGCCTGTTTTATTATAATGTTGTCACACCTAATCTGTAATTTTGAATCGCTTATAGTGACAAAATAAAGGTACTTTTATCAATTCAATGTTACTTTAAAATGCTTTTTGCTACAGTAAACTTATATTGATAATACAATTTTTTTCTCACACAATTGTGATCCACCCACTAAGGCCAAAGTGATAATTATTGGTAATTGGAGATTATTGCCAACAATTGCTAATTGCCTCCAGGACTCTTAATGTATTGTCTTCAGTATAAAGGAGTGTGAAAACACCGGACATGCGGTCTGAGCATGCTCAGTATTTTCTTTTTCACATGACTTTACACTAAGACTAAGACCCTAGGGGTTTATCAATAATTAGCAATAATGGCTCCAATAGAAAGCGATATGCCTGTTCTTTAAGGCACTTCCACATTGAATTTTAAATGGCAATAATGTTTATTTTTATATATATTTGTGTCAATTCAAGTAGTGAGAGCTTTTGAGAAATACATTTGAGAATCCTCTACACATTTTGAAAAGTATATAAATAATTTATTATTATTAATTTAGTGAATATTATATTCAATTTTGTGTGTTAACCTAATTTGTGACCTGGGAGGAGTCCATAATTAATTGCAAATAATATTCCAGCTGGAATAACGTTTGAAAGAACTTTCAAATTAATATAATGACATTGATATCTGCATCTAAGATCCCCTCTAGGATGACTAGTTTAATAAAAAAGTCATAATTGCATGTAATAATTAGGACTTAAACAGTCCTTTAATGAGAATGAACTGTTTTTGAGAAAATCTTAATTTTAGCAAACTCTGCTTTGTTTGGAAGGTTCCCTTTTTTTTTTTTTAGTCTGAGCACTCCTTGATAGCTTGGAATCTGAGTGGTTGTGCTTTTTTTTTTTATTGTGTAATGGAGGAGGGGTGGGTGAGGATGAACAATTGGATTGTCAGTCCAGTTGAGTTTTTAATACTGATCTCCATCCAACACATTCAAGCCCTGCGTCATGCCCATGGCCTGACGGGACTGTTTTACACTATGTTCTGGGCCTGGACTAGCGAGAAGTTACCTGTTTATTGTTATGGTTATGTATTTTGTATTGCTTATGGTTGAAATGACATATATATTGTATGTATTTTGATTATGTTACGGTGTTGTTATCTAGTGATGACTCACCGAGCCCCACCTAAATAAATAAACACAGGGGGTCTTGGGAAGATAAACAGTCTGAGTGATTACAGCAGATTATTTATAGGTTATGTATTACCAGGATAGTTTAAGGACCTGATGTCATCAGATGTACAGGGTTTCCCAGTGAGCATGGGCAGCCTATTGCTAATTGGTCTCTGCTATGCACCTAAGGATGGGGCTTAGCCAGCTTGTGGCTAAGACAACTATATATATGTTGCTAATTCTAATTAAAGGATACATCCTGATTTTTCCACATAAACAAAGTGTGAAACTATTTATTGTGTGCCTGTATCCTCTGCACATATTCTTGGGCACGGTCCCTATCCTGAAGCCATCTTCTGTACCAGAGGTAGTAAGAACTACATGGTCCTGCTGGGGTAGGCTTGAACTAGGTTCTTATCAAGTCCCATTGAAGAAGCAGATTGTGACACCCTGCTCCTACAGGATCAGATCAGATCTTGTTGTGGTGAATGGGCTTTTGTACCTTAATGAAGATGTGAGCTATACCATGTCGGGTCAGCCAAGATGGGCAGATCATAGCAGAGGGGTAATATTGTGGTCTACCGGAGAAGGAACTGGCAACCCACTCAGTATCTTTGACAAGATAACCTTATAGATAAGCACAATCACAGACATAACGATTGTGCCTGGCATGTCCTCAGGGTCATGGACACTACTGAACAACAACAACCCTCTCAGACAAGCTTACCAAAATATCATGGCTATCTGGGAGGTATTCCTTTAAATCCACATTTTCCTGCCTCCAATTTACAATGTTTTAGAATTGGAATATGGCATCATAAAGATAGATGATGTCACAGAGTGAAGCAGGGCATATAAACTTCTGACTTTGCTGTAGAACCAGTTGGATGCTATTTCTAGCTGCTTGAAGAAGCCATGAGAACTCATCAAGTGATCGATTATATCAATATTGGTTCCAAAACATACAAGAAGGTTCATTTGCTTGTGTTGGTAAGATGACTTTACCTTCCTAGCTTTCCCATCCCTCCCTGCAGAGAGAGTCACAAAATGTAGTCATGCCCAGTATAGAAGACTTGCAGGACTCCTGATTCCTCCTTGATATATGAAGCCTGCTACAGTAAATTACATTTGTATTGGTTGATGTACTATAGACCTCTAAAAGGGCATATGGTGGAACACTTTGAATATCTCAAAGCAATTTTGTGTTTGATGAGGGCTTTTGGCAAAGAAGCAACAGAGATTGCACTGGATGTCAGTCCAGAAACAGATATAGCTTACCAATAGATAAAAGCAGTGTGAGTTTGTTGGGTGTCAAGAACTTTTTTTAAAAGATACACCCAGAACAATTAAAATTTTCGGAGGCATGTAAATTGGATTTGTCCCATTTCACTAGTCAATCAACATTCTGAAGAGTGTATAGAGCCCTGGCAATGTACTCAAAAATTTGCATTGACTAACCCAGTCATGAAGTATTGTTGTCTCAGGTAAAGGGGTACATATTAGACATGGCCTCCTATTAATTTTATAACAGCTAAGTGAAGTACATTTGAATGAAGGTAAGACAGATGGGGATATACTGTTTAGATAGGTAAGTGTCTGAGACGGATAACCTCGATTTTGAATCTCATTGGTAAGTGTCTGAGATGGACAACCTCCATTTTGAATCTTTCTGATTTAATCAATTTGTTTACATTCTTCAAGTTATTAACTTAAAATATCCCAGAAAAGGTCCAATTTGTACAAATAATTACAATTGGATATGATTAAAAGTTGAGATAGAATTTAAAAGCTATTTTATGCACAAAGATCCACACTCTGAGGTAATGGCATTATGCACATCAATACATTTTGATTACCATTGGGGAGGTGATAATAAAGAAAATAGACTATTATCACTATTATTGTTTTTTCAGTCTGGCATGCTCTTCTTTATTACCCTTTTGGGGGAAAAATACCCCATTTCAGTGCCTCTTCCATAACCAACACTCAGTCAAGGAATGAAACTAGGACGTCAATCAAGTTTCTTTTTGCGAGCTTGGAGATCAGCAAATATATCAAATAAAGTTATATTAGGTGGCCTGGTCTCATTATTAATCACCCAGCATATTATAGCTTCCTTAGCAGGAGGGGATAGAGTTACATATTCATATCTATAGGGTTTAGTATGCAGACATACTGAAAGAATTTGCCAGTCCCCCTCTGACTGTCGCAGAAAAACAACTTAGAAACTGAGTTCACAATGGATGCTATGCCTACTATGCTATGCATGGATATAGGATATAAATGAGTAAATAGTGCAATAATAAGATATATATTTTTTCTCTACAAACCCCATTGCTAATTTTAATTAGTTAATGTTGATCAGGCCATTACCTAAGAGGATCTTTTAGTTAATTTATCCATAAAACAACTATCAGTCATGGCTCATGTGGGTAAAGTAGCACTTACAGTACAACCAGTCACAGGTGGGTACAGCAGCTTTTACAGATGTATACTAAACAGTACAATAAGCAATCTTAAAAGTGGGTACAGTAGCACTTAAACAGTTATACTAAACAATACAACCAGTCATGGAACAAGTGGGTACAGTAGGATAGTTAGAAAGCAGAAAGTAAAGTGAGATTTAGATTGTTCCAAAGTCTGGACCATGAGTATACCTGGACACATTAGGGGGTGGTAATGGAGCAAGGGTGATCAGGTTGGTCCAAGATTTGGGAAATTGCAAGCAGGTGCTTCTAAATGATTAGACATGTTTCTAGAAGAAAGTAATAATAAGCTACGGATGGGAGAGAGGCAATAAACAGAGGTGATTGTTCATTTTTCTTGTGTCCAGTAATTGGAAGTCGAAGCTGTGGGAAAAAGGCTCGAAACATGGCATTTTTAGCTGCCACATTTTCTTTCTCTCTGCATTCATTGTCTCTTAAAACCACACAATCATTATTGAATAGCATAATTATATATAAAAGTTAATATATTAGAAACGATATATATTTTTTACATTCTAAAATTATTTTACTTTACATTCAAAAGAATATACTTAGCATAACAAGACCACAGTGGTCCTCCTTCCTGAGATGGGAGGAGAATGTAAATGTAGAGAGAAAGTCATTGCTTTACAAGGACACCCCTCTAAGAAAGTATCAGAAAGAACCAGATCGAAAAATTAAACCTAGCATTAAAGAATAATTGCATATAAAGGGTAAAAATGTACAAGTTGTGTTTATTTTTGTTGTTGCTGTTGTTTTGCTTATTGAAAACATTTTGACTATTATAGGGTTGCAGTTTTAAAAAAAACACCATATAGAAAAATCAGAGTACAGTGATCTTTTTCATGTACTTCAAGAAAAAAGGCACTTGTTTGTGTAATAAACTACCTAACATTGCCATACACATAGAATTTTTTGGGGGAAAAACCTAAATTTTTAAAGACTCTGTTTATGAGTATGGGAATCCATTTTGTATTTGTTACATCACTTCCTGAGAGCTGGATTACAGGGGTAGGGGAGGAAGCAGAGGGGAGGATACAAGGTAGATAAATGCATAAACGTTGACTACACAATCCTCCACATCACAGGCCCAGCAGCAGGAAATGTGCATCAATAGATGCAACCATAGTTCTGTAGAAATGTAAGAACCCCTCTCACACACACATCTTCCACCAATGTATCATGGATGACTCCAAGGGCCAGCAGAGGCTTCAACATTTGTTCTTTTTAAATTAAAAACAGGCCTAATTTATTTTCCCGACTCAGTTTTGCTCTTAGACTCAATGTTTCCAAACATATATATCTTTTCATTGTACAATGATTCTTTAAATTACGTTTCTCCGGTCTTTTTATCCTTTTTCTAGATCCAGATAAAGTCCCAGATAGGGACTTCGATTAAATCCAGGACCCGCCATTACCGAGTGGGGTTTGCTGTTTATATGACGGATAAACAGATTAGAGATGTGAATACACTAGCAAATAAAGTGTACAAAGCCCACATGGAAGAGAATGAAGATTCCAGGCACATAGTGAACAAAATATGGAACAAAGCGAAGAAGGTGCTGTACAAGGCTGGGATCCTCCCCTAGGGACCCCCGCAAGATCAACACAAATATTCTGTATTTATGGCACTTTATGTTTTGTTTGTGAATATTCTGTATTACTAAGACTCTGCTTAAACCTCAATGTCAGTTAATCCCTTTGTGCAATTTATAAATACTACGTCAAGCCCAGTCATGTGCCATCCAGAACTATGAATAAAAGATTCATGAAGATCTGATAGAGTCTGTGTATTTCTGTATTTGTACACATATTAATAAATAAGAAATATAGTATAGAAGTAGAGGATAGCAAGTTAATTGTTTATGTACTATTTTTTATCCATCTGCAAGATGCATTGGCAAGAATGTGATGACATCACATATTATAATTGTTGAACTAAACGATTTGCGTGGTGCGTACGACTTAGGCGAGGAGAGCCGTTAACTCGGAGCCAAAGGCGCTCATCGCCTGCGAGCCTTGCGTAGTGAGGCGAGCCGTCAAGGCACTGAAACTGGCAGCACTTTGGCAAGGCGAGCCGTTAACTCACAGCACTAAAACTCACAGCGCTTGGGAGATGAGCGCCAAAGGTCCTTAAGAGTATAAAAAAGCTTAACATTGTGTGCCAAACAGCATTGCCATGGCTTCAAATTTTATTGACCTTCATTTTTTGACGGGCAAGTCGCTAGTCTGATATAGTACCCTATTACGGCACTAGCTGAGCAATGGATCACTGTCTAGAGATTACACTCCCTCTATTCATTTGCTACATATGATACTGTCAAATCAGAATGTGGAGGTTCTAAAAGTGATGCAAAGTTGCGTTTCCATATTGTAGTCTTTGGAACACTTCATACTAAAATAATTAGTAATGTTTAAATCGTATCTTGATATTATTTCAATGCATCACATTAAATATAATTTATGGAAGTATTTTTCATCTAGTTTATTTCCTAATCCACAGTATATAACATACTTATTCCTCCGTTTATATTTGAATTTTCTAAGCTTTTCTTATCAAAATCAGTAAATGGTCTCATTATCTCCTGTTTTGGCAGTGAGTTAATAAAGTGCCTAATTTGTAGATATGAATAAAAAAAAAAACATATTTATTAATTCCAATTATTTCTTGGAAATTTCCAAATGAATAATTTTTCATATTCTAATTAAATGTGTTACTTTTGTTAAGATAATGTTTAGAGGAATTGAGAGTTTTGACCTCCTGCAAAAATGTTATATGCTACGAGTCATTGGTTATTATGAGGTTATATATATTATATTTATGCTTCAAGCTATTCCACAGTTTAAGTGATTGAGTAGTAAATGGGCTAATACTACATGTTTGTATTATTTTGTAAGGTAGCCATACTATGGGCCTCATTAAATTCCAATTGCAACAGTTACAGATCGATTTAATTGAACAAGCCCGCAAGTACATGGACCAAAGCCAAATCCGTAAACCATGTAACCGTACGTAGCATTTTTTAGGGCATGATCATAATCAATTAAGCAAGCCCGTAACTACCGATTTAGAAACAGTCAACAGAAAATGACTCTGTCATCATGACATCAGTAAAACATGATGTTTAACGTCAATCAATTTGTGTTTAGACGTCTGCTAGCAATCCAGCGATTCCCAAATCAATAAAAATGAATGAAGAAACTGTTCTAGTCCATGCGGGTGGCCTGATATGTATTAACTCCTTGATTCCCGAGATTGATATAACACGTAAATTAATCATAAAAAAAATAATAATAAATTATTGCAGTTTTGCGAGCTTGCACATTCTAATCTCTTTCATCGCTTTCCCTGTATTTTAAAGTACAGTGGTATGTTTTTATTTGAATTTACAGTGCTACGAACAGGTGTCTAACCCCTTGTGAGTCCTCTCTAGTACTCATAGAATTTTTTACTACATTTGCCATTCATGGGTTTGAAGGCAATTGCGGGCTTGTGGAATTGTTGCAAAAATACAGCGATTTGCGATTTTAGTGATTGTAACATTTGCGGGCTTGAAAGATCAAAGGCTTCGATGTGTTGAAGTTTCGATTTTGACAACCGCAGGAATTTTCAGCCTGTAACCTGCAAATTTTGCGGGTAGCTAGAAGATGCCAATTAAATATCAGTAACTTTTGCAGGCTACATTACGGGCTTCAGTAATTTAATAGGGCCATATGTATTTTATGGGCTTAGTTTTGTATATATCTAATGTCCCAAAAAGGGATAAAGAAGAGGAAAGAGAATAGGCACTGAATATTTTGGAAGATTTGAAAGTAGGCAAATAATAATGGAGGAAAAGCCATTAGGTTTGTCTAGGAAGATGAATTTGCAGCAGACTGACTGATAAATCCTCTTTTAGTGCCTGTTACTAAACATATAAATACCATGGCATAATTTCCCACCTGATCCAATATAGCACAGCCACACACCCTACATGAATAAAAAACTCCTCACTTTGTAACCACAGCCATGTGTAGTCCATCTGAAATAATAATAATATCAAACAAGGCTACAGAAAGTGATAAAGACTGCAAAATGCAGCTCTACAGAGGCCTGAAACCAGTAGCCTCCAAAGCCCTGGAAGTGCCTGAGTAGAATAGGCCATAGAGGATCAGTCAGTAACGTAGGAAGGGGGCTAGGGTGGCGCAGTGCCCCGGGTGTTACGTTGCCAGGGCCCAGGGGGGCGGCGCAGCGTGAAAGAACAATACTGCTTGTCATCTTACAGAAAGAAAGACTGGCTGGAAGAATGCGGCAGCCATCTTGGGAGAGGAAGGCCGGCACTACTTGCACGGTGGTGTGCAGTGCACAAGAATGCACATGCGCTGCGCTGAGGAACCCCCGTCGACCATCTTATGATTGGCAATGAGTGCATGATGTGCATTGGTAGAGATGGCAGGAGCAGGTGGCAGTGCGCAGCGCGCAAGAGCAATGCCCATCTGCTGCGCTACTCGGGGAGGCTTGTTGGGGGGGTGTTAGGGGCATGGAGGCGGCAAACTCAGTGTTAGCCCCGGGTGGCACAAGCTCTTGCTATGCCACTGGGATCAGTGAAGTGCTAATTTATCTATTAATACCTGATTAGCAAGTAAATACGTGTTCGAAATGTGGAACTTACATTTGAACTTTATGGTAATAGAATAAACAGCCAACTATTTGGTGTTCATGGGGAGAGAATTTGGCCAGGAGGCTGTCCTTAAAAGATTCTTTATTTGCCTGCTTTCCTACAGCGGCCACTACAGGAAAACCTACAGAAGTATAGGAGACATTTTAGGATGGTCGGCTAAGCAGTCTCCCTTCCCCAGGCACCTAATAGGCAGTGGATAGAAGCAGATCTGATTGTCACTGCAATACTAATTCAAGTGTTAGTTGTAATAGCTACATTGAAACTTCAAATACTGAATTTGTTGCTAATCCTTAAATAAACAAATGACAGCAAAAGTGACCCTTCAGCCAGAGGTGGAGATAGGGAATGGTGCAAAAAAAGCTTACAATATATGTAGGTGATCAGATCACCTTTCTTAAAAATAATTATTTGCTTCTCTCACCTAATAAATTAAAAGTTCCCTTTTAGTTCAGGTTGTTGAGTAGCAAAAGGCCCATAAACATAAAACAATATTACCATGCATTAAGATAGAAGCAAAGGAAGCACTTGCTTTACCTCTGCTGCACCAGCAATAGTTCCACCCGGGCCCGGATCTACCTTTTTGGAGCCCCAAGGCAGTAAAGTGGAGGAGCCCCCTGCGAGTATGTGCGCCAAGTGTGCACGCACCCATTTTTCCTTTTTCTGGGCGTGTATATCTCTATCTTGCTGTGTGACCAAATTGCAGACATTTCCGCCATTTTTAAAGCATAGGTACTCATACACACGCCAAGATATTAATTGTTCACATTCTCTACCTCTCCCTCCTCCTCCCTTCTCTCTCTCTCCTCTCTACTCCCTGTCTTTCTCTGTCTCTCTCTTTCTCTTTCTCCCCCTTTATTTCTTTTCTTTCTCTGTCTCTCTGCCTCTCTCTCTCTCTCTTCTCTTTCACGCACTCTCTCTCCCTTACCTCTCTCTTTCTATCTCCCTCTCCCTGTCTCCCTCCTCTCTCTTTTGTCCTCCCTCTTTCTCCCTATTTCTCTCTCCCTCTTCCCTTCTCTTTCTCTCCCTCTCCCCTCCCTCTTTCTATGTCTCTCTCTATCTCTCTACCTCCCCTATCATTCTCTCCACCCTCTGTCTGTCTCTTTCCCTCCCTCTCCCCCACTCTCTCTCCCTCTTCCCCTTTCTTTCTCTTCCTCTCTCCATATTTCTTGCTATCCCTCTTCCCCTCTCGTTCTCTTCCTCCCTTTCTCCCATCTCTAGCTCTCTCCCTCCCCACACTTTCTCTGTCTCTCTCTCCCCCCCTCACTGTCCTCCACTCTCTCTCACTGTCCTCGACTCTCTCCCACTGTCCCCCACTCACTCACTCTCCCTCCCTCTCTTTATCTTCCTATCTCTCACCCTCTCTCTTTCTCTTTCCTCTCTCTTCTCCTCTCCTTCCCTCTCTATCCCCTATCTCTTCCTCTCTCTCCGCTTTCTCTCCCCTCCCTCTTTCTATTTCTCTCTCCCTCTCTCTCTATGCCTCCCCCACTGTCTCTCTTTCTCCCTTTTCTCCTCCCACTCCCTCACCATATTTCTCTCCATCCCTCTTCCCCTTTCTTTATCTCCCTATTTCTATATCTCCCTCTCTCCCCTCCCTCTTTCTCTCCCATCTCTCCCTCCCCCACTCTCTCTTTCTCTCCCCCTCTCATCCTCTTTCTTTGTCTGTCCCCCTCTCTCTATCTCTCGCTTACTCTCCCTCTATTTCTTCCCCCTCTCTCTCCCAATTCTCTTTATCCCCCTACCCTCTTCCTCTCTCACCCCCTTCTCTCTCTCCCTCTTACCTTTCTCTCCCCACTCTCTCTCTCCCTCCATTCTCTCCATCTCTATTGCCCTATTTCTCTCGCTCCCTATTTATCTCCCCCTCCCTCTCTACCTCACCCTTTCTCCCTCTTCTCTCTCCATCACTCTCCCTTCTCTCTCTCTCTTTTCCCATCTCATTCTCTTTCCCTCCCTCACATATATCTATCCCTCCCTCTTTCCATTTCTTTCTCTCCCTCTCTTCCTATTTCTATCTCTCCCTCTTTCCCTCTCACTCTCTCTCCCATTTCCCTCTCCCTTTCCTCTTTCTCTCATCTCTCTCTCCCATTTCTCCCTCCCACCCTCCTTTTCTCTTTCTCTATCTCCCTTCCTTTTTCTCTCCCTCTTTCTCTCTCTCATCATCTCTATCTCCCCCTTCTCTGCATTTCCCATCTCTCTCTTCCTCTCTTTTCCCCTTCTCTCTTCTTCCCTCCTCTTTCTCTCCCTATTTCTCTCTCTTCTTTTACCCCTCCTTCTCTATCCCCCTCCATCTTCCAATCTCCCCTTTTCTCTTCTTCCCTTCTTTTTCTCTCTCTATCCCACTTCTCCCTTTCTCTTTCCCTATTTCTATCTCTCCCTTTCTTTTTCCCTATTTCTCTTCCTCTCCCCTTCCTCTTTCTCTCCCCCTAGCTCTCTCTTTCGCTCCCTCTTCTCTCTCCCTCTCACACATGGACATGCCTGTCTGCCATGGCTGCACGGGGGAAGGCTTCCTCTCCCTCCTCAATGTGCTCCCGCGCAGGGGGTGAGCTTAGGCTTCCTGCAGTGTAATCTGAGCATCCTGTCTGGAGCTCAGTGTTAACGCCGGTAGCGCTGTCTACTTTTAGAGAAAGCAGGCACTGTACAGAGCAGTACACGCTAGGAGGGGATTTGGATAGTGTCTCTGGTGAAAGATAGGGTGATAATGAGGAGCCCCTTCTCAGAGATGCGCCTGTAGGCAGGAGCCTAACTCGCCTAATGGATGATCCGGCCCTGGTTCAACCATGAATTTAAAGGGACTCAATCAAGAACTACTATGTTTCAATGATTAGTTCATATATATTTTATATAAACGTGTATTTAAATAATTATTAAAAATGAAGGGCCTCATTAAATTGTCAAAATCACAATTTCTGAAGCCCGTAATCTAGCCCACAAAAGCTAATGCTATTTAATTGACCACTTCTAGCTACCTGCAATCGATTTACGGGTTACAGGCTGAAAATTCCTGTGGTTGTCAAAATCGTAACAAAATTGTAACAATCACTAAAATCGCAAATCGCTATTAAATTGCAACAATTCTCCAAGGACGCAATTGCAGTCAAACCCACAAATAGCAAATGTAGCCCAATATATTACGGGTTCCAAATAGGACTCGCAAATGGCTTACAGACTAGTTCTGAACATTGCTAAAGACAATAAAAACACACTACTGGACTTTAAAATACAGGGAAGCAATGGAAGGCATAAGAATTAATTGCACAACAATTCCCAAGGAACAAAGAGGCCTTAAAAAAGTATTTTATTTTCTAATATGTCTCAGCTTTTGGTGAGATCCAAAACCCACCCTTATAGAACGTAGTTTATTCTTATTATTGGTGATGTTAAGATTACAATGGCGGCAAAACTATCAAAGGATTTGCCAGAAATACAGCTGAAAAATGAAAGTGTAGCCCGTCAAATGGCGAGCCAGATATTGAAGAAAACAAAAGAGGAATTGAACAAAGTTTTCATCTATTCTATGTAGTCAATGATCCTCCACAGTAATGTTCTGTGTATCAATATCTGTCTACATATGTGCTGAGAATGAAATTGAGCATACAGTATGTTGTGTCTGATTTAAGCCACTAAGAGCTTAATTGAGATCTATTACCATATTACCATAAATACAAAAAACTAAAAATATCTGTGTATTTAATGGCCTTGTAAGGTATTCATAAACATAATAAAAATAGTACCATTGTGTTCTATTTGGAACATCTAAAGAAGTAAACAATGTATGTGCTGCTCAGAATTCGTGAATTTGTGTATTAGATTTTGTAGCAGGCTATTAACCCAAACATCATTTCATTTACGATGGACAAGAGTGATACAAGCCCTCCACAGTTTAAAATAAAAAAAGTACATTTGTGTTCACACTTGGACATTAAAAATAAGTTAAAAAAAATCTGTACAGAATTCGGAGAAATAGTTATTGCAATGCACTCTGGGAAACTGGGCAGGGACATGCAAATAGGTACATTTTCACACTTTAATCCAAAACCACTTTAGCATATGCCTGCCATTATAACACAGCTTTCATGCAGAACATGTCATTTCATTTATGGTGGGCATAATAATAATAAAAAATGAAAGGATACTTTGTATAAAAGTATATTTATTTCCAGTGTATTCAAAAATAATTTGTCAGAGGTATATGAGTGTGTATCAGTGTGCTGGCAGGTTGTTGAGCTTTATGAATACATCAATGTGTGTGGGTTGTACAGTTGTGTCAGACTCTCTGTGACCTCATGGAGTGCAACACACCAAGCTGATCTACTTAGTTATTCATGACAGAGATACTGGAGTGGGTTGCCAGTTCTTACTCCAGTGGACCACAGCATACAGCTCCTGGTATTCCTAGGTGGTTTCCCATCCAAGTACTGACCATGCCCAAGCCTGCATGACTTCAGGGTTGTGTGACCTCTTGTTCCCTGACTGGAATCGAACCAAGGTCGTAATGGTGAAAGCACCGAATCCTAACCACTGGACCACCAGAGAACCCCGAATACCCTGAATAATGAATAGCTATCTCTAACTTGCTTAGCTGCACCTCAGATGATTCCAACATGTTTAATGTGAGTCTTGGCTCAAGGATTAAGAGTAATATATTATCCTTTACAGCACTTGTTTTTCTTGGATATGAACATTTGGCTTTTGTAACGCGAACGGATCAATTTAGTGTTTATGAAATAGGTTTTATTTTTTTTCTTTAATAAAGGACTCACAAAACATTATTTAAATGAAAATTCTTGCATTTAAAATGTACATTTGAATGTTACTGTCCTGGGGAGAGAATCTGCCCAGGAGACTGCTCTCATAGAGTGTTTAAGATAGCATCCAGAGCAGAGCTTCAACCATCCCTTGAACAAATAACTGTTTTAAAAACTTTGATTTTCTCCCCCAAACACGCACTGATTTTATTATTAATCACTTACTAAAAACAACACATGAATGGCAACTACAACTGCCCTTCAAAACCTTTCCTTTAATAATACACTTTAATAATCAGAGAACATTAAAAGGTATATGAAAGTTCCATGGAATATGAATGCATCTGATAGAGGAAAATCAATAGTGTATGAAAACATTTTTGTGCATGAAAAATCCCAAAATAAATATTATTAAACAACCTAAAGTTTGCAAACTTTCTTCAGCTTTCTGCCAGTTGATTTTGAGAAGGAATGTCCCTGAAAATCCAGACTACATTAGCATAAAATGCATAATTATTTGTGGCGAATCACAGGCACCTACAACATTGTGGCAATGCATGGCGATTTAGTTTCTGCAGCAAAGCATCATGGACGTTGTAGCCTTTTCTTTCCCACTACACATCTCTCTCCTCCCTGCTGCTCTGGATCTCTGCTCTGTAATACTGCTAGCTGGAAGATTATTATTGGGTAAAAAAAGGAATTGAATACAGTGTTCTTATTGGTCAGTACCAGATGCCTATGTAAGCAGCTCTGGGGGTGTGGAAAACAAGTTTACTTTTTAAATACACACAGAAACGTACTTGGATTGAATGATTAATTGTTTATATGCAACAGAAACTAATACATGGTATATCTCATAATACAGTCCCAGAGTGGTACCGTGGAAATTACTGGTTTTGATCAAACTTTACTCATGTGAGGTGCATGATACTGCAGAATATGAATGGTAGTTTTACTGGTAAATGGATCAGATCTTTCTGACCAAGTTACATTCTTCAATTATCTGCAGCAATACATAGCACTTTTGTGCAGAACAGGTTACCATGGTAACAACTTAAGCTTTGTGAATTTAATCCACTCAGAGCTGTGGCACGAATCTAGGCACACTTAAAAATGCTGTACGTGGAGAGCATCAGCTCCCCTGATGACGCCAGCACCAGCTGACGAAACGCACGTTGGGATTTAGTGGCCCACCTCTTAGCGTGTGCAGACTTATTATGCACTACCACGCTCCATTGATCAGCTAGTCTTAGGTAACCTGTCATGGCACAACTCTAGACTGCTGTTAGTACAGAAAGGGTCCTGAGGGGGTGGTGGAGAAGAACGTTTCTTCAAGAGACCAGACTATTATCCAGCACTGGCCAGTTACTCCATAGCATAGCAAAATTTTCTGGTACAACTCAAGACTACCAGTAGCTAGGAGGCCATGCTTGAGATAGCTACATACTTAAACCCAGTTGTGATGTGTTTTTGGTTTACAGTCACAACGTAAATATAGATGGGTGTAATTTTTTTAGTAACTTTGGAGTCATATGATAGACCCAGTGTTTAATAATCAGTTGGGTTATTATTTCAAGGGGGACAAACCAGACAATTTTGAAGAACCACTATCAGTATACAAAAAAAAAAAACTAAAAATAGAGGTGCTCAATCAGAGAACGAACTAACCTTAATAGGTTAGTTCTGTGGACATGATAACCCACTAAGAGAGCAACCTCTTTTAGCTCACTTTGCCAGGGAGAAATATCCTGTAGTATATCAGTCTGGCCCACAAAACGTACGCCTGGGGTTTGCGGTTTCTCCTGTCAGAGTAGAATTGCCTGGTATTTTGGGGCTGGGTCACTCTTTTGAGCGAGACCAGACTGATATACTACAGGATATTTCTCCCTGTGAATGGCACAAGTGAGCTAAAATGTTTTATTGTTTATTCCGAGTTCATTGGATTAAATTAAAGATGTGTAATGCACCAGGGAAAAAAAAACATTCCAACTTCTATTAATTAGTTAATATGATGCTCTGAACTAGTATGAAAGCAACATCATGTTGATTTACAAAGAAAAAAAAAAAGAAAAAAAACACAATATATTTCAAAACATATACATTTTTAATATACAAAATAAGCAACAGTGATTTAGCCATATGAACATATTTCTTTATAGAATACCGTACAAGTAAAAAATGTCCTTACTAATTTTTCATGTAGAAGCTGTTGCCCCCTAACCCACTGACCCTCCAAAAAGGTCGAAATTACCAGAAACCTAAAGATTTTTTTTTTTTTTTCAGTTCTTGTTTGGAGAAAGGCCACCAGATTTTAGCACGTTTCAGTGGGATTAAGCCACAACACCATTGTTGAAGGGACTTCCTATGGAAAGGACTCAAAGAGCTACAAATTGTGTGGGATTTAAATGGATATGGAAGTTTCCCCAATATTAAAATAAACAACCTAAGTGTTTATTTGCAGTTCAAAACACCATTTTATTTATAAGTGCTTAAAACCTATGTTTATACCACTAAAACCTTCCAAATAGCCCCTACAAAGCTCCATTCCCAGCAGCTCATGTATACAATGTTTCTACTGGTACTAGATATACTAACCAATCACGGACTGTTTCTCAGAAGCAAGTTTTAAAATGTTGCAGAGAAACAATCTGTGATTGGTTAGTATATCTAGTACTAGAGACCCTCTGTGCATGAGTTACAGGGAGAGACCTTTGCTGAGACTATTTAGAAGTTTTGAGTGAGTAAAAAACTGAGCTTTTAAAACACTTGTTAATAAAAATGATGCTTAGATCTGCAAACACACAGGTAGGTAGTATATTTTAATATTAAAAACAGGGAACTTACATATAATTTAAGTCAAAAAGGTGCCACAAAAAGGAGTTGGGATGTGCTTTTTATTATTTTACGGTTAAAAGTTCATTTTATTACTTTCACTTCTTCCAAGTTATATTGCTTGATGAGTTCTTCTGCATAATCCAAGGCTTTGATCTTCACCAACAAAGACACTAAAACTTCCATGTTTTCCCTAAAAGGATGGGAAAAAAATGCATAAACATTCTCAATATGGTCTATATATATTACAGAATAAATGTATAAATGTAGTGGCTAAAAACAATTATGTTAATGTATAGTACTGGGAATAATTTATTGGTAAAGGTAATTATATTATAAAAACCCAGTTTTCCAGCAAAGAGGGTATGCAAGTCCAAGTATGCTATACTTTCTTTTTGGATAAATAATATGGCATATACATTAATCTACTTAACCAATAACCTACATAACCATAGAAGATTTCACTTAATATTTAATCTGAGTATCCAAAACACAATCTACTTTACATCACTACTTGTAGGCCTGGGGTGATTCCATTCTGCGTTGCACTTCCACTTAATCCTATTGTTATATTAACAATTCTGGAAGCCTTTCAGTAGAACTAAATTTAAATCTTATTTGTTTGTGTCATTCAGTCGTGTCCAACACTTGTGACCTCAAGGACCGCAACACACCATGCTGGTCCACTTGGTATTCATGGCAGAGATACTGGCGTGGGTTGACAATCTCTTCTCCAGTTTGCCACAGCATATAGCTCCTGGAATTCCTAGGTGGTCTCCTATCCATGCACTGCCTAGGAACCAACCCTGCATGGCATCGATCCCAGGTCTCAGTGGCAAATGTACCAAATCCTAAACACTGGACCATCAGGGAACCCTAAACTTTATAATAGTCATATTTAAAAGGCCACACTATAGAAAAGGTTACTACGGTGGTGGTTAAAGGGTCACTGTATTGATCACACAATAGGGATTTAGTAAAATCAGTAATTGAAGTAAATAATTAAATACAACTTTTAAAAATGAAAAACATTTTTAAAAAAGGGACATGAACCACAATTATTTACTTGCACATTTAAAAGCTTTAAACATTACCAAATTGTGATGTGCATGAAATGAAGAGGCAGGTGTGAATTACCAATGTTCAAATTTAGTGTTAATAGTAGACACAGCATAATTCTAAACAAATTATAGCGTTTTGTCAACTTAATAAAAGTAAAATACAATTGAAAATGTCTACATTCCTTCCAGTAATTTTCATTCATCAACATGAAGATTTGGAATAAATGAAGGAAATGTCTGAATTTTAAATTTACCTTTCAGTCATTTTGTTCAGAGCGTGTACACATTGCACAAGGTGCTTGCTAAAATTTGCTAAACGAGGAAGCGATGATCCACTCTCCAGGCCTCGGAACCAGCTCTGCGGCAGACACTCCACTACCTGCAGCAGGAAATACAAGATAAGTTACTGTAGAAATATATATACGTCGTTGCCAATTTTGTTGTAAAAAGTAGACTACTTTAGTTATTTTGATGCACTTTAAGACCATAATAAACATTCTAACAGAGATACGGTATTGGCAGAAACGGTTTAAAAGTATTGCTGTCATTTGAAAAATATTTTTTTACATATTTAACAAATATATGCTAACAATATTAGAAGCTGTATTAATTTATTTAAAGTGCTTTTATACTCATGGCTCTTTGTATTGGTAGAATGGTGCTGAGGATTTCCAGGTTTGTATATTGCACATTTCCTAATCAAGATGGCCATTCTGCTATTTTTCATTATCTAATCTGGAGTGGAGGGATGGGGGAGATTTGTGGATTCATTGGTTGATTAAAATAAGCTTTTAGTATTTGACACATTACACCTCCCCCACACATGCCCAATAGAAGGCAGTCACAAATACACTTGTAAGATTTGCTTGCTCTGTACTTGCCGTCTCACAGCTCACAAAGGAAGTTACTGTGGTCATGGCAGCTCCAATGCATTAGCACATTTTACTAAAATTAGGATTTTTCTATGAAAATGTTCTATGCGCTTGGCTGTTTGGTAACTTTCTTAGTTTGTTATATACACTTCAAAATCATGTTACGTTTTTTCTCAAATGGTCCCTTAAACTCAGGGTACATTTTGCACAAACCAGAGCTCATACAGTAGGGGAAAGTGTGTATTAATGCAAAGTAATGGCAGCTTCCCAATTTTAAATTATATATATATATATATATATATATATATATATATATATATATATAAAATTTAAAATTGGGAAGCTGCTATGACTCTATAAGGTGTGTATTAATGCAGAGTCACGATTTGTAGAGGTAAATGGATATATATGTATATTCTAATCCACCAGCATCCATTTACCTCTACAAATCGTGACTCTATAAGTGATATATTTTCACACACTTGCTGACTTTGCAGTTTGGTTACCTTGCTGCACTTTTTGACACTCTCCAAGCCTGGCTGTGTATTTAGAAGTATTAATAAGATGTAGCGATTCAGCAGTTTATCCAGACCCAGCTCCTGTAATGTCTCTTCTTCAAGAAAACCATCCCAACACAGAATATTATGTAGCATCTGAGAACAGAAGAAATATTTCCATTTATTATTGCTTCAAATAAGCAGAACACTATCTTTTGGATATAAATCGTTTTTTATTCCAATGTCTACTTAATCATTTTATATATTACATATAGTGTATATGCATTCCCTGAGGATCAGTATATATATTGATTGTATTTGAATGGCTTGTCACAACAGAAGTAAATAACTGTAGTTTGGACTGATGCAGTTTATTTGCAAAGACGGTTTCTTTCGTGAATACCTAAAAAAAAGCAGATTTATGTTGGGAATAAAAAGCCCACTGGCATCTCCAAAATGTTGTTGTTTGAGTAAAGAAGATAAAACCTAGTATTGGTAGATTGGTGAATTTGAATAAGACAACTACCCTCTCTATAACCCCTTGACGATAGAAGAGTAAGCAACCATATAATACTTCCCCTCAAGTTAAAGACAGGTTAGCAGCTCATGATAAAATTAAACAAACAGTCAGATAAATATAAAGTTTTACTAAAATGATTTTATGTTCCCGTCTTGCATATCTGTGAATGTTATTAGATTGGTAAAACCTTTACATGGTGGTGAACTATGTAACAAACTACAGTGGCTTTGATGAAGACATATGACTTCAAGATATCAGATGTGGAATCCAACCATGTTCTTGCATTTCAGCCAAGTAAGAGGAAAAAGTAGCTTTTAATTTGAGTTACTTAAAAACAGAGGAAGAGAGAGGTGGAAAAGCCTTAAGTTCCCATTTTGAAACAAAGTTGCTCTAATTGTTTCGTGATCTGAGCTTGGTCATTTAGAGTCTTCATAATCAAATAATACCGTCGGGACTATGTTGCGTTCATTTGTTACTCTGGTCTGGGTGTTCACATGTTATAAAAAGGTCACATCATGTGAAGTCTACAGGTCCTGAGCAGTCAACGTGGTGAAAAATGTAGTACTATGACCACCATCGTACTACATGCAATAGAGATCATTACACAGAGAACACAATACATGTAGCTCTATCCAGCAATGGTAGGTCACATAGGTGTTACTTACTTTAACTGCTGACCAAAACCTCCTGTCTTGAAATCTTGAATGTGGGGATGTTTTATTCTCCAAATCACTATTAAAAATACATGATTTAAAAACATTGAATAAACTAAAAAACATAAACAACAAGCTTAGCAGATTTATACGGTTTGTTTTCTCAAATATAGCTGCGTATCTTCTCCTACCTGTGTATCAATAGGGTGTGGTCAGCTTTGTCAGAGTGCTGGACTATAAGGGAGCCAGGCTGAGCTGATCATTAGCTCTGCCACCACTACGTACACATGAGGTAACTGCTCTGTATCATGCTCACAGCTCCCCCAAAGCCCCCCCCCCCTCCCCCAATGATAGTGCAGGGGTCATCATGCTTTACTGAAAATGCTCAAGCAGAACCTAGACCGTCACACGCCACCCAGTCACTTCTGCCCCTACTCCTAGTCCTCATAAATTAGATTTGTATGAACCCTCCTGTAAGGGTTCACATGTACTCAGAAGTTATTTATAAAAGCACACAAGCCAATTTCTATGTTTAACAAAAACAAAAAAAAGTGTTCAATCCAGGTCATTATTGACCCCAAACTAATTTCTGTATCCGTTTAAGCTGCAAATCCAACAAGCAATGGCATATGGTACAACCAACCTGAGAGTCAAAGAACCTAGAAGATATCACAGTGCAATTAAAAATACAATTTATTAAAAGCAGTACTCCATGTAATATTTCTCCCCTTTTTATGTGGTCTGTAAATAAAATAAAAATATAAAAAAACCCAATTCATTTGGTAGCTGTAACTTTCAAAATTGTTTCAAGAAAAACACATATCAAGGGGCAGAAAACAAACAAACAAACAAAAAAAAAAAAACGGCTGATGAGCTGTCTAAGAGTATTTGTAAGCAGCAATGGTTTAAGTGTGAATTCATTATTAAGAAGTACCTTTTGGGATAGAGAGGAATGAACACATCGTCTTCAATGGCTTTTCTTAGTCTTGACACAAGGCAACTTACAAAACCCTGAAAATAAGATACAGTTTTAGAAGTTATAGATCATCTTACAACAGACAAAGGGAGGTTAAAGGTATATGTTAGTGAGCTGGGTTATGAATGCATCTGATAGAGAAGATTTAGTAGTGTATGAAAACATGTGTTATATAGAAAAGTTCAGTTTACTTACAAAGTTATTTCACAAAAGTAAAATCCAGCTGTTCACACCCACAGGACGCTTACATAAGCCAGGTACACACAGGAAATACAGCAAGATACATATTTTGACCTCTCTGGTACAGATCACAGTAAGTAACTTGCAGTTCTTGTACTGAGCATGCCAGAAGTCACTGGTAAAATGTATTATCCTTATTCTCAATGTTATACTAATTGAGGTGGAGTTTTCTAGGGGTGTACACGATAAAATGCAAATGCCAAAAAAACATAAGACATTTTGCTAACTTTAATGTAAGCTAATTGATGTTTATTTTGGGATGTTTTCATGCAAAAAATGTTTTCATAGACTTCTATTTCTCCTCTATCAGATGCATTCATAATTCAGCTCACATATCCCTTTAATAAAAGTTTCAATAATAAGGAATGCTGACCTACCTGTAAAATATGTTGAACTACCTGTAAACGATGTTGCCCCAGTATTCAAAATCCTTATTAAAATGCTATTACTAAAGATAAAGGCAACCTTGGATTAGAGTAATTTCATAATATAAATAAGGTATAATGCAAAGGTTTTTTCTTTACTAAAACGCATTGCCTCATTACAGTGGCATTATAATGATTTTAGAGGAGCTGGCTAAAGGATAATTTTACTGTATTGCCCGAGATAGATATTTTAGTTAGACATTAATCATTAGTAATATTTTAAATTCAATAACAGGCTCTATTGAACATTAAAAACACTTTCAAAGATTAGACTTAGGAGGTATCCACATACAATAAGGTCAATGGGGGGGGGAAGCAGCTTTGTCAAGCAGATAGGGCTAAATTAAGGCACAATGTTATATTAACACAGTGCCCTCCACAGCTGGAGACTTATTGTGCCAATGTGGCTTTCCTTGACAACCAGTTTTACAGTTGGGCAGTATATGGATGATTGTTTAGCTTCTTATCTAACCATTGTTTTTATAACCTTTTAGACCTGCCTCTCATTCAACCCCCTGTACCCCTTTAAATGGAGGAAGTAAACTCAATTGGAGGTTGATACTAAGCTTTGAAATGGAATATAACTGAATTTTTACCAATTATAATTCTTAACATTTTACTAATCATTAAAGCAACTAGATTATCTAGGTATAGTAGTCCTTTAACTTGACTACCATACCTAAAGTATAGGTCACCTTCATGACATTCCTTCCCAATAGGTCTTACCTGCACCATTTTACTGGACTCATTTTCAACTACATAGGTTTTGCAGAAATTCACTAGATTGTCTGTTTGCCCAGATGATAGTGGGTCCCATACATCTTCGATAAATCCTAAAAACAGATAATTTGTTAGAGTTGTCAGCAAGGAACTGTTGACCTTTAAAAAATGAAGTTGCCTGAAAATACAAACACCCTATTAGGTGTCCAGGAGTAGATGGATATCAAAAACTAACTAGGAGCACTGCTAAAATGAAACAATGTGTGATATATCTAAATATATATATATATATATATATATATATATATATATATATATATATATATATATAAAAAATAAAATAAACTGAGCAGCTGAAATAAAGTGAGAAAGGATGTAGTGAAATATTGCAGGGGGCAACAAGATCAATTCATGACTTACCATGAGAAATAAGGTTTTAAAGCTTTAAACATTGATCCGGAGTGCAGCTTGAGCTGCGTTGAGTGGTGCATCTAAGAGCCCTGAACTTAAAGGCATATGCAAATGAGCTGGGTTATTAATGCATCTTAGAGCATAATTTATAGTGTTTTTAAAAAAAATAGTTTGCATGAAAAAATTCCAAAGTAAACCGGTTAGCCTGAAGTTTGCTGATTTTTTTGCATTTGAAAACGGTTTCTCTCAATGTTGACACCCCCTGAAATTCCCAGGGAATATTAGCATAAGTAATACATTGTATTGTTTTGGCCTGGGGATTGTGCAAGCATACCGTGGGAAGTCACATGATTTCAGACACTTTTCTTTAGCCAATCAGCAGCTTTTATATTGGGTATATTTTTTTAATGAAGTACCCGATATGCGTAGTGCCATTGCTGGGGGTGTCTACATTTGCAAAAAATGTTACATATTTTCATGCAAAATTTTTTTGCTAGGTGGGTTATGATGCATTCTACAGGATACATTCATAACCCACCTCACTTTCATATTCCTTTAACAAATATAAGCTGAAAATACATCCTGTGTGGTGACGACTGACTGGAGGAGATGGAGCATTGCATGGTGCTCTTCCATATGCACGACACAGAAGAAGATATTGTGTCAACACTGAATTTAGTTTGAAATTGCCATATGGTTTGTTGAACACACAATGCTGATTATCTCTATAGCAAGGATTTTTGCTCGGAGTAGTATCTCACTTGTCGCTTAATGTTTTTTTCTAGGTGCTATGCTATATTCCACCCCCCCCCCCCCCCCCCACTCTGTTTTAGGGAACGATTTTAAAGACTGATACACAAAGTTGAACATACTTTTTACATTCAAAAGGACCTTTCTGTATTTACATAGTTATTAATAGGCTGTTTTTCTTTCATTTGAAGTCGACATACATTGTTTATATACTTTATTATTATTTGGGTTTAGCCCTTCAATATTTTTTTTTTCTGTAGATCTGGATCTAACCAAAAAGTTGTCCTGATAGTAATCTTCATCTGCCACTACAGAAAATCCTTCACGGTATAGTAGACATTTTAGGATCACCCTGTGGGTAAGTCTGCCAGTAATTTCAGGACACCTAACTGGGTAAAGAGAAGCTGCTCTGCTAGTAGATGCAACACTTAAGTGTGTAAAGCCACATTGATTTCTTTCATTCAAATAATGATTTTGTTTGTGCTAATCTATTATTAAATAAATACTGCATGTGTATCCTAACTCATATCTATATATATATATATATATATATATATATATATATATATATATATATATATATATATATATATATATATATATATATATATCTATATCTATATCTATATCTATATCTATATCTATATATATATATATATTTAAAATATATATAATTAGGATACACATGCAGTATTTATTTAATAATAGATTAACACAGACAAAATCATTATTTGAATGAAATAAATCAATATTATATATATATTCCTGTAACCAAAGCATCTTTGGATTGCTATTCTGTGAAGTTCTCACCTGTAACTATTGGAACAACGGTCTTCTCTATGACAGAGGACAGAACTTTGTGATCAGGATTATCCTCGAGGTTTGTTTCAGGGTTATCGTTGCTACAGCAAAACTCTTCAAGATCTTGGTGCCACTCCATTAGTTCTAGGCTTCGTGTTTTCTGGGTAAGAAGTTAAAGAAAGGATTACAAATCAATGCATTCATATTCAATCCTTACATATGATGAAAGCAAATGGAAACACTGTTCATTAGACTGACAGAATAGTCTGTCAAATTTAACCTCGGAGGCAAGATATAATAATAAAGTAGAAATATTATAATTATATTTAAAAAGGGTACGTGTGGAAAAACACCTTATAAACTACCGGTATTTCTTTAAAAAGGGACTGTTACTTCAAAATCAAGCCTAAACATAACTTACCAAGTGTTATTATGCAGTTATATCCCCTCCCCACCCTTATTAAAATCAATCAGCTGCAAATTAGGATAACAATTCAGCTCACATAATGAAACATATCTCAGGAACGAGTCACTGTGAAAAAAAATGTTTAGTGCAATGTATAGCCAGTTTCTTAATGTTCTTTAGGAAACATTTTGTTAGGGTGATGTGTTCACTGAGAGGGGCATAGAATTAAATACTGAATAGGAATCTCAGTCTTGCAAAGCTCTATGTATAAAAGAGTCATGTTTATTTGCTCAAGGAAATGGTCGTCAACACCTTTTTTAGCAGTGTCAAATTTTGTATTGTCACAGCCATGTTTTACTGCACTATACCGGTGCTACATCAATAATAATAATAAATTAATTCTGAAATATATGGCTACCTGCTGGGTAAATGAGATTGTGGACATTCATTCTAAAAAAGGTTGGAATATATCTTACTTTATTTAAGATTTTTTTTTTTTTTTATTCTTTATTGCATATTGGCTGCATTTAATGGTGGAAAATAACACATTCAGGTTAATTATCCAATTAACAAGTACAGATCATCTTCCAAGAGAAGGAGTTTTGTATAGGGACTTACACACTATACTTCACATACACTGTAATAATATACATAATAATAATAATAATAATATACAATGGAGTTGTTGACATTTATTTTGGAAGTAGTTTATTACCTTGCATGAAATAAAGATTTTTTTTTATTAACTAAACCAGCAGTTCTTGTTTTGCTCCCCTTCCATCCCTAATGTTTTCCAGTTCTTGAGTCTATTACAGAGCATCAGAGCAAAAGGTCTTGGACTGATAAATTGTTATATCAGATAAAGTGGATTTTGCAGGATAAGGACTTTGGATAGGCTTTCATTATTGGACTGTGTTTTGTAGATAAGTATGTGCAATAAGATATTGCACATAGCACTTTATCTTTATATATTTAGAAAGTGTTGTAGATTTTGAGGTTTAAAAAAAAAAAATGTTTATGATCCTATCAATTAACAAGGTTTACATTGCTAGAAATAAACACACACAGTGCTTGAGGAGAGGATCAGAAGGCGGAGTGATAGTTAAGTTTGTAATTTATTTCTGCTATTATTATTTTTAAATACATTGAAGTAGTTGTTACAACCAATTATTTTAAATGATACCATACATAGAAGTGTTGCAGTGTTTTTTTATACAATACCAATGGTTGAGCTCAACAACAGGTGTTTGTTTACCTCCTGTTGCCTGCCACTGATGATTACCCTTATTATTGAAACTCTGGTCATTCATATCACACTGGCCTAAAAATACATTGTGGCTAAAAGCATTCAAATGTTACAATTTATAGTTATATTTTCTTGTAATAAACAACAATTTTGGGCACCACTTCATAAAAAAAGACATTTTAGAGCTGGAAAATGTACAGAGAAGGGCAACAAAACTAATAAGGGGATTGGAGGGGCTAAGTTATGAAGAAACACTAACCGAATTAAACTTATTTTCGCTAGAATTATTTCTAATTAAAAAGGGAATTCAGGGTTATGATGGATAATTAGAGAGACAGTATTGATCCAGGGAGAAATCCGATCGCCAGTATCTGGGGTTAGGAAGGAATTGTGCTTTTTTTCCCCCTTATGAGACAATTGACAAAGTTTCAATAAGGTTTTTTTTTTTCTGTTTACCTTCCTCTGGATCAATTAACAACAACAAATAGTCCACACATTAAAAAGCTCAAGAGAGATCTAAAAAGGTTGAACTTGATGGACTAACAGTCTTTATTCAACCTCAAATACTATTATATTAATAATGAATTAACAACTAATTAAATAATAAATAAATAAATAAATAAATAAATAATCTGAATATTGCAGATCAGAGGAGATCTTAAAAAGGTTGAACTTGGTGGACTGAAAGTCTTTTTTCAACCTTAATTACTATGTAACTAATCTTACACATGGTGCTTAGCTGCTAACAAAGGGCCCTATTATATTAGAAGCTCACAAATGCCTTGAAAGATTTAATTTGGATGCAGGTGTTTTTTTTCTCTAAATGTTTAGATGTATTCTATTGACACAAGCCCACAATTCACATACTTAAGAGTAAACTTGTAAAACCTGGCTTTTTAAGTAGGATTTCAGGAGGCGTGAATATGTGATTTGACAATATTTAAGCAAGCCCGTAATTTACTTTTTAGACACAGCCAATAGTAAAGACCATTGATATGTCGTCAGTAAAACATGGAAGTTGGATGTAATCTGCAATCGGAGGCTAAGAATTAATTGGTGCCAAAAAGTAATATTTGCGGATCGAACTCACAATCAAGCACTCTAGTAATCTGTAAAATGCATCAAATCATCCGTTTTAGTCCACCCGTTTTGGGTAACTTTAGTTATTTACAGCTCATAATATTTGAGCTGTGCTAAAACCAATAGAGGTCTAAGACCAGTTTTGCGAGTTTGGCTGGCCCATAGTGATTGTGGGCGGGTAACAAGTAATCAGATTGCGAGTAGCTAAAAGAATATGTGGCAATATTAAGAGCAGTTTTAAATGTGTATAAATTTACAAATTGGGCAGTAGACTAGGGCCCAAGGTACTCAAGAAAATGTACACAATATGCGACTGTGGTGATCCTACCTCTAGCGGGTTCCAGTCTATTAACTGCACCCTGATAAGTGGATTCAGAAGTTTGTGAAGACATAAGCTGATATATGCATCATAGTAGGACTCAGGAAACTGTGTTCTCCACCGCTGAAATCTTGACAGGATATTCTTAATGTGGTGGAAGTCTTCATGAACATCTTCAAATAGGTTTTTACGCTGCTGCAAGATTATCTCTACAAAAAGATAACATTTTAACAGAAATGAGCAGACATCTTGACAAGAATATAAACATATGATACTATTAATATACCCCTATAGATTGGGAAAAGTTGTACATAATCATAGTGTATATAATAAATTATGATTAGCATCTGTGTAAACCTTGAACATTAAACCATCTTTTGGGAAAATCTTAATTATAGAACATTTTGCTGGTCTTCCACCTTTCTTTCCATACTCTTTCTATGTTCTTTATCTCTGCTCACACCTCCAAATATATCCTACACCGCTTCATTTGTATGAATTGCCCAACCATCTCCTTTAGAGTATAAGCTCTGATGAGCAAGCACCTCAACTCTTTCTGTATCAGCATGCTTTTTTTTTTTTTATGATTTTACTTAGTATATAGTGTGGCGTAAAATGTTGGTAACATATACATAACAGAAAGGAAAATAATTACTATATGAACAGCCTTTATTATTATCGTTTATTTGTAACGGGCCAACATATTCCGTAGCGTATTTAATATACTACTTAAAGCACTACTGTAGTTCTAGAAAAATGCACCCATTTGTAAAAAAAATATATAAAAAAAATAAAAATAAAGCATTAGCAGCAGTGCAAGTAATGAACATAAAAATATATTTTGGGGGGAAATCTGACATTTTTAAGACTCTGAGTAAAGTAATGATTATTACATCACTTGCTGAGAGTTTAGGCATGAGGATGGGCTATTATGTATCAATGGAGAGGGGAGATTACATGGAGCAAAGTGAAAGCTTTGTTTGAGAAGTGAATCGAAATTGATAACACACCCCCTTACCCTCACAGGCCCACAAGCAGACTAC
Organism: Discoglossus pictus; assembly: GCA_027410445.1. Taxonomy (NCBI): domain Eukaryota; kingdom Metazoa; phylum Chordata; class Amphibia; order Anura; family Alytidae; genus Discoglossus; species Discoglossus pictus. The sequence goes on along the minus strand of CM050165.1, from coordinate 416,353,165 downwards.
TTTCATTAGGAAATGCAAGCATAGTTCTCAATAAATGTAAATGCTCCTATCAGCAATTTATCATGATGCATCCAGGGTCCACAGAGGCATCAAAACGTATTGTTTTCAAATTAGAAACAGGCTGAATTATTTTTTCTCTGCTTAACTGCGATCTAGGTTTTGAAAAACATACGTTTTTTTTCATTGCACATATAAAGTTTAGGGCAGTTCCATTACCATTATACAACCTGACCTATCGGTCTTGCAAAGTTGTAAAAAGAAATGGAAACTCTGACTTCATACACTTTAATAATACAGCAGGAGTAATCACTGAAAATGTCCAAGAGCATCATTCAATTGCGAGTTGCACAATTGAATAGGGCTCTATATAAGCACATAGAATACTTTTTTAAAGAACTTTTTAGTTAATGAACCTCTATCCAAAAGCAAGGTCTTCACTAACTTCAAACTTCTGTCAAAAAAATATGTTATGTGCTGATTTAGAGCCCTATTCAATTGGCAAAATTGCAATTGAATTAGGGCCCAAGACTTTAATACACTTGTTAAATTAGATAGATAGATAGATAGATAGATAGTGTGTGTGTGTGTGTGTGTGTATATAAACACACATACAGTTGTGCTCAAAAGTTTGCATACCCTGGCAGAAATTGTGAAATATTGGCATTTATTTTGGAAAGATGACTGATCATGCAAGATAAATGTCTTTTATTGAAGGATAGTAGTCATATGAAGCCATTTATTATCACATAGTTGTTTGTCTCCTTTTTGAATCAGAATGATAACCGAAATCACCCAAATGGTCCTGATCAAAAGTTTACATACCCTTGAATGTTTGGCCTTGCTACAGACACAAGGTGAGACACACACACACAGGTTAAAATGGTAATTAAAGGTTAATTCCCCATACCTGTGGCTTTTTAAATTGCAATTAGTGTCTGTATAAATAGTCATTGAGTTTGTTAGCTCTCAAGTGGATGCACTGAGCAAGCTAGATACTGAGCCATGGGGAGCAGAATTGAACTGTCAAAAGACCTGCGTAACAAGGTAATGGAACTTCATAAAGATGGAAAAGGGTATAAAAAGATATCCTAAGCCTTGATAATGCTAGTCAGTACTGTACAATCACTTATTAAGAAGTGGAAAATTCAGGGTCAGGTAGACCAAGAAAGATTTCAGCCACAACTGCAAGAAGCATTATTCGGAATACAAAGAAAAACCCACAGGTAACCTCGGGAGAAATACAGGCTGCTCTGGAAAAAAAGACGGTGTGGTGGCAGAAAGAAGCCTTTACTGCGCCAATGTCAAAAAAAGCCCAGTTAGAATATGCCTGAAAACACCTTGACATGCCTCACAGCTTCTGCCACACTATAATTTGGAGTGACGAGACCAAAATAGAGCTTTATGGTCACAACCATAAGCGCTATGTTTGGAGAGGGGTCAACAAGGCCTATAGTGAAAAGAATACCACTGTGAAGCATGGTGGTGGCTCACTGATGTTTTGGGGGTTCATGCAAGACGACCAAAGACTTTGCATGACCTTGAGGCATTTTGCCTAGACGAATGGGCAGCTATACCACCCGCAAGAAAAGGGGTCTCATAGATAACTATTACAAAAGACTGCACGCTGTCATTGATGCTAAAGGGGACAATACACAGTATTCAAAACTAAGGGCAAGCACATTTTTGAACAGAGTCGTTTATTTTTTTTCTTTGTTGCCATTTTTTGTTTTATGATGATTGTGCCATTCTGTTATAACCTACAGTTGAATTTGAATCCCATAAGAAATAAAATAAATGTGTTTAGCCTACTCACTCATGTTTTCTTTAAAAATGGTACATACATACATAGAAAAAAAAGCTTTATAAAATTTTTTTAAGATACCTCTCTGTTCCTGGAAATTTTTCTCCTCGTCAGCAGGCATCTCATCATCACTGGACATGCCGTCACAGTGATCTGTGTGCCCAGACTCCTCACGTCTCTGTTTTCTTCTGTTCCTAGGTTGTAAAGAAAATCAGGTACTTCATCACATAAAACAGAGTACACAATACATATATCCGCTTGTTTGTGTATGGTGAAGAAAAGATATTAAGAAATAAAACAATTTACCCTTCCAGATAAAAAAAAAAAAAATATATATATATATATATATATATATATATATATATATATATATATATATATATATATATATATATATATATATATATAATTATCCAGTCAAACATAAATGCTTCATGTGTGTACTAAGGCTTCCAAGAGAAGGTGATATGACAAAAAGTTGGCCATCTTGTCATATCATTTAGAAGCATGTATTTAATGGTAGATAACAAAAAAGGTTAATCAAGTATGCCCATTATATCCAACTAAAAGATTGGCCTTATTTATCCTCAGGATAAGTATGCTTACATTCTTTAACGGTCACAGACAGACTGAATACTACCGACAATATTAAATGGGACATGGAAATTTCCCTGTTTTTATCATTAATATAAATAACCTCATGCATACAAGGTTTCTATAGCACTAGTCAATGACAGGCTGTTGTTCACATTGTATGCATGAGCTACAAGGGCAGACCTTTGCACAGACTGTTTGAAAGGTTTCAAATAAGAACTTGGGTAGTTTATTTTAATATTAGAAACAGGGAGCCTTCCATGTCCCTTTAGGTTTTAAGAAAGGTGTGCTTCGTTTACAAATAAAACAGTGGTAGTAAGAGACAAGAAGCTCACGTCCGATCTGAATCTCTCACCTTCGTAACAAGGAGTCCTGCAAAATGTTTGGAGTTTCATCCTCTGCGTCTTTGTTCGATTTTTCATTTCCTACATAATAAAAAACATGTAAAATAACATAGAAATTATAGTTTATAGCTCATTCATTCTTTTGCAACATGTTAAGTTGGTTTTTGCCTTGTACAATTAATGTTATGGAATTTATAGATGGGTTTATAAAACTTCACTGCATATTTATAGCAGCTAATCGACTATCAAGAAGAACTACATCCTTGACCCACTTCATGGAGGCTTGTTAAGCCAACTGAACAAGAGTCTATTTCATAACTTTCACTAGTGCAACAGAATCTAAAACAACGCCACCAAACCGAAGGGAGAGAGGGAGCAATCCGCTACTGAAGCTTATTGGCACAAATGTTGTCTTTCTAGCTTGAACATGTTTATCTTTGTATTCTTGGTAAACACTTTACACATCATACCGTGGAGCATTCAGTCCTCTGTCACACCAAAGTCAAACTGTTTATTTTGACTAAAGTTAATCAGCAAAATTGGAAAAACTGAGATTTTAACTGTTTTTATGTATAAATGAAGAATTTACACACTATAGTTACACCTTTCCCTTTAAAAATAAAATCAGTGTCCCAGACTGCAGTGCAATAACTGTACTTCTCGGAATTTTGAGAGAGAAATACTTTTTTAGTTTAAAAAATGAAGACGTTCCAATGTGAACACAAATGTACTATTTATTTCCTCTGTACAGTGAAGGGCCTCTATCACTCATTTGCCCACCATAAGCTAAATTATGATGTGGTTAATAATATAAACCTTCCAAGTAGTTATATATTCAGTATACAAGATGATAAACATGTTCAGTAAGTCTGAATTCACTTTAGTTGACAAGTATATTAACAATGTACTAACCAGACAGTTTTTGAATGGCAGTGGACTCAGTGCGGAGGTCATCTTGTCGGCGCTCCATCAGAGTTCTGGCTCGTTGTTGAAACAGTTTGAACATCTCAGATTCAAGTTTATTTATTTCAACTATCTGTAAAACAGCAAAGAAACACTTTGTTACAATATAAATAGTGTTTATTGGAAATAAATAAGAAAAATAATTATTGTTAAAGATCTTAAAAAGTGAACTTTTCTGCACTTGCAATGTTTGTCATAATAACTTTTGGAAGTTTCAGGACACTGCCACTTCTAAACAGCAAAAGCGAATCACTAATATACATGTTGATATTGCGGTTAATATTCATTAAAACATTGGAACTTATTTGTTTTCTAACTTGGAGCAGCAGTGTGAGGTTTCTGAAATTTCTACATTCATAATATAGAATATATAACATGTCTCTCTGAATACTTATTTAAAAAAAAAAAATCAAAATGTTTATTAAAAAAAAATTACTTTTAATTCAGCACAATAGAATGGGACCCTATATGGGTATCCGGTTTACTTGGCAGCTCTTGATGGCTCGACCAAGCCCTTGAAAAAACTGCGAAAGAGCTCAATTATTTCGGTCTATGTTTCCAATAATTGAACAGGACACCCATATATGATCCTCTTGAGAAAAAAAAAAAAATTAAAAACAGGTATCGCACTGACATGGACCTTTATTGCTTAAGTGCTTACTTGTGGAATTATAAGCACTGCCTCTGCTTAGGCATTTAGCTATTTAAGGCTGATATGACCATTTTGGTCATATGGTGTTCTTCATTTTCTACAATATTTAACTTGTATTTGAAGCTTATTAGCCCTATTGAGTTCTTTTTGAAGCATTTAACCCCTTACGGAGGGTTATAATTTTCGAGGTGAATTTTTAGTCTTAAAAATTTTGTGGCATTTCTATTGTTGTTACAATATATATATATATATATATATATATATATATATATATATATATATATATATATATATATATATATATATATAAAATTACTATTCACAAATAACCCAATATAATGAATCAATCTTACTAGTTAATTCAGATATTGTGAGCTTATGTGTTTATTATATCAAAGAGAATATATATATTTGTGGGCACATTTGTGTGTCCCAGCTCAACTTCCCAGAATGCAGTGTAATGTCACGCTTTAACAATGGTTTGTTATATTAAACTGCAGATGTTTGAGGATTTGTGTGTATTCACTATACTTCCACGTATAAGTATTGTTATTCATGTATATCTTTTTGTAGTTTTTTATGACAACATTTGGAGAAAAGATCAATAATGCAGATATGTATGATTTATTGGTTCGCTTAATGGCATCAACATTTTTTATATATATAGTTGGCTTTGGAGTATCAACATGGGTTATACCTTCCAGGTCGGAGGGCCCCTTTGAGGGCACAGGGTATTAAATCATTTGGTTATTTTTACACTTGTTACCAGTTGCTTATAGCTTACCGCTCTATTGATGCTTTCATTAAAGTATTTGGTGACAATATTCATTCTTATGTTTAAGGCTTTTAGTCTGTTTTGGGGATTTAATTTTTTTTTTTTTTTTTTTTTTTTAAACCTTCCACGCAGAAGAACCCCTTTGAGGGCATAAGGAAACTTACCCAAGATTTTTAAAAGTGGTGCTTTTTTTTTTATTATTATTGAATAAAGATATAGTTTTTTTATTGTTGGTTTACCAATTCATTATATTGTTTAGTTATTCAAATAACCCTAGGTGGTTTATATTTATGCTAAATTCCTGGGTGTTTACCTTTAAATTAAAGTCTGACCTTTTCTTAAATCCCATATTTACAGAAGCAATGAGCCTTTTACCTTTTCGTTCATACAGTCAACAAAGTTCTCTACAAAGGTTTTCATTTCCTTGAAGAACTTAAAAGTACGCTCAGCTGAAGTCTTCTCTAGCATTCCTACAGAGTTTTTGGAGTCCTCAAGATTGAGAACAAACTTCTCCCGTTCCTGATCATGTGCACGGTGAATCTCCTGATAATTAGTTAGTCTGAAGAAGAAATAAATACATTCAGTGAGTTAAACAAAATATTACATACATAAACCACATTCTACTGGGAGCTTGCTTATCTGCTGCAAAGATCAATCTATGCAACATAAAAATAACACAAATATATACAAGTTCAGTGCAAGTTCTCTCACAAAAGATATGGAACTTTACAGTGTATACTAAATGCTATGAAAGTTGGAGCAATACAGTGACCCATAATGTACACATCTAGAGAAAAGTAAATTTCAAATACAAACCAACAGCAACAACAGAATATAGTCAATGCAGACAGTGTACTCTGGTGAGTAAAATATCATTGGAGTTTAATAAATCAATAATGGGGGGGGGGGGATGCATTTGAAAATTATTAGAGTATTTGCAAATACCAAAATATAGCATATGAATAATTACTGAAATGTTTCAATTACAAACTGCTAAAAGCAACATGACAATTTGCTACTTTACATATTAAGAGCTACAAATCTGAAAATGTATGGACAAAAAAATCTAAGTTTATTATGTGCAATACGATCAGCTGATCAACTCACCTTGCAACAAGCTTCTTTCTTATATCATCCACAGTTACTGGTGGAAGAGAGAACTTAGGTTCAGTTTTTTTCTTAACAGGACGTGGCCTTTGCTCGTCGGACAAATCTTCATCCAAAGCCTAAAAACCAACAGTTAATGCATAAATGAGATTGTATCCTTATCTTAAGAGTTACATAAATATTAACAGTTTAGCTGTTACACAATTTTAAAAAAGACATTATAAAAAAGGAACAATTGTTTACAGCCGTCATATGTTACATAATGAAGTAAAGATAAAAATTTACAAGATAAATGAGATATGAGATTATTTGGGCCTTAAAAAAACATTAATGAGCAGAAGGTGTACTGCAGGGTGTCATTTTTTTAAAGAAAGATTAAAATGTAATTCTGTAAGCAGCAATTTAGACAGTTCACTTGTTCCATGTTAGCTGTGAAGTAAGCAAAGAGAAATCTATACACTTGAAAATAGCAAACATGCTTTTAGAATATATATATATATATATATATATATATATATATATATATATATATATATATATATATATATATATATATATTAAATAAATAGTACATCTGTGTTCCCTCTTAATTTATGTGCAATTATTCTGCTGTGGAATCTACCCTTTTAATTCTCATGATCTACTTCATGAGATGGGAAGAAACGAAATGCAGAGAGGTAACTTCAATCTGCAAAATGAAAGTGTGTCATCTTCAGCTGCCAGTGCTCTAATTAGGACTAATGTGTTTGAAAGGGCATGCCCTATTCAGACAGAAGCTGCAAGAAGAAGCCTTGTAAAGAAATGCAAGCCTGCACCATAGAACTGCATATAAAAAGATAAAAATAAAGGATGTATTCCCCCCCCGCCCCCCCAAAAAAAAAATTGGCCACTAAAAGTTTAGTTATTCATAGCACCATATAGAAATCGGATTAAAGTTGAGATGAAACCTTTACCTGAAATGATTATATTACATATTTTTCCAGCCACAATGTCCTTGGACATAAAAGATTTCTTGTTACAGGCTTTGACGGTGGCAAAATTCCTCATAGTTTCAAAATGGAAACAAAAGAATTTACTCTCATGGGAAGAAGTGATATCAACAATAAATAAAAATTGTTTATTAGAATTAAACTTCACAGAAATGGCAGTTATATCCAAGTACAAGTCAACCCTTTTTGTTACTCAAGGCCCCACTTTGAGCTTGTGACATGAGAAGGAATATAATAAGCGCCTCACATCCTCCAGAATCATTCCCAGTTCCAGGGTTACTATGACTGAAATCGTGCTTGTATGTTGTATGGGTGATTGTATATTGCAACTTGTATTTTTGAAACTTTCTTCATGTATGAAATGTATGGCTATTTAACTGGCGTAAAATAGGATTCGGTATCCCACGGAAAAACTTAAGGTCATAGAGGTTAAAGATATTATAACAACGCAATGTGATTAGGGGTTAGTATGGGTTAACCTTTATGAAAGTTTTAGACCTGACTTTTGATGTATTTAATGGAAAATAGATATATATTTTTTTTTTTTTTTGCAAGGATGTATTTGTTTGTATTTTTTCTGATCTCGGTTTGAAAAAAAAAAAATGAAATAAAATAAAAAACACCATATAGAATAGAAAAAAATTGACAACAGTGGTCCTTTAAAAACAAAAAACTTTTACAGCTAAAAAAAAACAAAATTAAATAAAAAAATTAATAGATGAAGTAAATGTGTTTTGCTCACAAAAAAAAAAGTAATGTAATCAAAAAAAAAAAGTCTAATAAAAAAAAAAAAAAAGAAAAAGAGGTTAATCATAGTGTGAAATAGCTAAAGCCCAACCTGTTGATACTTGACAGCTTTCCTTATTTGCTGCTCCTCCCATCTGTCCTGAAATTCAATATCTTCCTGGTTGTCACTGCTGTCTGAGTCACTGTCGGACACTAAGAAGCAGAAAAAGATGTTATATTATAGCGCACAAAGCTGTCACTGAACAAGTTCTACAAAAGACATTTTGATGGTGAGATCGTGCTACATATTAATATACTAATGTACTTTGTAACTGAAAAGTAAACAACAACAAGTAATAGCAAATGGTCTTGACCAGACCATACCGCTGGAGCTTCGGTTCTTCCTGTTCTCTCGTACTTATGGCTGCACCAATTAGACAAGGAAATGATCTTGCCTTCCAAATTAACAATTCACCTACTGGAGCTGTAGCCTTGCAATGTACCTATTTCACTGGAAATCATTTCCATGGTTTAAGAGAACAGAGATGGAAATATATATATATATATATATATATATATATATATATATATAGTACATCTGTGTTCACATTTGAATGTCTAAAACAAGTTAAAAAACCTGCTTCCAGCTCAGAATACAGAGAAAAACAGTTATTACACTGCATTCTGGGAAGCTGAGCTGGGATATGGCATTTGTGGGCACATTTGCCTCGATCTTCAATACATAGCCATTTTCAAACATGGCTTCCTTTAAGCTTGTGCCTGCTGCATTACAGAGCTTTTATGCAAACATGTATATTCCCCAAACATCTTGCCCATTATCTAACATAGCTCTTCAAAATATTATATGTTAAACATAGTACTATAGTATACAGAATGTTAGATGTTTTAACATGTTTGTATCCAATGCCTTAAAGAAAATATAAACCAATATAAATAATCAAGTCAGATTTCATAAGATCCCTTTAAAAAAACATATTGCGCTTTACATCTTGCAAAGTCTAACCAGCTTTTATAACTTACTTGCTTCTTCTCGCATCTGCTCCTTCAGAGTTTTTGTCCCTGGAGCAAACTTGATTCTTCTCTCATGGTCATCAAGCTCATCATCACTGTTTGACTGGCTGGAATCTGACCCATCATGCGATGCATCAAGTCCAATGTAATCTCCCTGAACTCTGGCCCGTGCACGCTGCCTGCGAGCTGCTCTGATTGTTTTGGCATCTGGGAATTCACCTGCGCTGAACAGAAGTAAATTGAAGCAAGAATCAATAAAGAAATTCCAGAATAATTATACAGACTGGGTGAGAGTTACTATTTCATCTATGAGATTCTGAAATACCACTGTGATATGTCTATAATTGTGCAGTCCTGTCTAGTCTAGGCCAATGGTTCTCATTTAATTAAAGCACCATTAAGCATTCGTGATATTTGGCTGAACACTTCAGTACCACTTAATTTTAATACATTGCAGTATAGCTGTGGAGATACACACAATACAAACTAGCATCTTAGACCTTCCTCACTAGTCATTTATGCATTTTCATATTTTTATAATTATATTTGTTCTGTGGATTTCCATAAGGAAGCTTGTGGACCACTGGTGGTGCATGGTGACTACTTCTAGCAGAGATCAATCTAAGAGGACATTGCTATGTATAACTACAAACCTGTTAGTTCCTTCTTGGAAGATGATGAAGAAGAACTACTGGATGAAGAACTGGAAGAGCTTGAAGAGTCCTCATCCTCTGAATGTAGGTTCTCTTCTGGCTTTTTGCATTCAGTGTCAGAGCTACTACTACTTTCTGTGGACTCTGAAGGAACTAAAAATGTAAACCAGAAAATATTAAAAACAGTGTCATATACTTAGTTATAAGATCTTGAATTAAGGCACTAAAACGACCCCAAATAGAGGGAGAGTGATTTTTCCAAGTTGGAACATAGAGTCAGTGATACAAGTTTGAAGCTTTTTACATAATGTATTTAGCATTTCCTAGTCCAAAATTGAAGCTTGTTTGTATACAGCAGTATAGCGCATTTATTTGAAGGATCACAATTGACCCGTGAAGCTCTATAGAGGCACAAGGCAAAAATTAAATAACAACTGTACTGGCTGGTTGCCAGAAACCAGGACATAAATGTAAAATAAATGTCAAAATGGGCTGTCCTAGTGTGACAAAGGAAGGTGATATGTTAATGACAATATATAATTTACCTAAAGAATTTTAAACTTGTGTTGTGGTTAAAGGGCATTCTCAAATCTTCTAAAACACATAACTGGTAAACATCTCTATATTTGCAACTTTTTATTTGCCTTGAGATTAAATGGACTCATTCATGGCAAAATCACGTTTGATTTTTTTGTAATGAGCATGTAATGAACAGGTTGCACATCGTAGTAGTAGCTTTATAACAAAGCTAATGCATACAGTTTGTACGATTACCTTCCACTTAACAAGATAGATAAACACACTACTGGAGGTCTGGTCCTATCCTGTTATTGATTACGGCGCCAGTCCGCCACTGCAGTGCGGTGACCAACCGCTAGATGGTACTCCTGATATCCAGTGTCATATCATAGCGACAAGGCTTAGGTAAACTGTTAGGATTAGGGTGAGGGTTAGTTTAAGGGTTAGAGTAGAATTCTAAAGTTAGAACTTCTCTAAAATATTGGCAGCGCTGCAAAATATTGGCTGCGTCACCTGTGCTGTAACTATAACAGGATAGATCCGGAGGTCTTTTACAGTGTTAAACAATTTTCCAGCACTGCAAATATTACTTTAAGGTATATGGAAGTTTTCCAGTTTAAATATTCACATAAGCTACTCAAGTGTTTGTCTGCGTATCAAACCAATATTTTATTAACAAGAGCTTAAAAAGCTCTGTTTTCACTCACTCAAACCTTTCAAACAGTCCCTGCAAAAGTCTGCCCCAGCAGCTCATGCAAACAATGGATCTATTGGTAAGAGATGTACAAGCCACTTACACGGTTTCTCAAATGGAGGTTTCAAATAAACATAAGATGATCTTATATGAAATAAGTTAAATGATATATGTAATAGTGTTGCACTTGCTAGTACTCATCTGCAATTTAATTGGCTCTTGGAATTTTCGATCAATCAGCTCAGCATTCTAAGTGTTGTTGACAAAATTGAACTTAAAATGGAAGCTTCTGGTCTCCACAAACATGGGGGAGTAACTGTCAGACTATGAAGTTTCATAACTTTTTCATTGATAGTATAACTTTCTAATATACTAGTAAAGTTAATAATTGGGGAACTTTATAACGGGTTATATATTATCATTTATTCAGAAGAATTTTGATCTTAAATATAAAATAAGCTACTAGATTTAATAGTTCTACAAAAAAGGAGCAAAATGCAAACATTAACCCTTTACAAATGCAATGCTGCGATTCTGTACTTACCATTCTCCTCTGGCTTGCTTGCATTGTCTCCATTTGCGGCTTTCTTCTGCGTTTGAAAAACTACGGCATTCACAGTTGGCTTTCTGATCTTAAAAGATACGTTTTCTCCTGTCAAAACAGAAATATGGATTTAAGGCATTATGTGCTGATCAAGTATCTTTTGTAAAGGATAATTGGCTATTTTGAGTATTTTTATACAATAATAAATGCCACTAATGTATTCGGATATCATATTTGGAGCACTACAACATTAGTTAAGATTTTAAAAGACAATATAAATGGATACGAGTAGTGAAGTATCTTACGGGGGGGGGGGGGGGTTACCAGATATATAATATACCTGTGTATCAATTTACTTTTATGGACTTTATTTTATTAGGAAGTGCTTATAAACTCTGTTTTACTGCCTAAAATTACACAAATAGTTATTGTATGGGTCTGCCCTCTGCAGCTCGTGGAGCCTATCAGTGACCATCACTCAGCATCATTATGCAGAGACGTGGTCCCTACAAGTCAACATATCCAGCCCTACAGAGTCTGCGCCTGCATACACTGCAGTAGACAGACCCATATTTTGATATTTAGGCAGTAAAAACAGAACTTATAAGCACTTCCTAATCAAATAAAGTGTATAAAAGTTACATAGGTATATTATACACCTTGCACTATCCCTTTAAAAAAAGATTTAGCTTGCTACTCACATGTAATAGTACCCCTGTATAGAACCATAGAAGAGGTTGGCACGTTACAAATAAAGGATAATAATAATGCGTCAGCCCCTACAATGACTATTTGCAGTATTTACAGTTACATAGACCCCACTGCTCCTGCATTTGATGGCGCATGGCTTTAACTCTATCATTTTGTTGTTATCAAGTCATGTCTGACTCCCGGTGACCCTATGGAATGCAGCAACCCAGGAACATCTTGTGTCAAATTGTGCTTGTACATAAGACTTTCATGGCAATGATACTGGGGTGGGTTGACAGATCCTTTGCCAGAGGACAGCGATTTGTCTGACCTCTCTGAAATGACCTGCCCATCATGGGTGACCCTAAATAGTATAGCTCACAGCTTCATTGAGTGGCACAAGCCTCTCCACCATCATAAGGTAGTGATCCGGAAGGGGACCTCTTGCATTACTAATACAACAATATGGGTGTGTACATATAGCCCCATTGAGCTACCATGCCTGTATTCCCCTCACGGTGTGTTTATATATATATATGGCCTCATAGTTCAGGGCCTCACCTTCCTTGTCCTCTGTGAAGCTCAGCAGTCCTCCAGCTCCCCCGGGGGCCTTCTCTCTTGACACCTCCACAAACCCCTCACCCCCGCTCTCCTCCTGATCACTGTCCGGCTCTCCATCACTTTCCCCCCGCGGCTTCTCTTCCCTGCCGCCTCCTTTCCTTCCTCCAGCCCTGATCCCGCAGGATATCCCCCTCCTCTCCGGTAGCCGGGGCCTATTACTGACGCTCTGCTCCGGCTCCTCTTCCTTTTCCTCCTCACTAGACTCCGCTTTACGGACGCGAATACTGCGATTCGGTTTCCTAAACATCCTTCACACTATATCGGGCGCACATCTAACACGTCACCAAGTGCGACAGTGTAGTTTGCAACCACCAACCAATCAATTGGAAGATTCTTTTTCTTTTTTTTTCTTTTTTTTTTTAATAAAAACTTTATTTGAATAAGTGTGTTCTTTTTTTCCCATGAGTTTTCTAGATACCAGAACCTTCTAAACAAAGCCACTCATTTTCATTAAATAATAAAATGCCATTATTTTAGGTGCACTTTAGCTTTATTTGCTTTTTATCAATAATTTGGAATTGAATAACAAACTTTTGGTACCTCCCTTGCAGTCTTTTCATTACTATTTTAAATAAAAAAATATTACAATTTAATGTATATATTTTTTTTTCTTGGAGAAGGAACTTGGGATCTATCCCGTTGTGTATGTGCAAGAAATCTCCAGCACTGACAGCTGCAGTGCCAGTAAGTAGCCGCTAGATGGTGCCGTCAGCCTCTAGGGAAGGCCTATAAATATTCCCCCCTCCGACGTGGCGCAACTCAATGGCTCTGAATCGACAGCGAGGCTATCGCTATGTTCGGCGCGGGCACACCTCTCATAGCTCAAGGTCTTTTCTTTTGGCGCGCCTTATATGCAGTGTGCAGCACTACTCGGAAAATCGCCATCTAGCTGCTGCCGCCAATCTTTTGCGTATGGGAAGAGGGAAAGGACCGGAACTGGCAACCCACTCCAATATCTTTGCTATGAAAACCTTATGGATATATGTTATAAACCAAATTATATCTGTGATTAATATACAAATGCATTTTATTAAGCAAACATTCAATTAAAAAAAATAAGTTCTCTTTCCTTTAATTAAAGGGGCATATAACATACTATCATACATTTAAAGGATCATGTTTTACAAATTGCAAAAGTTGTTAAGTAAAACATGTTTAAACTTCATTGAAATGATCAGGAAACACATATAGGGTACAGGGATCTATCCCTCCTCACCTTCGCATGTCTTCGGCAGCACTGACAGCTGCAGTTACAGGAGCCATCCGGCACAGGACGCTGTCTATTTTCGGGCGCCATCATATTTGATGTAAGGCAAAGAACTATTCACCCCTCCGACGTGGCACAACTCGACGGTGCTAAGTCGACAGCGAGGCCATCGCTATGTTCAGCGCGGACACTCGGCCCCCCAGTGCCTCGGGCGTGCCTCTCATAGCTCAAGGCCTCTTCTGTCGGCACGCCTTATTTAAAAATCGACAGCGGCAGGATTGCAGCGAGTAGATTTTGCGATGGTGAAGAGGGAAAGGACAGTGTGTACCCCAGGGAGCAGAAGGTGCTGTCCTTCCTCCCCAGCGACAGTGTGCACCCCAGGGAGCAGAAGGTGCCGTCCTTCCTCCCCAGCGGCAGTGTGTACCCCAGGGGGCCGAAGGTGTCATCCTCCCCCCCCCCCAGCGGCAGTGTGTATCCCAGGGAGTAGAAGGTGCCATCCTTCCTCCCCAGCGGCAGTGTGTACCCCAGGGAGCAGAAGGTGTCGTCCTTCCCCCCCAGCGGCAGTGTGTATTCCAGGGAGCAGAAGTTGCCGTCCTTCCTCCCCAGTGGCAGTGTGTACCCCAGGGAGCAGAAAGGGCCGTCCTTCCTCCCCAGCGACAGTGTGTATCCCAGGGGGCCGAAGGTGTCGTCCTTCCCCCCCAGCGGCAGTGTGTATCCCAGGGAGCAGAAGGTGCCGTCCTTCCTCCCCAGCGGCAGTGTGTAACCACAGGGAGCTGAAGGTGTCGTCCTTCCTCCCCAGCGGTAGTGTGTACCCCAGGGAGCAGAAGGTGCCGTCCTTCCTCCCCAGCGGCAGTGTGTACCCCAGGGAGCTGAAGGTGTCGTCCTTCCTCCCCAGCGGCAGTGTGTACCCCAGGGAGCAGAAGATGTCGTCCTTCCTCCCCAGCGGCAGTGTGTACCCCAGGGAGCAGAAGGTGCCGTCCTTCTTTCCCAGCGGCAGTGTGTACCCCAGGGAGCAGAAGGTGCCGTCCTTCCTCCCCAGCGGCAGTGTGTACCCCAGGGGGCCGAAGGTGTCGTCCTTCCCCCCCCAGCGGCAGTGTGAACTCCAGGGAGCTGAAGGTGTCGCCCTCTCCCCCCAGCGACAGCTTACCCTAACAAGGGGAGACACCAATCTCCCAGACGGCGCAGATGGGACCATGGTCTCTGTGCCTGACCTACCGGGATGCTGGACAGCCTGTCCAGATCCCCAACTACCCTCACTGGGAAAACCGGAGGAGGGGGTAAGTACAAATTCCCCTCCCCAGCTAACTCCTAATGTGGCCCCAGGGTTAACAGAGGACATGTTAACCCCCACTGACCCCCACCTTTCCCTGGCTACTGAGCCGGAATATGTCCCAAGTACCCCAGCAGAAGAGCTGACAGCGGGGCAGAGTGCAGTCGGCCTCTGCCCTCCCTTTGTCCCTTGTACAGAGCAGAATGTCCTGCAGGTTATACCAGCAGAAGAGCTGGCATCAGGACAGAGTGCCGCTCGCCTCTGCCCCTCAAGTCCCCTCAGCATGTTGACCCATCACCACAGCGAAATATCCAAGTGCCTGGTTAGACTTCCCCCCAAAGGGGAGATGGGTGACGAAGTGCCTTTTGCCACTTTGTCCTGGAGAGGACTTATTGCCAGCCTCCTGCCCTGCGACTATGGCCCTGGGACATATTGCCCTTTAAACACAGTATTCGGCCATACCAGAGTGTATGTCACTCATTCTGGCCCTTTAAATACAGGGGGGTCATTCGGTACTTGCCCTGTAGGAGCGGTGATACCCTAGATAGCTATGCCATGGAGCCCATTCATATAATGAAAGACTATGGGAAAGACTTTAGCTACATGGCAATTGAACTGTGTGAATAGGATCTGAAATCTATTCAGTAGTTTTGTGCGCTCAGATCCCAGCTATCTGGGGATATCTGAAATGTGAGTAAATGTGAATTGCAGTAATGCTGATGGGTTGTCAAACTAGAGAATTGACCAACAAATACTTTTGTCCGGACATCCCCAGGCCGATCCGTTGGGATCAGACCGTGTATGCCGGCTTATGGTTACGGGGAGGTGTGTAACGGAACCCATCACTGTTTTACCCTGTTTTATGGTTATTTAATTATTATGGTTAAAATATGATCCTACTGTTATACTGTATGTATGTTGGTTTATGCTCTGCAGAATATTAGCCCAGACTATTGCAGACCTTGGCATAATAGATAATCCTATTACAGAGACTCCTCATAAGCAAGAGAGGTCCATTGTGTGAAGTGTTCACATTGTGAAGATGGAACAAAGGGAAGGATGATCTAATCAATGTCTGATTATACCAAAGTAGCCAGGTAACCTCCGGGGGGTGTGACCACACCTATTGTCCCTCTATGTGTATTGTGTGGCCAACTATGGGGGATGTGTATTGCCTGTGGGAAGAGATGTGTATATATATTTCTGCACAACAAAATAAAGACAGTATTTCTTTGACTCCCGAATGAGTGTCGTCCAATATGGGAGGTTGGGGATGGTGAGACTGTAGTGCTTCTTGGATATTTTACCGTATACCAGCGGAGATATTGGATTCGTGTTCCAACTCCGTTACATCCCCTTTTCTATTTTTTTTGTTCCTGCTTCAATCAAGGATTTAATAAGACAGATAGATAGGGACTCATTCTATTAAAGCCCGTAAAATGGCCGCAAAACTGCGATTCCTTGCGGCCAGCTTACGACCCTGTATATCGCTACAGCTACGCTGCTATTCAAATGGACGGCGCCGCAAGGAGGTCCCACTTACGGCCAGGTGCAAACTATGCAATCGGCCGCAAGCATTTCCCGCGAACCCGTAAATCGCGTTTCAAGGCCGCAAAGTCGGAAAACTGAAAATGCAAATATAAATTCAAGACAGCACTGTAAATAAAGGCAACATAATGGGGAACATGAGGATTAATAGCAGCACCCTCTCATCTTGCACATCGGCCAAATCCAATATTTCATTTCAGGTTTATTTTCCGTCCCAAGTCCCGGGGGCTTCAATGACCTCAAAGCCAGTAAATCGTTGTTAAAACCTGCACTGGTTCGGAGGTTGAAGGCCGCAATCTCAAAGCATTGCAGAAGCAAATATATGTTCAATCCAGCACTGTGAAGCACTGTAAATGATAGTGATCACAATGGGGGACATGAGGATTAATACCAAAACATTCTCAAGCTTGCACATCGCCAAATTATAATCTTTGATTTTAGGTTTAATTTCCGTCCAAAGTCCCAAAGCTTCAATGACCTCCAAGCCCGTAGGTCGTTATTCAATTCCGTACGGGCTAGGAGGGTGATTGTTCTCCAAGCACGTGGGACTTGCATGATGGATAGAACACGAAGATTGAACATGAAATTAAATGTCTTTATTTGCAGATTTGAGAGTAGGGGAATGTTGAGATATTAATTCTAAGACCAAACATCACTTTCACTTTTAATAAAAGTACAGGATGGCTTTTCTATTTGCTTAATAAGTGCTACGATTTGTAAGCAAGCCCTTTGCGACACCTCTGTGGCCCAAGTAACCTGTGGGTCTATTTTACCCATTTACGGATTTGACGGAGGCTAATCCCGCAACCATTGCAGGTCTGATGTGCTCCAAGCCCGTGGGACTCTGGACACGGAAATTTAACATTATTTGCAGATTTGAGTGTAGGGGAATGATGTGCTATGTATTCTAACACCTCCAATCACTTTCACGTCTCATCAAAGTACAGGATGGCTTTTTTATGTGCTTAATTGGTGCTACAATTTGTAAGTAAGAGCCTTGCGGGACCTTTTGGTGTAAGTGAGCTGCAGCTCGGTTTTAGTAAATTACGGCATTGACGGAAGGGTTCGTGTAGCTTTTGAAAAGCGACCTGGGCTTTCTTGCGGCCGCAACTATTGCGGGCGCGTAAGATCGAAGGCTTTGCCTGCGGAGGGGGTGGCCGCAAGGGATAACAGGGCGCTGGGCGCAAGGGAATAGAATAGGGAAGTAGCTTGCGGCCATCCCTTGCGGCCATGCATCTTCTACGGCCCTTAATAGAATGAGGCCCATAGATATATATATAGATAGATAGATAGATAGATAGATAGATCAAACAGAACTACTGCTGTCAGTGTTAGCCTATGTTTATATAATTTTATATCACAAAGTCAAGTGCTCTTCCATTTATGCATCTGGTTATACAACTTTTAGACCTAACTATAACAAGGACATCACCCCAGTAACTTTTTAATGATCCTACACTGCACAGTAAAATAGCAGAAATACTGACTAGCAGATAAATATTACAAATTTCAATGCTAGTTTGCTGTAGGAAATTGCAGTTTTTAAACAACAGATAATATAACATACTTATTTCCTAGTTTTAAATCCTCTGCTGTGTTGTGTTTAATGTTGTGTTGTTTTTTTCTTGGATCTATTCAATTCTCTGTGCAATGATGTTACACAGGTGGACCCTAACAGGCTAACAGGACTTGTTGCAGGGAAACTGCAAATGCATATAAGAAATGTTTTGCTTTTTTAAATTATTAGGAGATAAAAAAAAAATTTAAGATAACCGAATGCGATATTAAGCCATCCCCAGAGATTGCATTAATTCATTTTTTCAAGACTCCTGTAAAATGAAAAATTAAATCAGTGATTCTTCGTGTAGCCATTATAGTCAAGTGGCAGCACGCAAATGGAAATAATCTCAGATTACAACATGGTCTGAGATCACAACAGTTTTGGATAGGACCTTTTCTCTGTAAAAAGAACTTTATGATACAGGTATTATAGGATTTTCTCTGGATAAATGGGAACTGTGGTATAAATTCGCAAATTCTGAATAATATAGTATCAAGTGGCACACAAACCTGCATACATGCTAACCTGCACCCCAGAACTAGCCTGGACTCTCTGCATCCTTGCCTTGTGTCTCAATTTGTATGATCTATGTATTCAGTATATGATTATTGGACAGTACAACTTGTAACACTTTGGAGAATGTTATTTGTCCTTTCCTTCCTTGAAACAATGCAATGGTGAATAAATAGCATATACATTTTACTAATGTTGATGATGGAATTTTACAGTGATACATGTCCATTAACTATGGATCGCATTGTCTGTTTTTGTATATTTTTGCTTTTTTGTTTTAAAAAAGATCAATAAAAAAATTGGGAAATTTTTTTTTTCTTGTTTTCCCTAAGCCTGTTATGAGACACATTTATTGCACTTCCTCACATAATACCTAAAACTTCTTGATTTTTATTTTTTTTTATTTTTAATTTTCTTGCATATTAAAAGAAAAAAAAAACATATTGCAGTATATGAACCTACTGCCTCAAACCATCACCCACACTATCAAGAATAGGAAACAAAGCAATAAAGTCTTTTTGAATTTATGAATAAATGATGTAGTCTGGTGTGAATCTTTGCTACTGTGCTACTCATATTGTTAAATTTCATGCATTATTCTCTATGCTTTGTACAATTATATTATGCAATATTCATATACATAATACATATTTTATGTTTTTTTTTCTATAGCAATACAATTATCCTTAAAAAATTCATACAAGATTTAAGTTCAGTTTCAGTCTTGTCTTCTTAATACAAAAGCAAGTTCTTATTATTTATTAATAAAGTGGCAAAATATATATACTGGTATAGAAGGTATTGGGGGCCCTACTCTCATGAGAGCTTACAATAAATGTTAAGGTTATTATAGAAAAAATGGTAGGGAATTGCTTGTTGGTGGTCTGGTGAGGGAAGAGGGATCCTTGGATATATAGGAGTTTTTCAGCCTGGGCCCACAAGGGTCTTACTTTCTTGTCCTGTACCTCCTCTCTTGGTATCCGCCCCTCCATGTTTTCTTTCAAAGTGTAGATGGGTGGCTCAACTCTCCTTTAGTACCCTTTCAGGGTCCCCAGTATATTTAATCCTTGCATTTGCTTCTTCATGTGTATGTCAGCCATACAAACAGACAGGGGATATAGCAAATACATTAGTACTGGGGATGCAGTGAATACATAAGACAAACAAGACAAACCTATACTTACTGGTACAGAAGGTGTTACACTTTCTGGATCGTTACCTTGTTGTGGTGAAGGGGCCTGTGTACCTCAATGATGCTGTGAGCTATACCTAGTCCCCCTCCTCTTCGCCATCTACACCTCCTCCCTTGGCACTCTCATAAAATCCTTTGGATTTCAGTATCATCTCTATGTAGATGATACTCAAATCTATCTCTCTGCACCCGATCTACCCCCCTCTCTTTTAGCTCAAGTTTCCAACTGCCTCTCTAGCATATCCTCCTGGATGTCCGCCCATCAACTCAAACTCAACATGTCTAAGACTGAACTCCTAATCTTTCCACCCTCTACTACAGCTTCCACTCCTCAAATATCTCTCACTGTTGACAACACCATCATCGCCCCTACCTCCCAGGCCCGTTGTCTTGGGGTTCTACTGGATCCCGCGCTCTCTTTTATTCCTCACATCCAATCAATAACAAAATCTTGTCAGTTTCACCTAAAAAAAATCTCCAAAATCCGTCATTATCTTACAGAAGACACAGCTAAAATTCTAATACACTCTCTCATCATCTCTCGACTCGACTACTGCAATTCACTCCTTGCTGGCCTACCCATCTCTCGTTTGTCTCTCCTCCAATCCATAATGAACGCCTCCGCTAGACTCATCTTCAATACCAAACGATCAGTGTCTGCAGCTCCTCTCTGTCAGTCTCTCCACTGGCTTCCCATAGCTTCCCAAATCAAATTTAAAATCATGACCCTAACACATAAAGCCCTCAACAACAGTGCACCCCCTTATATCTCTGCTCTTGTTTCAAAATACTCTCCCAACCGTCCCCTTCGTTCTGCTAACGACCTTTTTCTTTCCTCCTCTCTCATCACCTCCTCTCACTCCCATCTTCAAGACTTTTCTCGTGCTGCCCCTACTATTTGGAACTCCTTGCCTCGCTCCATTAGATTATCTTCCTGCCTCAAAACCTTTAAGAAATTACTAAAAACACACCTGTTTAAAAAATCTTATCACCTTCAGCCTTTATAATTACAACTACACACTCCACAGCTTAATAACACTCCCACCCACACTCTGCAGTACAACACACAGACACCTCCACTTGACTAAACAAATTGCATTCACGTTGCCATTTTGCATTTGTCACCCTCTTGTATCACACCTAAACTGTAAGTTTGTGAGTTTTCAATCATATGTCAGTGTCTTGGAAACAAGCACTATGTACATTTGATTATATGCTCAAAAATAGGGCCCTCCATTCTTTACAATGTGTTAAGTTTGTTTTTTGCCATGTACTAAACGCCTGTACAGCGCTACGGAATATGTTGGCGCGATATAAATAAAGATAATAATAATAAATAATAAATACCATGTAGGGTCACCCAAGATGGGCAGGTCATTGCACAGATGTCAGACAAATCGCAGTCCGCTGCAGAAGGAACTGGCAACCCGCTTCTGTATCTTTCCCCAAGAAAATGTGAGGGTTACGGAGAGTCAGACAAGATTGAACGACTGAACAACAACAGAAGGTTTTAAAGGCTAAAAGCTAACAATTTAAGTGGGTGTTTGAGTAAAAAGGGGAGGGGTTGCTTGTTGGTGGTCTGTTGAAACAGCATGATCCATGCACATTATCCTTAAATGAATAATAGACATTAGTAAGCAAACGGATACACTGATCTACATTTGCGCTAGTTACTTATTTTAGCACATTGGGGGAAACTGGTAACGAAAAGCCTATTTTCACATGCAAATACAAGTATTACTGACAGTGTCCATAATACAGCGCTTTGCAATTCAGCCCCAGTTAATAATATAAAATTATCAGCTACATGCCTCAATTACAGACATTAATACTAACACGTAGACAGGCATAGCGGAGAGTTGAAGACAAAAACATATATCCAATATAAGGAGATATTTTGACCTTAAAGATGCTCCAGCTACCAGGCTTTACAGGCTGAAGAACTGCTATTCCCAAGAATTTAATGGGGAAGAGTCTCTTCATATTGCTATCATCTTCTTTAGCATGTAGCAAGGTTATTATTTACAGTAAATTAATTAAAGCACACATTTAAATAAGTAATAATAAAACGTATTGTCTGGTGATCTTTATTGCAAGCTATAGCATACGTAACATAATGTTATGTGTGTGTTTAGCGAGCACATTGGATGCAGTCCCCAGAGTTCAGCCTGGTACAGTGCCCAGACTCTGTAACATAGATTAGTTAATTGCTTGCATTTAATAAATAGTCTGACAACTTAACTCTGAGTATTGTAATAATAAATATAATTTTATCTCCATAATAGTCCTATTTTATTTTGGAGTTACATCTAAAATAGCATGTTATTTACCAGGAATTGCCTGTGCACAGGGTACATTGTGGAACATGCCTTCAAGCACATGACAAACATTTAATAAGAATATAAAGCAAGTCAAGACTTACATCAAAGAGAGGAAATTACAGTATTGGAAAGCAGGAAATAGCAGCTCCCAGCTGGGAAATGCACCCTCCCAACATGTCGGTTTCTGTGCTGTACTTAGGAATTATCTTATAATATACTGTCAGACTGCAAGCATGGGACTGAAATATTCCTGAGGATAAACACCATGGCTGCAAGGCATATAGAAAGTGGTGCATGGTCTAAAAGACAAAAATTAGGAAAGAAAAAGACTTCTTGATATAATATGTCCAGCTTAGAGGACACGAGGGAGAGGGCTGATATGATAGAAACCATCAAATATATCAAAGTAAAGTTTAGAAGTTACGTACCTTCCACAAAAAACAAACAAAAGGTCATGAAGTTGGAAGATGTAGGGGTAATGTGTGAAAGTATTACTTAACAGAAAGGGTTGAAGATAAGTTAAACAGCCTTCCAGTGGAGATAGTAATGGCAAAACACGGTTAAGGAATTTAAGCTTGGCCGGGATATGCATAAGATTTATATAAGGTGATTTTCTTTCGTCGATAGAATGGGCAGATTACATGGATGTTTGGTCACTATATGTACTAGGTTTACAGAATTGAGGCAAAAGTGACAATTTGGACACTTGAGAGATTATATAAATTAATTATGCCTCAATAATAGCAAACTAAAGCTTTCTAAAAACAGGGTGTTAAATAATTCATTTAGCAATTTGATGGCGGTTGGCAATAAATACTCCTTTTTAGAACCCATAAAAAAGCAGTATCAACTACTTGTGCCCATGTGCCAGTCCCTGTATTGCAAGGACCTATTGCTAACCTGCCCATGGCTCTGTAACTGTGCCAGGTCGCATTGTTTTGCAGCATAGGCAGGTGGTGGTCTTGCTACCAGCACTACCTGATTAGTATTTATCATCTATATATACTGCCCTTTATCACTGATCTATGGTATATTTAGGACTTCACTACAGTAGATATAGGGCAAGCCATTCAATATGCAAGATAAATTCTGGTGTGTTTCTGTTATCATAAAAATCAAGGACATGGACATTACAATCCAGTCATGTTATCTGCTCCTACTGTACTGTACTGACTGGATTGTTAGGAAGTAACAAATAACTTCCTATTAAAATAAGCCAAGATGGCTCTGTTTGTTATATTTTAGGATCCCAATGCAAAAAAAAAAAAAAAAGATTTGAGGCCTCCTCAGTGGCCAACATATTCAGCCCCACCTTCTCCCCCACCCTGGCACAACCTGTAAAAGATCTATTGTTAAAGCTGCTCACTTCCCCCCCAAGACCACTATCCCCCAGCAACTGTCCCTTCTTAATATTCTTACCCCTACAAGAAAACTTCCCAAATCAGTACTTTTCCGATAAAAAAACACCTCCCCCAGCAACCAGCCCTTCTTAATATTCTTACAACTACAAGACCACTTCCCAAATCAGTACTCTTCTGATAAAGAGGACCTCCCTCATCCGCTGGCCTCTCTTAATACTGTTAAGACCCTTTCTCAATGCAGTTCCCTTCCCCTCAAGACCTCCTCCACCAGCCAGTGGCCCCTGGTAATATTTGCAAGACCCCTTCCCAACGCTGCTCCCTTCCCCTCAAGACCCTCAACTACTGGCTCCTCTTAATAACTCATGACCCCTTCTCATAGCAACGCCATCCCCCTTAAGACCCCATCCACCAGCCACAGGGCCCTGCTAATAACTACATAGTCCCATTAGTAAAGCAGCTCTATTCCCCTCAAACCCCTCTCCTCCAGCCCAGTGCTCCTATTAACCCCCCCAAAAAACCTTCAGAAAGCAGCTCCCTTCACCATTGGCCTCTTTACTGCTTCTGCCTTCAAAACCAGGTGACGACATGTGCTCTCTCTGCAACCCCCAAGCAACCCACGACCCCTCACAAAAAAAAAAAATCAGGACAATGCAACGGCTCAGCGCATTGCATCGCTTGCACCGGCAGTCACTCCACCACTCTCTAGTTTTGTTGATTCAGAAAATATATATTTCCATTAAAATAATCCTGTATATTATAGGGTGTGTGTTTAAAAATAAAACAGTGTGATTATATGTTATCTGAATACGATTTTCCCTACATCCCAGTCCTGATTCTAATCCAAAGGCAAATTGTCTGCTGTCGATAAAGTAAAATTAAAGATAAAAGTTACAAATTAAATGCTATGTTCATTTATGTTAAACTTTCTAAAATATTTTGTGGACTATCAAGTTTAGTTCTTCATAAGCATATGCCACTTCCGTGGGCCTTTACTTTCATGGCAGGCTGAACTGCAGTATTATTGGGCATTTTATATGCAAAGAAATCATCTAAGCCAGACCATTAAAAGCTAAACAAATTCAGCTATGTACAAGTAAATACACTGGCAAATAAATCATATTAACTGAAGAAAAATAACACTAAAATAACAGACAGGGAGATAAACATATGTTGTATTATCTCATTTACATTAAACCAATAATATATTGCAATTCAGACATCCATAAGATTCATTGCCCTCTCTTTCTTGTAACATATCAAGACAGAGGAGAAAACAGTGACACAATGTCTATATCAAATGTAATTTTTCTGCCCTATGTATCAATTAATTCTATAAAAAATGGTAATATTTAAAATGCATGCAAGAGATTTTTGGACTACGGTGGCCCTTTAACTTATTACCAGTAGGATAAATCCCTGATTATTAACAATGGACAAGTTCCACAAGTTGCAGAGTTACTACCTGATCCACTAAATATTTCAGCAAATAACTTTGCTGGGTGTGTACACATAAGGAACTGTATATGATGATGTCATCCATTCACTCTCATTTGATATCTTAAATTGAGATATTATCAGTCAGAGAACAGCTTGCAATCTTATAAGTGTGATCATGATTTTAATAACACCTGCCTTAAACAATAAGGGCCTCATTCTATTAGCGGCCGTAAATCGGCCGTAAGGCTGCGATTCCTTGCGAGGGTTCAGTTAACTCGCGATTCTATTATACGGCCCCGCAAGGATCTCCTTTTACGGCCGGCCGCATATCTTGGAACCGGCCGTAATCTGTGAAATATAAAAACTCAAAAATAAATTCAAGCCTGCACTGTACAGCTCTGTAAATGCTAGGGATCATATTGGGGGACATGAGGATTAAAAGGAACCCACTCTCAAGCTTGCACATCAGCCCAAACCCAAGTTCAAATTAACTGTTTATTTTCCGGCTGCGGCGTGGGCGGGTCTGAGGTGCTCCAAGCACTCTGGACTTTTTACATGGATATTTTACGGATATTAAAAATAAAATATTTTACGGATTTGAGGACAGGATAATTATGTGCTATTTTTTCTAACACCTAAAATCCCTTTATAGTCTTCTCAAAGTGCAGGATGGCTTTATTTGAGCTATTTCATGTGCTTAATTGGTGCTAGCGGGACCTCTTTACTGCAAGTAAGCTGCGGTTAGTTTTTAGCCTTGCAGAGAGGTTTCCCGGAGCAATTGAATTGCAAATAGGAATTTCTTACGGCCGAAACTCTTGCGGCCGTTTTAGATCAAAGGCTTTCCTCTGGCGCGAGCGGCCGCAAGAGATAGCAAGGCACCGGCCGCAAGCCTGCCGGAGCCTCCGGCCGTAAGGGAATAGAATAGCCGAATAGCTTGCGGCCGGTCCTTGCGGCCCCGCAACGGCTGCGGCCGCTAATAGAATGAGGCCCTACGAGTATAAAAAACATTTTTCTACAGGAAATCTCATTTTTTGATGATTATGTGTCTGGATGCAGCTCTTCCTGCTCGCTTGGAGCCTGGCAGTGTATGCTTATGTTATCTATCAGTGAAGGTAGGTATGGGAGAAGAGATGGAGGGATTTGTTATGCCATTGTGGCGTTTGGTATTTGACTTATTCCCTTCTGCAACAAATTAAGAGATTAGGCAGCTGCCATTATAACTACAAGCCCAGAAATGTAAACTCCTCTGTCACACAAGCAACCTATAAAAACATTTTTAAAAGGGCTCTATTTAAGCACACAGCAGAAGTTTTTAGTTAGTGAACTTCTATCCAAAAGCAAGGTCTTCACTAACTAAAAACTTCTGTAAAAAATATGCTCTGTGCTTATATAGAGCCCTTTTAAAATTGTACTGAATCACAATTTAATAAGGCTGCAAGGGTGTAAAAAAAAGTTATACATTGTACTGGAAGTTTTTCTCTATTACATAAAATAGCCAAACTGCGAGACGCCGTCAAGCTTTCCGAGGTGCGTGCGAGCCTCTGAAGCAGGGTGAGCCGTTAACGCATAGACGCGGGACTTCGAAAAAAAAAGATACTAGACGCAAAAATTTACGAGATTAGCGGGCGAACCAAAACCCTGATACCTAAATACACCCCCAAAAAATACAAAAACATCACAGACAGCAAGGGGCAACAGCCAGGACGTCTGTGAGTGAGGTGGAACGCAAATTTAACTCGATTTAGTTGATTTTCGCCACTCGAAAATTGCCTAAGCTCGCTGCATATATCAATTATAAATAATTAAAGTATATTAATTGATTTAAGAAATCATTCATTATTACTTAACTACATATACATAGTTATACATAGTTATATATATCTCTCTCAGAGGACCAAAAGTACACTACAGGAGGGGCTCGCAATGAGCACCGAAGATCCTGAGGCTCGCAACTGAAGGCGCTCAGCACAAGCCTCGCAATGAGTGCCGAAGGTCCTCACAGTACAAAACCGTTTCAATTATGTCTCAAACAGCATTCCCATGGCTTCAAATTTTATTGCCCCGTCATTTTTGACGGGTAAGTCGCTAGTTGTAAATAATTTCTGAAATATTTACAATGGATTTAGTGGCTCCTGCATGCTAATGTGCAGCTCAGAATACTTGATAAGGGTGGGTGAGGTGTATAACTGCCAGATAACATTGCAGGTCTTTATTTTGATGACTACAGATCCAGACAAGCAGACAGTAATACTAATTAGCACATCAAATTAACTATATGATATGCATGGGCTACTCATTTGCATATACATAATAATAATAATAAATATGTGTGTGTGTCTATAAAACATTACACATCATTAAACATTTAAGTAACATTACCTATGAGTGCATAAGTTTTCAAGAATTTAAGGGGATATGGAAGGTTACCTGATTTTAATATTAAACTAATCTACCTAAGTGTGTGTTTGCATATTTAAATATCATTTTATTAACAAGTGCTTAAAAGCTCTGTTTTTACTCACTGAAACCTTCTAAATAATCCCTACAAAGAACCGCCCCCTGCAGCTCATGCACACATAGTGTCTCTATTGGTACTAGATGTACTAACCAATCAGAGCATGTTTTGAAATTCTGCTAAGAGGCATTTTGTGATTGGCTAGTACATCTAGAGACACTGTGTGCATGAGTTACAGGGGGAAGACCATTGCAATGATTGTTTGGAAAGTTTCAGTGCGTAAGGACAGAGCTTTTAAGCTCTTAAAATGATGATGTTTAGGTCTGCAAATAATCAATTAGGCAGTTTATTTTAATACTAGCGACTTGCCCGTCAAAAATGACGGGGCAATAAAATGTAAAGCCATGGGAATGCTGTTTGACACAGAATGTAAAACGTTTTGTACTGTGAGGACCTTCGGCGCTCATTGCGAGTCTCTCCTGTTGTGTACTTTTGGTCCTCTGAGCAAATTCATGAGTCATGATAAAGAGAGATATATATTTCTATGTATATGTAGTTAAATAATAATGAATGATTTCATCAATAAATTAATATAATTTAATTATTTATAATTCCTATATGCAGCGAGTAATAGGCTGAAGAGCTAACAATCTGTTGAAATTTTCCGTCAGCATACAATATACATTGTGAATGTTAGTGCCCTGCTTATAAAGTGTAATGAATGTTTGCAGTGTGCATTGTAAATAGGCTGCGTGCGGAGGTAAAAGCGTTGGTTTATTGTGTAAAGAGGGATTGTATAGTCGTAATGTTATTAATGTGGTACGCGTCTCATGAGCATTTTCCGGCTTTTGTAATAGTGTATTTTGTAGTTTGTAGTGTGATGTGTAAAGTGCTACACGGTTTGCAGTGTTTTGCGCAGTCCGTGGTCCTGTAGCCTCGTTTTCATTTTTTCCGGCGGCCATTTTTTTCCTCGCGGAGCGATTTTTGTGTGGCGAAAATTGACTAAATTGAGTTAAATTCGCGTTCCACCTCATTACCAGATGTCCTGGCTGTTGCCCCGTGCTGTCTGTGATGTTTTTGAAATTTTTATGGGTGTATTTTGTGTGTTTTTATTGTTTATTTCTTTCTAAGTCCCGCATCTCACATTTTTTTTTTCAAAGTCCTGCGTCTCGTGTCTTTTTTTTCTCAGTCCCGCCTTTGTCAACCGCTTGCACGCCGAGGCGATCCCGCGTTTAGGAAGTGTTTTTCAGCTAAGTCCCGCGTGTTTCATTGCCTCTTCGTGTTTGTGCTGATATTTGTAGTGCGTTGTAGTGCCTTAACGGCTCGCCTCGCTACGCGAGATGCGCCTTTGGTGCTCATCGATCAAGGGCTACATGTTAACGGCTCGCCTGCGGCGCTCATCGCCTAACTCGTACGCACCACGCAAAGTGTGACGACATCTTGCAGTTTGACAACTATTATATGTGATGTGATTAAAAATATTAAACCACCCAGGTCCCTTAAAGTGTCCCACTTTGGATTTTAAATATTGGCAGGTATGTTATGTTATTATCTATTTTGAGACCTTTATGTGTCTTTATGGACCATTAGTGAATTCTTTAACCCTCACATTCTCACTATTCGAGGGATAATGTTGTGACGTTACTATAGCAACCTTGACTAGAAATCATTATATATACAATACAGGTCTTTGGGCATTAAAGTGTCAGTAAATAAACAGCATATTGTGACAACGTCAGGCGAAGGGGAACAATTAGCTCATTATTTATGGAT
This sequence comes from Discoglossus pictus, assembly GCA_027410445.1. Classification (NCBI taxonomy): domain Eukaryota; kingdom Metazoa; phylum Chordata; class Amphibia; order Anura; family Alytidae; genus Discoglossus; species Discoglossus pictus. The sequence goes on along the minus strand of CM050165.1, from coordinate 416,323,823 downwards.
TTATATCATAAAATAAAGGAAGAAACAAATGCAACATTCATATGAAAAGTAACAAGATGTTCTTTGTTAATTGTCCTGCAAGACGTCTTAGTAATACATGGACTGGGAAACTGCCAAATAGAAAAGTAATCAGCTGAACACATTAAATGCAATAACAATTTTTAATAGTTGGGCATGGATGTTTTGCCTGGTTTTGTGTGTTCAGTACTAGTAGCAGAGAAGCATAAGGGTATCACCCAATAAGGATTTGATGACAAAACCACCATGATCAGAGAGATCTAACACTTCCAGGTCATTGTAAACAATGCTCTGCAGCCATCTTTTAACTGGAGCCCTTCCTGTCTGTAGCAGCCAGTGCTCAGATTATTCCATTAAAGCTGTGCAATAAATAGGCAGCAAAAAGGAACAAACTTTAACACACTACCATTAAACGTAATAAAAAAAAAAAATGAATTGAGAAATCTTTCCCTATATCCCTACACCGCATCACTGTGATTGCGCCTGAACACCAAGTGGCAATAATGTAGCATTGCAAGCTACAAATTAAAAATAAAACAATTTATGCAGGGCACTAAATGGACCCCTAACCCCTAAGCCTCTGCCTAACCCTAGGTGGCACTGTGGTTCACGCACTCGCGGCAGCGCTCTCGCATGAGCGGCGGAAGCACGCAGGGACGGGGTAGCCGAAATGGGAAAAGGCCGAGAAATTAATTGAAATTTACCTGTTTTTAATAATTAAATAAACTATCAAAGTGTTTATTTGCATAATTAAACATAATTGTACTGTATTAACAAGTGCATAAAAGCTCTGTTCTAATTATTGAAACTTTCCAAATAGTCTTTTCTAAATCATGCATACAAGGTGTCTATAGTACTAGATATACTAGCCAATGACAAACTGCATCTCAGCAGTATCTTATTGAATGTTACTAAGGCACAGTCTGTGATTGGCTAGTACATCCAGTACTATATATATATATATATATATATATATATATATATATATGTATATATATATATATATTTATTATTTATATATATATATATATATATATATATATATATATATATATATATATATATATATATATATTGTTTGCATTTGCTACAGGGGGCGGTTATTTGCGTGGACTGTTCGGAATGTTTCAGTGAGTAAATATGGAGCTTTTAATCTCTTGTTAATACAATGATTTTTAAATACGCAAATAAACACTTAGGTAGATTATGTTAATATAAAAAAAAAATAGTCACCCAGTCCAAATATAAAAATATATATCTCCAACATACTAAAAGAGCCTAAACACATGGTTCCTTTTACTGGATTTTTTTTACTAAAACTGATGTACAAAAGTGTAACTGTAAAACAAGATATTCCTGTCATAGCCTGATTACCATGGCTTTACAGACTAATCACCGTTACTTTCTATTACAGGTTGGAAGCTTATCATTAATCTTCTCGCAAGAAATCTTCAATGGAGCCGTTTGGTGAGAAAACAAGAGATAAACTTCCATATTGTGATACAATCTATAGTATTATGTTTCTGGCATTCTCTGCTCGGAATCCTTGGGTAAAATGTGCAGATTATAGAAGCGTCACTGAAGAAATAATAAAGTTTTAGGCTGTGTGGTTGTTTCAATTTTATTTAAATGGATATGGAAGGTTTCTGGGTTATACTAGGCTTTATTTTATTACAAAGAGCTCTATAACCTCTGTTTTTATGCCTACAATCAAACACATATCATCTGCTTGAGTCTGTCCTCTGCAGCTCTGCTGTTACTGCTAAAAATCAAACAAATAGTCCCTGTATGGGTCTGCCCACTGCAGCATATGCAGACACAGATTTTGTAGTAATTCTGACATCCTGAGGTTTATAGGTAGATAGACTGGGCTGGAAATGTTTTTGGTTCAAATCTGCTTTTCCATCTATGTTTATTTGTAACGGTATGGGTGTGATAGGCTCACAAGGCTTTTCTTTGTCAAACCTCTACAGCAAGGGTAGTCTAATGGTGGATCGAGGTCCTTTCTTTCACTGTGGTATTAAATCATATATATAGTTCTCAGCAATATGGGTTGTTGCTAACGCTTGTAGGCTCGCATAGCAATCCCGCTGCAACTGTGGCCCTTGCAAAGAGAGGGCCGCAGTTGCTGGCAAGAGGCGCCAAAGGCGCTCTTTGCGCTAGTGCAGGGGAGCGCCGTAGGCGCTCATGCTTATGACCTCGTACTACTTAAGCAGGGAGCGCCTTTGGCGCTCACTTCGCTGGTGGAGATGACCGCCATAGCCGCTCATCCCTACGACCCCATATGACTTAGGCAGGAAGCGCCGAAGGCGCTCACTGCGCTGGTGGAGATTAGCGCCGTAGGTGCTCATCCCTATGACCCGCGGAACTACAGTTCAACATAAATCTACGAGCCGCAGGACTATAGTTCAACAGAAACCTTCATTATCCAATTTACACTGCGAAAACCGTAGCAGTTTGAAAAAAAAATAGACATTAAAAATTACGAACCGTAACACTTTATAAAGGAAAGCGCCAGGGACTAAGAAAAAAAAAATTACGCCCCACGGGACTTTAAAAAAAAATACAAGGTAGAAAAAATACGAAGTTAACGGCTGAACCGCCCACATCTAAAAACACAAAAAACATCACACACAGCACAGGGGGACAGCCAGGACGTCTGGGAGTGAGGCTGCACACAAATTTAAGTGTAAATTAAGCCTTCAGCGCTTATTATGAAACACGCGATGAGTGCTGAAGGTTCACAATGAGCGCCGAGGGTGCTCAGCGCAAGGCTCGCAATCAGCGCCGAAGGTACTCAGAGGACTAAAATCCTTACATTGTGTGGCAAACAGCATTACCTGCCTTACAATTTTATTGCCGTCATTTTTTGACGGGTAAGTCGCTAGTATATTAAATATATAAACCTCTTGAAACAGTTATAATTTAATGATGCCCTTTCTCAATATCTCAATCACTATGTAAACTTCCATCATGTGCCCTTTTAAGTACCAGTATATTAATTAATTGTATGTATATCTGTAAAAAAAATTAAATTACAGACACTGACTCCTTTTAATAAATGGTGAATTTAGTGAAAATGAATTAACACAGTTTCACCACAATCTCTATTTATATTGGGCAGAAGTGAAAAGCTTGTGCGTTACTCTCATTTACATTATTTACGTTTCATTGTACAACAATAATTAAAACAACATAACTGTTTAAATATTTTAAATTTATATATAAAAATATTTCAGTTAATCATGGAATAATTAGAATGTATGTAATAAGATAACAATAGGTGTTTGATTTCAGTGACAATGGAAAGCATACACGGGGTCTAATAAAGTAATATTTACAATAAAAGGCATCTCAGTAGCTCGCATGGTTTTAAATAAATAAATAATCCTGAGTTTTGCCAATAGAGATTCCTTATTCTATATTCCTCAGACAGGGAAGCACCTTATGGGCAAAATAAAAGTAAGTTATTGTTTTTTTTGGTATACAGTGGATATAAAAAGTCTACACAGCCCTGTTAAAATGTCAGGTGTCTGTGCTGTAAAAATATTAGACATAAATAAATAATTTCAGAACTTTTCCACCTTTAATGTGACCTATAAACTCAATTGAAAAACAAACTGAAATCTTTTAGGTAAAGGAAAGAAAAAATATAAAAATAAAATAATATGGTTGCATAAGTATACACACCCTTAAACTAATACTTTGTTGAAGCACCTTTTGATTTTATTACAGCACTCAGTCTTTTTGGGTATGAGTCTATCAGCATGGCACATCGTGACTTGGCAAGATTTGCCCACTCTTCTTTGCAAAAACACTCCAAATCTGTCAGATTGCGAGGGCATCTCCTGTGCACAGCCCTCTTCAGATCACCCCACAGATTTTCAATCGGATTTAGGTCTGGGCTCTGGCTGGGCCAGTCCAAAACTTGAATCTTCTTCTGGTGAAGCCATTCCTTTGTTGATTAGGATGTATGCTTTGGGTCATTGTCATGCTGAGAGATGAAGTTCCTCTTCATGTTCAGCTTTCTAGCAGAAGCCTGAAGGTTTTGTGCCAATATTGACTGGTATTTGGAACTGTTCATAATTCCCTCTATCTTTACTAAGGCCCCAGTTCCAGCTGAAGAAAAACAGCCCCAAAGCATGATGCTGCCACCACCATGCTTCACTGTGGGTATGGTGTTCTTTTGGTGATGTGCAGTGTTGCTTTTGCGCCAAACATATCTTTTGGAATTATGGCCAAAAAGTTCAACCTTGGTTTCATCAGACCATAACACCTTTTCCCACATGCTTTTGGGAGACTTCAGATGTGTTTTTGCAAAATGTAGCCTGGCTTGGATGTTTTTCTTCGTAAGAAAAGGCTTTCGTCTTGCCACTCTACCCCATAGCCCAGACATACGAAGAATACGGGAGATTGTTGTCACATGTACCACACAGCCAGTACTTGCCAGATATTCCTGCAGCTCCTTTAATGTTGCTGTAGGCCTCCTGGTAGCCTCCCAGACCAGTTTTCTTCTCGTCTTTTCATCAATTTTGGAGGGAGCTCCAGTTCTTGGTAATGTCACTGTTGTGCCATATTTTCTCCACTTGATGATGACTGTCTTCACTGTGTTCCATGGTATATCTAATGCCTTGGAAATTCTTTTGTACCCTTCTCCTGACTGATACCTTTTAACAATGAGATCCCTCTGATGCTTTGGAAGCTCTCTGTGGACCATGGCTTGTGCTGTGGGATGCGACTAAGAACATTTCAGGAAAGACCAACTAGAGCAGCTAAACTTTATTTGGGGTTAATCGGAGGCACTTTAAATGATGGCAGGTGTATGCTGACTCCTATTTAACACGATTTGGAATGTGATTGCTTAATTCTGAACACAGCTACATCCCCAGTTATAAGAGGGTGTGCATACTTATGCAACCACATTATTTTTCTTTTTTCTTTTTCTTCCCTCCACCTAAAAGATTTCAGTTTGTTTTTCAATTGAGTTGTACAGTTTATAGGTCACATTAAAGGTGGAAAAAAGTTCTGAAATGATTTATCTTTGTCTCATTTTTTTACAGCACAGAAACCTGACATTTTTACAGGGGTGTGTAGACTTTTTATATCCACTGTATCTCCAAAATGTAGATCTCAAAGAAATGCTCCATATTATCAGTGTTTAGCCTGGATAGTGATTGAAAATAGCTAAGAAAAAAGTCCCAGTTGTACAAATTAAATATATACCTTTAATTAAATATAATTAGAACTCTTATCATTTCACTATTTAATATTTCTTACATTGAGGGTGATAAATGACAAAGTACACCCATATGTGAGACATTTGTGTCTTATAGATATACTTTTTAAACCAGCTGGGAATACTCTTAACACGAGGGCTGGATTAAGATTTTGTAGTGGTTGTAGTGTCGTTCATTCATGTCCGACTCTCTGTGACCGCAACACACCAGGAACATCTTTATGTCCGTGGTCATGCTGATCCACTTGGTATTCATGGCAGAGATACTGGAGTGGGTTGCCAGTACCTTCTACAGTGGGCCCCAGCATACAGCTCCTGGTATTCCTAGGTGTTCTTACATCTAAGTACTGACCAGGCCCGCATGGCTTCAGGGTGGTGTGACCTCTTGGTTCTCTTACTGGGATCGAACCCAGGTCACAGCCCCAAAAATCTAACCAGTGGACCACCAGGAAACCTGGATTAAGAATTAGAGGCCTCTATATATATATTATATATATATATATATATATATATATATATATATATATATAATTCAACATTCAACAATAATAAGCTGTTACAATGTATATCATTAACCTATTTTATTACTATTTTTTTTTTCATTGTGCTTATATGTATATAATTTTTTTCATTTATTGTGGCAGCCGCTTTTTGTGGAACCTGGTCAGCTGCACCATTTGCCATTTTGCACCATATGGTTCATGGTAAATCCAGCAATGGAAAATTTCTGCGGTGCCCTAAGCATGTGCTTATATTCGTTAGTGGCTAATTTAGCCCTGCTTATAACCCCCGCCACTGTAAGAGATAATTAATCAGATGAGATACAGTCATTTAGGAGAGAGGAACGCAATTTATGTTTAACATTACCATCAATCACACTCAATTTCTTATTCATCCCATTCAAAACAGTTCTGACAAGGTAGAAGGTTGTTTTTAGATGAGTACAGAAACATGAGATCACACAAAATTTGACTACCCCAGTTTTAATTTCCGTTCACATCTTAGAATATGGACACATTGAACTATTTTCTTACACTGAAGTTCATACAACATCACATTGTCCGATGGGCGAGTTTCCATTACTAATGGTTGTGATGTACATATGATTAGAGCGTACCAAACAATTGTGAGTGCTGACTCTATACAAACACAAACTGTGTACGACGTGTATCTAGTAAACACATTATTTACAGAAACCCAAACAACTGACAATGGGGACTACGTGTAAATACAAACAATTTAAAACTGCAGAGTTTCACTGGCTGTAAATGTCACTGCAGTATATTTGATTACATCCATATTAAAGGATGTATGATGAAATTCATATATGTGCAGCAGAAAAGTTATGGATTCATAAAGCTGCTTTTAATTAGAATAAAAAATAAATGTTGCAGTCTGGTCCCTGAACCCTGTATCCATACTAAATTGTTGAAGGTTGCATTTGTTAAAATTATGTAGGAGGTGCCTGTCTTGGAGAATGTGCATGGGAAGGGGGTAAGTGTCAAATACTAAAAGCCCCAAACAAACCATCTTTCCTTCTCCATTACCCCTGCTCCAGGCTTTGCTCAAGCCAGATCGCCTCCCTGTGTGAGGCCTTTGATGTTGCTCCCTATATAAATGGATGACAAGAACAGGAAAGTGAAACACCTGTTTGAGTTTCTTGGAAAACTATCTAGAATGTCAGTATAGTTAAAGTCAAGGTTATTTTTAAGTCAAAATATGGAAAAACTCAAATCATATTATAGCTATACAATACTACTTTATATATCAGTAACATAAGGAAATGTAAAGTAAAGGTAGAATAAGAATATTAGTATTTGCATGCCTTTGATGAGGGTTCCCTGGTGGTTAGGTTTCGGTGCTTTCACCACTCTGACCTGGGTTTGATTCCAATCAGGGAACCAGGAGGTCACACATCCCTGAAGCCAAGCGGTGTTGGGCCTGGTCAGTATTTAGATAGGAGACCACCTAGGAATACCAGGAGCTGTATGCCGTGACCCACTTGAGAAGAATCTGGCAACCCACTCCAGTATGTCTGCCATGAATCAGCATGGCCGTGGACATAAAGATATGCCTGGTGTGTTACAGTCTATGAGGTCACGGAGAATCGGAAACGACTGAACGACGCAACAAAAGAAAAAAAACATTTGATGGTGCTCCCCGTAAGTTGACTCCCTAGGTGGCCACCCACTTTGTCCATAGCATAGAGACGGCACTGATCTCCTCACTGCCTCTATCATATGGGGAAGTGCATGCCCTCAGGCTACAAACTATCTGGAAATAATTGCAACCAGATGAGATCTAAACTCAATACACAATCATACAAATATTGTTAGTTTCTTACATACTTCACAAATGTGATCTGTTTGATTAATTATACTGGCACTTTAAAAGAGAAAGACAACTTATCTTAGTGCAGCCTCTCTAGTAGTTTATCTACCACTGCATTAGTGAATCTGATGTATAAATGCAATAGCTGCCAAATTGAAATGAATGTGTTACAAAGACAATCAAATTACTTCTTATACTTAATTTATCAAAGTAAAATCAATCTCTTTCTTTCTCTCATATATGCAAAAGGACTAAATCAAAACTACCAGGAACCTGCAGCTTCATTTTTACACAAATCCTGGCCTGTGCTACCAGTAAATATTATTTTCCATGTATTTCTTATTTTACATGCAATTTTGCATTTTCATATGACAAGATGGAAACCTTGGACTTTGAGGATATACATTAGCTGTCCCCTCACAATGACATCCTGCAATGCTGCTAATACAGAGAAACAAACACTAATAAAAAGACACACCATTGCTGAAATAGACATACAGTAGACTCTCAGTTATCCGGCACCCATGGGGATTGGTTGATGATGAATAAATGTAGTTTCTGGTTACTTGACAGTTACTAATAAAAGAGGCCTTGATTAGCTTCACATAGGATGCTCTGCTAAGTATATCTGTCAGTAAGGACTGTTCTAGCAGCAGCAGCTTTCACTCCTCGCTTACACACAGGTACGTTCGGCTGGAGGGTGTGGTGCTGAACCCTGGGAATGTAATGCCAACACTGCACTGGCTCAGTCACTCGCGCCTGTCTAGAATCGAACCCAGGTTGCAGCTGTGAAAGAACTGAATCCTAATCTCTGGACCACCAGAGAACCCCACAATTCCCCTTACAAGACCCTAAATCCTCCCAAGTCCATGCCTCATGTAATGTTTCTGGAAAGCAAAAAATTAAACAGTAAGAAGAGCCATTCAATATTTACCTGTCATATATAATTGTTCTTTATGTTCTATTTCCTCATCTGAGCTGCTTCTTTTGCCTGCTCTCTATCTTGCATTTATTCTTATAAACTAATAAGCTTTCAATTAGTCCTATTAATAGTACTGCCACGCTTCAATTATGGCAGCCAGAAGCGTGCTCTTACATTCAAGGCCTCCTTGCATCCCTTAAAGTAGATCCACAAGATCCAAAAAGTTTGATTCAATTGCATACATATGTAATATATGAATGGCTTTATTATTCTCTATTTTATAGTTTCTTGTAAGGGTTATCATTTATGTTTAATGACTACTGTGGTCATTTAATAGACAAACACACAATAAAAAAGAAAAATATGGGTCCTTTCCCTCTTCCCCTACGCAAAAGACTGGCAGCAGCAGTGCCGCCGCCAACCGCTAGACTGACTATTTTCTGACTAGTGCGCCAACAGAAGAGGCCTTGAGCTATGCGCCCAAGGCCCTCAAGGGCCAAGAGCCCGCACCGAACATAGCGATGGCCTCGCTGTCGATTCAGCGCCATTGAGTTGAGCCATGTAGGAGGAGGTAATAATTAGGGCCTTCCCTGAAACCGGACGGCGCCATATGGCGGCTACTTGCTGGCATTGCAGCGGTCAGTGCTGGCGATTTCTTTGCGCATACACAATGGGATAAATCCAAAATATGTGAAAACTTTTTGTCTGAGTCAGCAGATTAAATTAGGAAAAGGTCATATATCTAGTTCTTAAATAGTAAAATAAAAGTTGATGCCTCTGCAGGACCTGGAGGGATCCATTATATACTGGTGGAAGCTATGTGTGTGGGTAAGAGTAGTTGTGCCAAAAAAATCCTTATTCACAGCTGCTAATATAGTTACTTTGGCACATACTTCACCAGCAAGTGTTTTTTTCTACAACTGCAGTGGTCCTTTAATTTAAAGTGTAGTTTGTACTACCCAACAAACTCCCATTAGCTGTACTATGCCCGCCCGCGACACTCTACACCATGCATTGTGTCCAACAACCTGCAGACCGCCGCTGCACCTGCCTGCGCCCGCCCGCACTGCCTGCAGCACCTTGTCATTGGCCGCGGCGAGGTGACGCAGGGTGTGTGTGACGGCTGCGCGCTCCGAACTGGTTTGTCCTGTGGGGCTTGCTGTAGTGGAGGTGTACTGGCACGGAGAGGCTGGCAGCGGAGGGGCAGATAGGAGCAGGAAGAAGGAGCTGGAGCAGCAGTGCACTGAGGTCTGTACGGAGAGGGGCTGAGGGACAGGTGTGTGGGACTGGAGGAGGGGGCACAGGCTGGGAGCATGGGGCTACACGGTTAGAGTATCATATCTATATTATATACATGTATAGCTATATCATAGTATTTATATATGTCATTATTGTACATTATGCCTGTATATCTGGAAGTGCAGGCTCTCCTACATTATTTTATATGGTAATAACTATGTATCTGGAAAACCTTGCTTAGTTGTGTGTGTGTATGTGTGTGTATATATATATATATATATGTATATATATATATATATATATATATATATATATATTATACACATAGATATACACACACACACACACTTGTCAATACTTTATATTTAACCGAAATTTGGGAGCCAAACACATTACTAGGGACTCATTCAAGTATTTTTTTAAGAGTATAAGGGTGTATGTGTTCATATACATAAGTATACTGCTATATATATATATATATATATATATATATATATATATATATATATATATATTATTTTTTTGTACATGTGTTTACATATTTACATATGTCTGTACATAGTGTGGAAAGCACTGGAAGTGCAGGCTGCTAGAATGATTTATGTATTAAACCCTTGTTAGTTTTGTGTATATATATATATATATATATATATATATATATATATATATATATATATATATATATATATATATAGTGGTTGAGTTCTTCAGTTGTGTCCAACTCAGTGACCATATGGACACAGCATGCTTGAAACATCTGTTTTTATTTCTGGTTGTGCTTATCTATAAGGTTTTCTTGGCAAAGATACTGGAGTGGGTTGCCAGTTGCTTCTTCAATGGGCCATGATTTGTCTGACCTCTCTGCTAGGACCTGCCCATCTTAGGTGACCCTACATGGTATAGCTTACAGCTTCATTGAAGTACACAAGCCCCTTCACCAAGACAAGGTAGTGAAGGGGATATATATCTCTCTCACACACACACACATAGGAGTTGACAGAATGTATTTATGTTTTTAAATTTGTCGAGCCAGACATGTTAAAAACAAATATTTGTTAATAGCCAAAAAAAGCTGTATGTATTGATAACCAAAAAAAGTGTCAGAAGCCGGGGCATATGGAAGGGACACACTAAGAACGTGAAAAAGGAAACACTGTGTCAGTGTATACAGGAATAGATGTTTTTGTGAATAAACCCCACATAATAGAAAGAATAAACAGTGCTGTTCTTTATCAGTATTGGCAAGCTATGTTATTTTGTTTCCGCTATGTTTGGCACCTGGATAAATTAGGGCAACACTAGCTATTTTATATATGTGTGTAATATATATGTTTTGTTTATGTAATTGAATGTGTTTTGTGTATATGTGCAGACCTTTAGATTGTAAGTTTGTGAGTTTTCAGTCTTGCAAGGTGCATTGGGGAAAGCATTTTGGACACTGGATTAGAAGTTTAAAGACAGGGCCCTCCATCCTTTGCAACGTATTACTAATATATATATATATATATATATATATATATATATATATATATATATATATAATAATTTGTGCATATACTTGCATTCCTAAAATATATTATTAAACTTATTTCCTGCTCAGACCTAAAGAACTAGTCTTTGAACTGCATTCTAGGAAATTGGGCGGGGCCATACAAATGACCCCACAATGCATTTTCACTTTTTTAAGTGTGTTTGTGTATATATATATATATATATATATATATATATGTGTGTGTGTGTTTGTGTGTGTGTATATATATATATATATATATATATATATATATATATATATATATATATATATATATATATATTACACATATACACAAACACACTTAAAAAAGTGAAAATGCATTGTGGGGTCATTTGTATGTGTGTATCCCATATGTCTGTCTGTCCTATAGTGTGTGTTGGCATGATGTAGCCAACTTGATTAATTGACAACCAGTTGCGTAATGGTAGTGTGAATACACGTGGATGTTCTGTTGCCGCTAGGCTTCCAGTGTGTGTACATACTGGCCCATGAGTATACTACTAGCTGACATGTTTTGGTAGGGGGTGGGCTGCTTGGTATTCGGACTGGATACAAGACAGCAGCTCTATAGTGAGAGGGACTCCCTTCATGGCTCAAGACTAAGTATGGATGACAGGATTTTGCTGCAGAAAAACAAAACAATCCCACCACTGATGGACCTGTCTGTGTTTGAGAAAAGACGTCCTGTTAAGAACAGGAACTGAGACCCTAATGGAAGCTGAAGTTGGGCCATCTATATATACAGGCAGTGTACAAAGTAATGATGTAAATGTAATCACTGCGTGTCAGGCCTCTGTAGACCACTTGGCAACTGTTGTTAGGATGAGTAGTATCTGCCTGAGGCCTCTGCTCGAGGACTGTTGCCATTTGCTGCTGTGCATCTGCACCGAACTTTAGACGTTTATCTCTGTGTTATCTTGAGAACATCATATTATTATTATTATTATTATTATTATCATTATCATCATTTATATGTAACGCACTAACATATTCTGTACCACTAACCAGGGTTAAGTACAATTACAAAATAATGGAGGGTCCTGTCTTGGAGCTTAAAATGAAACATACACAGTTCTTGCTTCCAAAACACATTATAAGATTGTAATCTTGCTAAATTACAATCTCAGATATTGTTTCAAATGTAGTTAAACTACAATCTTGACAATATCTCTAAATCCCATACTATACCCTTAATTTCTTCACATTCTCTTCTCTGTATTTGTACTGATGTAGCCATCAATTTGTACTTGCCTGTCACCTAAAGATCCCAAACACATCTTTACTATTTCATCTTTTGAGGCTTCTTCTGATCTATAATATTTTATCCTAATCCCAAATCTCACACCTAATTTTAGCCTTCTCTCCATATATAGACATTTTGCATATAGTTGAAATAAATATACAGTCACTGAATATCCAGATACAAAGTAGGTTATGTTGGGTAGGAGGGTGATTAAAATACCCTGCACTGTAACCAGTAAGGGGAAAAAATCATGGCCGTTTAAGGTATATTAAAGGGAGCTGGGTTAATAATGCATCTGATAGAGGAGGATTTAAAGTGTCTGAAAAAAGTATTTTGCATGAAAAAATTCCAAAGTAAACCGTTAAACAGTTAGCCTGAAGTTTTCTGAATTTCTTGCTTTTGCAAAGAGTTTTCTCTCAATGTTGACACCCCCTGAAATTCCCAGGGATAATTAGCAACACTTATACAATATTTCTTTTTTGCCTGGGGATTGTGCAGACATGCTCAGTTATCACCTGAAGTCTGCACTACTGTGGTAAGTCAAATGTTCCTTTCCTTTAGCCAATCAGCATGCGCATGTGCTGCATATTGGATATCTCATTAAAAATAACATCCAATATGCAAATCTCAGTTGCTGGAGGGGTCTACATCACCCCTGCACATTTTTTTTTTCATGCAAATTTTTTTTTGCTAGGTGGGTTATGATGCATTCTACAGGATGCATTCATAACCCACCTCCCTTTCATATAACCTTTAACAGTGTTTTTACTGCAGCTTAAGATTCTGTGTAGTGACATGCAAATGAGGGTCCAGATACTACCCTTTTTGCTTTCCCACGCTATGTCATTAGACATACACCCTTTCCTTGATAAATTCGGACAAATTATAACCAAACATTTCAGCCTCTTCTTCCTATTCTAATTTGTCTTTTAGGCGAATGAGCATTTATGCTTGATTTATGGTCCTGCAATGACCTGCAACATTTTCTGTGCATGTGTCTCTGTGTGAGTGAGTCCCTGCAATTCACTGGGGCTGGGAGAGATCTCAGGGGTAATTCACTTGGGCTGGGAGAGCTGATGGGGCTAATTCACTGGGGCTGGGAGAGGCGATGGGGCTAATTCACTGTGGCTGGGAGAGGCGATGGGGCTAATTCACTGTGGCTGGGAGAGGCGATGGGGCTAATTCACTGTGGCTGGGAGAGGCGATGGGGCTAATTCACTGTGGCTGGGAGAGGCGATGGGGCTAATTCACTGTGGCTGGGAGAGGCGATGGGGCAATTCACTGTGGCCGGGAAAGGTGATGGGGCAATTCACTGTGGCCGGGAGAGGTGATGGGGCAATTCACTGTGGCCGGGAGAGGTGATGGGGCAATTCACTGTGGCCGGGAGAGGTGATGGGGAAATTCACTGTGGCCGGGAGAGGTGATGGGGCAATTCACTGGGGCCGGGAGAGGTGATGGGGCAATTCACTGGGACTGGGAGAGGTGATGGGGCAATTCACTGGGGCTGGGAGAGGTGATGGGGCAATTCACTGGGGCTGGGAGAGGTGATGGGGCAATTCACTGGGGCTGGGAGAGGTGATGGGGCAATTCACTGGGGCTGGGAGAGATGATGGGGCAATTCACTGGGGCTGGGCGAGATGATGGGGCAATTCACTGCGGCTGGCGGTGTTACAGGGGCAAATCACTGGGGCTGGGGGAAGTATCACCTGAGATGTAGATAAAACAATTGGTGAATGAAGGGACACAGACCTTGTTCTGGTTAGTACAGAAATCTAAAGCAAAGCTGCAGCTCAATCCCCAGACCAAACAGATACAATGTGTTAGGTATGCTAATTTTCCCTGGTATTTTCAGGGGGTGTCAACATTGATAGGAAACAGTTTGCAAATGAAAGAAATTCAGCAAACTTTAGGATAACTGTTTAAAGGTTTATTTTGATATTTTTATATGCAAACAATGTTTTATATGTTTTCTTTGGTATCATTATATGCAAACAATTTTTTTTCATACACTACTAATCCTCCTCTATGAGACACATTCATAATCCAGCTCACTTGCATATACCTTTAAGGTATAGTGTGAGAAACCACTCCCAGACTGCAGTTTTACCCTTAAATGGGACTCATTTGACAATCCACCGTGATTGAAAGTGATTTGCTAGAAGAAGATCTAAATGTACTCCTTAGGTAATTGTGACACCGTTACTTTAAAAAAATGAACCTTTCTTGTGCCATTACCCATGACATGACACAAAACTTGGGAGCTACCTCTCTTAAAATATTACTGCTGGCTCCTAGCTTTATAGTTATTATTAATATACAGTAAACTCCCCGTTATCCAGCACCTACGGGGACTCCCTTTTGCCGGATACGTGTAGTTTCCGGTTAATTGTGAGTCCTCGAATTTAAGGGTCTAAACAACCCTTAAACACCACAAAAAACCCTCTAAATGCCTTTAAAAATATATTAGCACCTAAACTGGACCATTTAGGCCCAGACATTTTTTTTTCTTGTAGTCTTGAACTCCGTATAGTGCTGGTTAGCGGGAGTAAATTTAAAATGGGGAATTGATGCCTGTGCCGGTTGGTTAGGTGCCGGATAATCGTGAGTTTACTGTTTTTTTATATATATTTTACTAGCTCCCAAAGAAGATTGGCTGGCTTGTCACTAGCATGGCTGTCTGTTAAATTTCATACACAACCTCATCCTAACCTAAAATTTTCCACCCAGGCTTAAAATAATTTTAATATCAAAATAACACTAATAAGTGATTTCAGTGGAAATTTGGCATTTGGACCTGTCTGAATAAAGCAAATTTATGCTATCCTTACATAAATTGCTGCTATATAGGTTGTTTGGTTACTCAATTGAGTGCAGTCATAGAGTTAGATTATACTTACAGAAAATATTTAGGAGCCACAAATACATTTGGAGGGCATGGGCACCCAGATTTGTTCACATGTATGTATGTATGTATGTGTATGTGTAATTTTATATTTATATATATATATATATATATATATATATAACTTTGGAGCAAGCCAGATTAGTCTATGATTATGAATGGGCTATAGATTTATGTTTGCGTCGCTCAGTCATGTCCGACTCTCAGCATCACACCATGATGATCCACTTGGTATTCATGGCAGAGATACTGGAGTGGGTTGCCAGTTCCTTCTCCAGTGGACCACAGCGTACAGCTCCTGGTATTCCTAGGTGGTCTTCCATCCAAGTACTAACCAGGCATTGCTTCAGGGTGGTGCGACCTCTTGGTTCCCTGACTGGAATCGCACCCAGGTCTCACCGGTGAAAGCACTGAATCCTAATCACTGGACCACCAGGGAACCTAACAGAATGGGTAGGCAGTAGTACGCCATCTCCCATATAGAAGGCACTAATTACATGTTTACTAAAGAAGATATGAAATGAAGATAGATTGGAAAACCAAATATATTATTGGGTTTTTAGATTCTGAGATCTGTTCATGTATTAAAAATGATTCACGGACACTTTCTTCTCTTTTTCCATGAGCACTATAGCTATATGTACATTGTATTATTCTGTGATTTACAAGACAACCCACATCCACCACACAATAATGAATCATATATAGTTTATATATATATATATATATATATATATATATATATATATATATATATATATATATATATATATATATATATATATATATATATATATATACTGTTATATATATATATATATATATATATATATATATATATATATATATATATATATATAATGAATGGGATTGCATTTTGCAGGCATTGACCAATACTGAGAACCAGTCAGCCACTGCTCCTTAAATGTAATAGGCGGTTCCTAAATTTTTAGTTATTAAACATATATTTCTATATTTATCTGGCTCCTAAAAAGTTTCATATATATCTGTCAAGCTCTGGCATTGTAAGTTTACGAATAGTACAAAGTTCTCATAAATGGCCATTGAGGACCATACAGGGATACCCTGTTTAGAGCTTAACATGCTCTACGTGTAATGGTGCTAACCGGGCATTTTAATGCTATGTCACATTGGTGAGCGCTAAGCGGGGATTTAAAGGGCCCAAACGGGATTTAGGAGCCAGAACCGTGATATCGAGGGGTTTAGCACTGAGCGGGGAATTAGAGGAGAAAATAGCACTTTAGCGAATCGGCGCTCATCAGGGTAGCGTTAAGCGTGGTTTCCAGGTAGTTGGCTAAAATTCAAAACCCTTTACACCGTGCAAATCATTAATAGTTATTTTGTAAAGTTTTGTAATATGTTTGCAAATGTGTTTTTAACTGAAAAAGAAAAATGTAGGGAATTCGACACGACTGTATTTGTTTTTCTTGTGTAATTTATCTTTTACGACATGCGTTGGCTAGCTAGTACATGATGCACAATGCACTAGTTTAGAAGTGACTATTTGGGAAAACGTTTGTCACAAATGGCGTGGTAGCTTGTTTCACTTCGTACATGTTTATTATGCAAATCAAATGTATGCCCACACATACACGCTCATTGTCTCCGTAACATTATAATGATGTGAGAGGAGCTCTGGGCGAAATAATTGTTGTGTAGAAGTGGAATTTAACTTTTTTAGCACCGGTTATAATAGATCCACAACCTATTATTATAGACATTTTTCAAACTAGTTACATAGGTCCTCATTCAATTGCAATTTTGCCAATTGAAGAGGGCTCTATATAAGCACATAACATATTTTTTGACCGAAGTTTTTAGTTAGTGAAGACCTTGATTTTGGATAGAAGTTCAGTAACTAAAAACTTCTGTATAAAAAATATGTTATGTGCTTATATAGAGCCCTATTCAATTGGCCAACTCGCAATTGAATGAGGCTCATAGTAATTAAGGTTGAAAAAATACTTTAGTCCATTAAGTTCAATCTTTTTAGATCTCCTCTGATCTGCAATATGCGGATTAGTTGTTAATTCAGTACACAAGTAACTATAGGAATTAAATATTCTCGTTATCCAGGCTGTCCAAATATTTAAATAATTCAGGAGTTGGCCATTTGCGGGAGCCATAGGGCCATGGCTCCTAAAATGTTCCATAAATTTGCATAAATAATCTGTAGCCTGGCTCCTAGGTTTCAGAAACAATTTTTTCAACCCCTGCAATAGTTTGTATTTTTTTATGCATGTGTTTTATTTGGGATGGGTAAGATAACTTTTGAACACACCTATAATATAGGTAGTAAGCTAGTTTAACTGGCACCCCATAATTAGCCCGGAGGACAGTTGCGCGCCAACAAATATGCGTTGTGTAAAAACAGGCGGAAAATGCGCTGCATTGAAAGTGCGGAAGCTTGTAATGCCTGGTGCCCCGAACCCCCCCCTAAGCCTAACATTAAGACCACTAAAGCTAACCCTAAAACCTTTAACGCTAAAATCCCTAACCCTAAGACCCCGAAGCCTAACCTTAAAATCTGTAACCCTAACACCCCTAAGGCCACCTTACCTGTAGTCCGGCACGCGCTATTGTCTGGCGCGCAGTATGTGCGGACATGTGTCAGCAAGCTTGTGGCGCGTGCTGTTTTTTCGGGACACCAGTTTAACTACATGTACATTTCCAATCGGGATTCTTTTCCTGAATTCCTGGTATTTCAGGTATTTCTACATATATCTGTAGAATCATTCTTTGTGTTAGTTTAGTTAGACCTGTGAAGAGCCTGGGAAAATGGAAGAAATTAGGAATCTATAATTCTGATTCTTAAATGAGATACAACAGAGGTTCTAAATCTGGTATAATTTACAATCTTAGAGGATGCTGCAGTTTGCTATCATATTCATCTCTGATTGCAGATGATGTTCTTGGTCTTGTTTTTAAATGAAGCAAAAATATGATAATTGGAATATGTAGTGAAGCTAAGACTAACATGTAGGCTGTTGTTCTGTGCCTAAATATATTTATTGCACTTTGACATTATCTGTCGCAGCTTCATTGCTGGTTGCTATTGTTTTGTCCTAAACTCTGCCATTGAGTGAGTGCTCATAATCTGCATACATTATTTACTGGTTGTCTCTTTGCGCACATGATAAGCTTCTTTGCAGGATTATGCAGCATTTTTATTTTTTATATAGATATAAAGAACAAGAAACACATAAGCTAAGCAGCCAGGTCTTCTAGAATAGTGTTTCACGACAGCCGGTCCTGGGATTGGTGCTGGTCCTTAGAAAAGAAAATAAGGGATGAGGGACGAAAACCGACATAACGTATTTACGCAAATCTAATGCGCACCTTTTTCATAGAAAATTGGGTCACAAATTTAGAGTGCGCATTAATTTCGATGGCACACTAGATTCAATGGCAAAAAAGGAAAGCACAGGACATACCGTGACACCATCATCTCTCCCTTCCCAGCGCCCTGGCACCCAGGGAGCCCCAGCACAGTGGCGCACAGGGCCTGGCACCCAGGGAGCCCCAGCACAGTGGCGCACAGGGCCTGGCACCCAGGGAGCCCCAGCACAGTGGCGCACAGGGCCTGGCACCCAGGGAGCCCCAGCACAGTGGCGCACAGGGCCTGGCACCCAGGGAGCCCCAGCACAGTGGCGCACAGGGCCTGGCACCCAGGGAGCCCCAGCACAGTGGCGCACAGGGCCTGGCACCCAGAGAGCCCCAGCACAGTGGCGCACAGAGCCTGGCACCCAGAGAGCCCCAGCACAGTGGCGCACAAAGCCCTGGCACCCAGAGAGCCCTGGCACAGAGCCTGGCACCCAGAGAGCCCCAGCACAGTGGCGCACAGAGCCTGGCACCCAGAAAGCCCCAGCACAGTGGCGCACAGAGCCTGGCACCCAGAGAGCCCCAGCACAGTGGCGCACAGAGCCTGGCACCCAGAGAGCCCCAGCACAGTGGCGCACAGAGCCTGGCACCCAGAGAGCCCCAGCACAGTGGCGCACAGAGCCTGGCACCCAGAGAGCCCCAGCACAGTGGCGCACAGAGCCTGGCACCCAGAGAGCCCCAGCACAGTGGCGCACAGAGCCTGGCACCCAGAGAGCCCCAGCACAGTGGCTCACAGAGCCTGGCACCCAGAGAGCCCCAGCACAGTGGCGCACAGAGCCTGGCACCCAGAGAGCCCCAGCACAGTGGCGCACAGAGCCTGGCACCCAGAGAGCCCCAGCACAGTGGCGCACAGAGCCTGGCACCCAGAGAGCCCCAGCACAGTGGCGCACAGAGCCTGGCACCCAGAGAGCCCCAGCACAGTGGCGCACAGAGCCTGGCACCCAGAGAGCCCCAGCACAGTGGCGCACAGACCCCCAGCACAGTGGCACCCAGTGCCTGGCACCCAGAGAGTGCATTACATTCGCCAGCAAAAATATATATATATTTTTTTTTATTCATGGGTCCCAAATTTGGAGTTCGCATTAGATTCGATGGCGCACTAGATTCGCGTAAATACAGTAATTTTGTGTGAAAGGATTCTAATTAGGAGTCAGTGACCACTTAAACATGTCACTGACACATTTATAAATATACTATTTAAAAAATAATCTATAAACAATGATTTGAATCTCAAAGGTGGTCCTTGAAAATTTTGGGCTGGTCAACAATTAGTCCCTGGCCCCATAAATGTTGAGAACCAGTGTCCTAAAACATAAACTGACTGACCTTTGTGGGGTTGTTCTTTCTTAATATAAACATGCACCCTATTGTGTTTCTTAAAGAAGTAATACATGGTGGGGGGTTCTTGTGATTTAGAGACACAGTTGTTTTTTTCTTGTGTCATTTATCTGAATGGAATATAATGTCTGTTTTGTGCTGTGTGTCCTTGGCTTACATTTGTACAGCTGTAATGATCATTTTTAGAGTGAAATATATCTTTATCTAATCATCTGTACTTTATTAGAGATGGTGGTCCATTAAAGGAACAATGAGAGAAAACACTGTACTTGTTATGGACAAATAGCACGTTAATGTCAGTGCATGTCTTTGCTGTCATTTCCTTGCAAATTTACTTGAACTTGAAAATGTGTTAAAAATGTAAATATTTTTTTACAGAACATTATCAGTACAATTCCTGGGTGAATTCAGCATTAACGTAATATTGAAATGGCTCCGTTTTTCTTATTGGAGATATAAATAACTGACTAGGGCCATCAGTGACTTTTCTTATCGGTGAGTAGCTGATTCCATTTACTACCACGTACTAATGATCTCACAGTATTTACTACCACGTACTATGAGCTCACAGTATTTACTACCACGTACTAATGATCTCATAGTATTTACTACCACGTACTAATGATCTCACAGTATTTACTACCACGTACTAATGATCTCACAGTATTTACTACCACATACTATGAGCTCACAGTATTTACTAGCATGTACTAATGATCTCACAATATTTACTACCACGTACTATGAACTCACAGTATTTACTACCAAGTAATAATGATCTCACAGTATTTACTACCACGTACTAATGATCTCACAGTATTTACTACCACGTGCTAATGATCTCACAGTATTTACTAGCACGTACTAATGGACTCACAGTATTTACTACCACATACTTTGAACTCACAGTATTTACTACCACATACTAATGAACTCACAGTATTTACTACCACGTACTATGAACTCACAGTATTTACTACCACGTGCTAATGATCTCACAGTATTTGCCTCCACGTGCTAATGATCTCACAGTATTTGCCTCCACGTGCTAATGATCTCACAATATTTACTACCACGTACTAATGATCTCACAGTATTTGCCTCCACGTACTATGATCTCACAGTACTTGCCTCCACGTACTATGATCTCACAGTATTTACTACCACGTACAATGAACTCACAGTATTTACTACCAAGTAATAATGATCTCACAGAATTTACTACCACGTACTATGAGCTCACAGTATTTACTACCACGTACTAATGAACTCACAGTTTACAAAGAAAACAATGACTGCCAGTTTAAAGGGCACATGTATTTGTACATCAGATTAGTGTCCCCTGCCAGTGCCTTTTCATGCCATATTGTAAACAGTCTGGCTTATTCTTTCTTTCAGTCCCAAACAAAGAGCTCTGTAGGTGGTTGTCATTCACACACTATGATTTTATTATGAAGGTTGGTCATGTAAATTCATTAAAGATATTCATTATTTTATAGGAATTCTAAGAATGTGCATTAATAATTATAAACTTGTTTCATGGCTAAAAATATCTGTTAAAGGGATACAGATGTTTTTCCATGTTTTTAATATTAAAATCAACTATCTAAGTGTTTGTTTGCATATCTAAACATAATTGTATTAACAACTGCTTAAAAGCCCTGGATTAGTTCATGCAAAACAGTCCCTGCTAAGGTCTGCCCCGCAGCTCATGCACACAGTGTCGATATAGTACTAAATGTACTTACCAATCACAGATTTGTCTCTGAACAGCGGTTCCAAAAATGTCTAGTACCAATAGAAACATTGTATGCATGTTTTATTTTAATAGTAAAAACTTCCATTTCCCTTTTAAATATATAGAGCTTTTCAAGCAATTCTAGAATCAGGGTAGGAATTGCCGAATGTGCGGGTTAGAACATTGTCACTTTACTTTTGATGCATTAATGACACATTTATATGAAACTTAGAGGTCAGATTTGATTAGTTTCAGGGAATGAATAAATATAGTACATTCGTGTTCACATTTGAACGTCTAAACTTATTCCCTGGTCAGAATTCCAAGAAATACAGTCATTGCACTACATTCTGGGAACTTGGGCAGGGACATGCAGATGTGCCTACAAAGGCTTTGCTCTTGTAATCCAATGCTATTTTAAACATGGCCTCCTGTATTACATGGCTGTAAGCAAAGCCCAGGATCGATTATTCACAAGCCAGGAATAAGAAACCAGCAGTAACATTTTGAATAGTTAGGAATGCTTGGATTTGTTAATCCCTGGTGTAAAGCTATGACGCTGCAGAGAAGGGGTTAATAAAGTATAGACATTGTAGGGAGTGTAAGAAATGTGAGCTTGTGAAATGTAGCTTGGATCCTGCCACACCCCGCAGGATGGGCCTCATTGCAAAATCTGTTCTAGTCAGATTCCTTGGATTTGGGTGTCATATTAGACATTTGCAAGCTAGTTTGTTGTACATGGGGGGGGGGGGGGGGGGAAGACAAACGCTGGGGCAGGGACTGCTAAGGACTGTGAGGGCAATTTTCTCAAATGAAAACAACATCACATCTGTCAACAATCTCCTATCTGGCTCTGCAAGGCTTAGTGAATCTAGGGAGTTGTATTGTTGATCTATCCATATTGTTCTGTCCCTAGCACATTCTCTCTCTGTACTTGTCCAAGCAGTTCTTCTTTCATATGTTGCTCTTTTTATGGGATATCTCACAGCCCGACTGTTTCATTGATTTTGCTGCACAATGTCTCAACCAAACTCTTAGCGTCTATAATTGGAGTTCATGTGATTTCATGTGGTTCCACCTGACTTGCTCTGTACATCCTGTACTGTGACTGTCTTGGGTTCCCTCTAGACTCTGTCCTAAGTGCCAAATGGCTGTAGGCAGTGTGTGTATATATATATATATATATATATATATATATATATATATATATATATAGCATATTCTGTTAAAGGAAAAGGGCTTGTATGTATTGATGAAAACTGCATCAGTATTCAGGAGAAGGGGATTGTGTAAAAAATAAAAAAAATAAAAAACAAATAGAATCAAACTATCTAACAACTCCTCCTCACCTGTCTCTCACCATGGATAGAGTAAAAAGCACACACTCCTTGTTATGAAACAAGGACACAGTGGAATCTTCAAAAATTAAGATTTCCTATTAATTTTTTTTATATTTTTGAAGTGCAGAACTGTTAATGTTGTGAGGTTGTTACAAATGTCACATGCATAGGGAAGGGCCTGTTTCCCAGTGCTTGACACCAATTAATGTATAAGTTAGATAACATAAATAGGAAATAATTGAATACTTTATTTTGCAAGAAAGGGCATCATATAATAACAATATTAATAATCACCAAAAGAGGAACAATACAAACAATATGCATAAACTACACACTTCATCCCTATGATTCTCCTCAGGATGCATCCTATTCTGAAAGTCTACATCTTTGTGTCAACCCAAAATCTAGATATGATCCCTGTCACTAGTATGGGGTAAAAGATATTGGCTCCCTGTTCCTTTAAGGATAAGAGGGTGAGTGCTAGCTGTGAATTCCCCATAAAAAAATAAATAAAACCCTTAAAAATCCTAAGACATTATATTATTTTGCCTCTTTATTTTGTTAGCCTGTTGACCGTTTCGCCTTTATAATGGCTTCCTCAAAGGCTTAGTATATAGTGTGTAGTTTATGCATATTGTTGGTATTGTTCCATTTTTGGTGAATAATTGTTCTTATACTGCACCTTTTCTTGCAAAAAAAAATATTCAATTATTTCCTATTTATGTTATCAAATAGTTCACATGTACTTAAAGTTTGTTTATTGTTTTACTTTATTTTTTATTTTAAAAACGTTTTAACAATAAATCTTTTAAAATGATATCAATAAAGCAGAAGTGAAAAAGTAACCTTTAGCACAATTTGTAAATGGGGGAGTATAGGAAACATACAAAAAGTAAAAAGGTCTTAAAAGGGAAGGGGAAAAGGGTAGATCAATAGAAAAAGTTTGTATTTGGATACAATATTTGTTTATGTATTAACTGACATTATTACAACATTTATATATTTTTCTGGAACTTCCAGGTCTCAACATTAATACAAGTATATTATTTTTATGTAATAAAGATATTATATTGATAGTTTTTTTATACAATAGTTTCATACATGTACAAAAGTCTAAGGATATGTTTTCTAGGTTTTTTCTTTTAGAAATGTGTAAACCATGGAAGCCATTTAGCTTCAGATGGAGTTAGGGAGCCTTTAAATGTAGCTGAGAATTTTGCCATTTCAGTGTTTTTTCTGAAATGTTGGCTATAACAATGTTTACATTTGGAATTGGTGGGGATTTCCATAGTTCTGCTAAAGATCTTCTTGTGGCTAAATTAATCTGTGCAGTAAAGGCGTTTTTGTTGTCTTATATATTTTTCCCAGGTTCGGGCTAATAAAGAGAACCATGGATCGAGTGATGGTTGGACTTCTAAGTAACCTTAATATTTGGGCAGGACCACTATATATATATATATATATATATATATATATATATATATATATATATATATATATATATATATATATTAGACTCTCAGTTACCCGGCACCCATAGGGATTGGTAGATGTTGGATAAATGTAGTTTCTGGTTGCTTGAGAGTTACTATTAAAAGGCCTAGATTAGCTGCACATAGGATGCTCTACTAAGTATATCTGTCAGTAAGGACTGTTCTAGCAGCAGCAGCTTTCACTCCTCACTGACACACAGGCACCTTCGGCTGGAGGGTGCGGTGCTGAACCCGGGGAATGTAACGCCAACACTGCCCTGGCTCAGTCGCTCATGCCTGTCTGCTTCCAGGTAACATTGAATTGCAGAGACGTATAGTGGATGACATCTAGGTGCCTGTAAGCATTTTGTGGCACGACATCCTGGCTCCTGGCATTTGCTGAGCTCAAATTAAAATTTTTATTTAAAGTACAGTATTAAATTTTTGTTCTGGTGGCTTGTGAGTTCTGGTTAACTGAGAGTCTACTGTAAGTTCCATCTAGGTCACAACCTTTCATACATAGAGAACTGGAGACCCGTCATCCTATTTAATTTAACCTGTGTAAAATACCAGCGGAGAAGTGCCAAGTTAAGTTTTCTTGAACTTAAGTGGTCATTTAAGTGTTTTGTCTTTCTAGAATTCATTGGCTCCAGACTGCCTGCATATTTCTGGACAATATTCTTTATGTTACTAAAGCTGGAAAAGCATTCAGCAAATTATTTTAGAATATTTATTTGTTTTTGGGTCAAACAGTTGAGTATTACATATTGGTTATGTGTTTTATTTTGCAAGGAATATAAGCTATTTTATGGTTTCTGGCATTAACTTAGTTACATCTCATACATATATGTGTCCCTCTGTATTTCTGCATTTGAAGGACTACTGTAGTGCTCATAAAACTGGATTTTTTTTTTTTTAAATAACGGATAACAACTACAATTAATAAAATTGTGTATTTAGATCATTATTTATTATTATTGCTTATTTGTGAAGCTCCAACATATTCCGTAGCGCTATACATGGGTAAGTTCAAAAACAATAGCAGTATTAACACATTGCAAAGATGGAGGGCCCTGTCTTTGAGCGTAGAATCCGATGTCCATAGTGCTTTCCCCAAAGCACCTTGCAAGATTGAAAGCCCAATGTCTTATTGTGTCATGGATGACTGCTTGAGGGGGTGGGTTGTCCTATGGAGCCTTATACTTCCATTGACTACTATTGTTAACAGGCTATTTGAGGAAGATCTTCTTTAATACAAGTGAAATCCAGATCATATCTGAGCCCATTGTTTCCCCCACTAATACTTTTACAAACAACAACAACAACATGTCCATAATTAAAGCAAAACTGAATACAAAAGTTACATATGAGAGTTTAATTTTTATTTTAAGCCATGTCAAGTCAAGTTCTATACTATAAAAATTACACTGCAGTGGTCCTTCTTTAAGTAGAGCTGCTTATTTCTGCCACCTCTCAAGTGCCCATGTAAAGGGAGTTCTGCCCAGGAGGCTTTATTTGCTTCCTTTTCCACAGTGGCCACTGTATGCAAACCTTACTGGGAAGAAAATAAATTGGCAATTTATTGGACAGATTTTCTCCCATCCCTTACCTTTCTCTCCTCATACCTTTTTCTTATCTAACACCTGCTGCTTATATCAGAAACATCATTACATGGAGTCATTCTATACGCATATAAACGTGTTTTCCACACCCCAGAGCTGCTTACATAGCCACCCGATACCTACCAATAGAAACACTGTATTCAGGGGAACTACACATCCCATGATTCCTTTCTGCACAAACTGCCATAATTGATTGTTACATTGTATTAACATGTATAGCTGCTTGTGATTGAACAAAACAGATTATAAATTTTATGCTAATTTTAGCAGGGGTTTTCAGGTTGTTAACTCCCAAAAGCTACCACTTGCAAACTCAGGAGATTTATCAAACATCAGGATGAGTTTGTTCATGTTTATTTTGGTATTTTTTCATGCAAATTATTTTTATACACTACTGATCCTCCTGTATCAGATGCATTCATAATCCAGGAAATTTAGAAATGCCTTAAAGTAAGCTACAATACATTTATTTTCTTTACTGATTCTATTGATTACTAAATAAACAAATTATACCCAATTGTGTGACCACTATACTCTTACCATTCCTTACAATTTTAACTTGTGCTGTGAGCATACCATATAGTCTAGTACGTCTTAAAGCGCAGGTAACTGGCAAGTGTTTTTCTTTGCCAACAAACTTTTGCTGTGGGGCAACTTATAGATGATTGCTTGGCCTCTTCTAATTAGAGTATTCATAAAACCCTCTTGGGAAAACCCTTTCCCTCTGTGTGACCTTACCAGGGTGTAGACAACTATTTCAACTGGAGGCTGATACTGTTTGCAAACTAATATTGAATTAAATGATTAAATATGAATTTTATTTGCAAATTAAAACAAGTATCTCCTCTTAAGACATTACATGCGCTGTGACTGCAGTCATTGTGTTTGTGCTCAGGTGCTATACTTAGAAATGATAGAGCTGGGTCACAGAGACCAGTTTCCTGCACAACCAGAGTGTCTGCTGCATGGGGCGGTGCTGGACTCCTTTCCAATGCTAAATAAAGGCTGTGCACGATCACTGCCAGCACAGGCTAGCAGGAGCCCCAGTCACATGTGCTTGAACCTTTTAATGCACTCTAGATCACTTGGTGGTTATAATGATCTTGAAGTGACCCGTGCACATAACAACATTCACTGCACTCTCTTTGTCCTTGAGATATCAAAACAATGCTCTGATAATGAACATGATACATTATTGTCCTTGTATGTTAATTGAAACATTCATACAGAATCATGATGGCTACGGAATGAAGACACAATAATGTGTGAGCACAGAATGTATGTTTCTGTTAGTAGCGCTAATATTAGAAACTAGTAAATCGCCTGTAAAAAAATGACGGTATAATTTTTAATTTTTCTCCCCCTTCCCTCCCCTGTGTCTCTCCCAACCCCTTTCCCTCCCCTGTGTCTCTCCCAACCCCTTTCCCTCCCCTGTGTCTCTCCCAACCCCCCTCCCTCCCCCGTGTCTCTTCCCTCCCTCCCCCTCCCTGAAATAAAATAAATAGTCTCTGTATGGGTCTGCAGACTGTAGGACTGGATGTATAGTGCAGTGTCCTAGGCTATCATGGACCACGTCTCAGCACGTTGCAGAATGTTGCTAAGAAATGGTCACTGATAGGTTAATAAGACACTGGACTAGTACTAAAGAGTCTGTGTTTTCATGAGCTGCAGAGGGCAGACCCAATCAGGTAATATTTGTTTGGTTTTAGGCAGTAAAACAGAGCTTATAAGCTCTTCTTAATAAATAATGAACATAAAAAGTAAATAGATATATCCTATGCCTAGCAAAAAATATAGGCAGCTTCCATATGTGCTTATACGGCGCCTTTTTATACAACCTGATGAACATAAGAGAGCTCCCATAATTTTCAGAGACTAATAAGTATATATAATAAGTCAGATTGTTATTGATTCCTTTTATGTTGGAGGTCCAGATGTGGTGTGGTTTAAGACTACATGTAAAACCAAGTGTATGTATAGATTTATATTATTTAAAAAATTGCACAATAAACATCCACTTAACTTTGTACTTTTATCTGTCAATAGCCTTTCTGACCCACCCACCAATACTGTGGTATTCTCTAATTAGACCAGCTGATGATGGGTAATTACTCCCTGGGGTCTGCATGCATTGTAGATATGTTTTTGCTCATAGATCTGGGCAAGTGCAGATCCCATAGAATGGTTTGGGTATTTATACTGTTACCTATATATACTTATTACCTATAGATTCATTAAACTTTGCAAAATGTGTTACATTTGCTGTGTCCCTTTTAAGTTATCATTGCTGTAGTAAACATTGAACATTTATAGTGTTGTGATTCAGCTGGTGAATCATTTTAGTGTGAGTTTGCGTCGCTTAGTCGTGTCTGACTCCTTGTGACCTCATGGACCGCATCACCCCACACTTACATGGCAGAGATACTGCAGCCCTTCTTCTCCAGTGGGCTGCAGCATACAGCTTCTGGTGTTCCTAGGTGGTCTCACGTCCAAGTACTGACCAGGCCCAACCCTGCATGGCTTCAGGGTGGTGTGACCTTTTGGTTCCCTGACTGGAATTGAACCCAGATAACAGTGGTGAAAGCACCAAATCCTAACCACTGCACCACCAATCATTTTAGTACTTCAGTTTAAATGGACACTTAACAAATTGCAATTGAATTATATTTAAAAGAACATTTAAAAATGGGTATGTCTGTATCTATGTACTGTATTATTATTTTTTTTAATACACTGCATATTTCTTCTGGGTTACTTGTTGTCCTGCTTTTTATCAGAGAGTTTTATTATTCCTTCTTTACATTGGTTTAATTATTCCTTATTATAAACTTCTAGTGAGTTGCTGGCGGCATCTCTTTAAGAGCGTGGATACATATATTTAAAGGTAAATGCAAGTGAGGTGGATTATGAATGCATCTGATAGAGAATTAGTGTTTAAAACATTGCATATAAAAATAAACCTTTAAACAGTTATCCTAAAATTTGCTGAATTTCTTGCATTTGCAAACTGTTTTCTATCAATGTTGACACCCCCTGAAAATCCTAGCTGAAATTAGCATACATAATACACTATATCAATTTGGTCTGGGGATTGAGCTGCAGCTTTTTTTTAGATTTCTGTAATACCCAGAACAAGGTCTTTGTCCCTTCATTCACTGATTGTTTTATCTGTATCCCAGGTGAAACTTTTCCAGTCTCAGTGATTTACCCCATCACCTCTCCCCACCCCCAGTGAATTGCCCGTGTGATCTCTCCCAGCTCCAGTGAATTGCCCGTGTGATCTCTCCCAGCTCCAGTGAATTGCCCGTGTGATCTCTCCCAGCTCCAGTGAATTGCCCGTGTGATCTCTCCCAGCTCCAGTGAATTGCCCGTGTGATCTCCCCCAGCTCCAGTGAATTGCCCGTGTGATCTCTCCCAGCTCCAGTGAATTGCCCGTGTGATCTCTCCCAGATCCAGTGAATTGCATGCACTCACTCACAGAGACACATGAACATAATATGTTGCAGGTCAATGCAGGACCATAAATCAAGCATAAATGCTCATTCCCCTAAAAGACAGATTAAAATAGGAAGAAGAAGCTGAAATGTTTGGTTTCAGTTCAATTATAATTTGTCAGAAAGTATCAAGGAGAGGGTATATGTTTAACGAACAACTGTGTAACCGCTCAAACATTTTTACTTGAATGTCGATTTTATGGTCCTTTAAGGACCCACTGTAGAAGACTAATCTAGATGGCAGCAGATTGGCTGCACAGCTGGGCATGTTCACATGGCTAGCTCAATCCTGGCGGTGTAAACATCACCTGCAACAGTTTTTTTTTTATTGTTTTTTTTTTATTGTTTTATTTTTTATGCAAAGCTAAAAAAACAGTGCATGCAAATAAATGTAATCATACACTACTAATTCCCCTCTATCAGATGCATTTATAACCCAGCTCACTTCCATATACCTTTAATTTCTGTTTCTGCATTTTCTCTGCAAGGCCACACATAGCCTCCCAAAGCAAGAAAATAAATCTATAATGAATTACTTTACTGACAGTAGTAACTGTTTCTATACAAAGAAGGAAGAAAGAGAAGCGTCTCAAGAGACTACAGTAGTGTAATCTATAAAAACTGAGTATATGGCCCGCTATTAAAGTATAGTCCTGCTGAAGTGCTTGGCTTTTACAGTACTCCGTTTATTTACCCTGAGTCATAGGTAGTCCAGCTTCACTGAAGGACTTAATGAATGTATGGGGACACATTCTCTGGGTCCTGAAGGGACCATAAATTACCACCTACCTCTAAATGCTTACAGGTAATATATTTCAATTTTTTTCCAAAGGAATAAGGTGACATGTTTTGGTTTCTTTCAGGACCTGCAAATCTGCGAGGCTCCACATATTATTTTTAAGGATGGATTAAACTGGTTTCCAGAACAGTATTTGATGTAAAGCAATATTGATAAATTCCATGTCCCTTTTAAAATATTTAATCTTCTGAGAAGACCAAATAAGAGCGCCAAGCGTTGATATTTAAAATGTGTATGCCATGTAAATATATTTTCTTGTGGTGATATATGCATTGTAATTTTTTTGTGTGTTATTTAAGAGATTTTTTCTCCCAATATATTTTTGTTCATAACATAAGTTGGTATCTGTGCTCCTTGTACTCCGCACTATGCCCTATATTACAAAGTGGTGCTCGGCAGATCAGCCTGACCTATTTACACCTTGGAGTACATATTGACCATGATATAAGTGTTTAAACTTGACATCCTGGTGAAAGGAACAGAAAACCTATATGTGCCCCTTTTCTCATTTCTGTTTTACTTTTACTTTTTAAAGGACCACTTTAGATTGGGAAATACTTCATGTGTTTATGACGTTTGTAACAAATAAAAAGCATTAGCTGCTCTGCAAGCTGTGGGCAAAAAATAGTTTTAAGTAAAATCTTTACTTTAACTTTAATCTGTCTCTTAGATTCATGTAACATTGTGTATGCACAAATGTGCTGTTCTTATTCTCTGCCTCCTAATGCAGATTAAGGTCTATCTGTTGTTTACTAGTCGTTTGCCTGCCATGAATGACGGGATATTATTATTTCCCCTACCCCCTTCCCCTGTGTTGGTTTCCTCCCTCTCGCCCTCCCCTGTGTATTTCCTCCCACTCGCCCTCCCCTGTGTCTCTTTCCTCCCCCTCTCCCTCCCCTGTGTCTTTCCTCCCCCCTTCCCTCCCCTGTGTCTTCCCCCCCCCCCTCCCCTGTGTCTTTCCTCCCCCTCTCCCTCCCTTGTGTCTCTTTCCTCCCCCTCTCCCTCCCTTGTGTCTCTTTCCTCCCCCTCTCCCTCCCCTGTGTCTTTCCCCCACTCTCCCTCCCCTGTGTCTTTCCCCCACTCTCCCTCCCCTGTGTCTCTTTCTCCCCCTCTCCCCTAGCTCTTCCTCCCCTAGCTCTTCCTCCCCTAGCTCTTCCTCCCCCCTCCCGTTCTCCAATCCAGCTCGTGTCTATTGCGCATTATGTGCTCGCACCGGCTGCCGCAAGCTGCACATATGCACAGCTGTGTACGGACTTAGGAAGTCAGTGTGTACGCTCCCATGGAGCGTTACACACTTACGACAATTGTATTAGTGATAGTACGTCTAATGCTACAGAGGGTTCCCTGGTGGTCCAGTGGTTAGGATTTGGTGCTTTCACTGCTGTGACCTGGGTTCGATTCCAGTCAGGAAACCAAGAGGTCACACCACCCTGAAGCCAAGCAGGGTTGGGCCTGGTCGGTACTTGTATGGGAGACCCCTGGGGGGTACCAGTAAGCTGTATGCTATAGCCCACTGGAAAAGGAACTGGCAATCCACTCCAGTATCTCTGCCATGAATACCGAGTGGATCAGCATAGTGTGTTGCAGTCCATGCGGTCACGGAGAGTCGGACAAGACTGTACGACGCACACTCACATCTTGCTACAGAATTTGCTGGGGCTCCAAAAATTAAGGACTCCATGTTTGTGTCTTCCACACTTCACACTGAATGGGTTTCAAGCTTCTTTTCATTATCAATTATGGAGTGGAAGGAGGGGTTTTGTTGATTCATTATTGGATTCAGATAAGATGTCAGCATTGGACTTCTTCACCCTCCCTCTAATAGGCCTAGTAGATGCAGCTTGCAAGCCTTGTATGCCCTACTCTATAGCCACCTCTTGTGCTGTAAAGGAAGGTATGGCTATCATGGCAGCTTCTATGTACTAGCAGTGTCTGCTAAAAGATTTTATCTGAATATGTTTTTATGCCCCTGGTTTACATGGTTACTAATGTTAATTTTTTGCATACTTCACAAATGTGGATTTTTTTTTATCATGTTCAGCGATCCTTTTAAATGTTCTGAAATGAGAGAATTTATTGCAAATAAATCCTGGGAAGTAGCAGACTACATGATCTGCTTTGGTGTGTTACACTGGGCATAGCAGAGTGGGTTCACCTCATGCCAGCTTTCTACTCATCACATATATAGTTGTGAGTATCCGAGTTGTTGCGAATGCTTACAGGCTCGCATAGTGAGCCTGCGGCCTTCGCGAAGCGAGGGTTGCAGTTGCTGGCAAGGAGCTCCGAGAAAATACGAGACACGTTACAACCTTGCAAAAATCGTCCGCAACACGCGCACATCAAAACATGAAAAATACAACAAATACACACAACAAATTCATAAAAAGCTTACTTACAGAAAGAGTGGGCATCCAGGACCTTGAAAACTAAAGTTACACCTCAATTAAAGTCAAATTAAATAGTTAAAGACACTAAAAAATTCTCTAAGCGAGAGAAAAAATGCCGACCGAAAAAAACAAAACGAGGCTACAGCAGTCTAAAGACGCAAAACACCACCAAACACCTACGTATTTGCCGAAAAAACACCTACGAGTTTCGAAAACAAGGACGCAACCCCAAAAACATTACAAACACAACAAATACAAACAACAAACACATAAAAAGGTTACTCACAGCAAGGGGGGGCACCCAGGACCTCTGCAAGTGAAGTTACACCTCCATTTAACCACAAATTTCGGAGTTTAGAGACCAAAAAATCACCTAAGCGAGAGAAAAAATGGGCGCCGAACAAAACGAAAATGAGGCTAAAGGTCCCTAAACACGCAAAACACCACCATAAACACGCAAAACACCACCAAACAGCTACGGATATTGCGAAAAACTCGCACGACATAGAAAACGAACGAAGCTACATCAGCCACATTATATACACCAAACACCCTTAGCTCACTTACAATTTCATTGCCGTCATTTTTTGACGTGCAATTCGCTAGTTAGTAATATTTATTTGTGTTTGTAGTTTATGGCAGAAGCCTTCCTTTTGTGTGTCGTGACCATGTTATTGTGTTGGTTTCCTGGTTTATGTCACTCTTTTTGCTTCATGTGGTCATTTCCTTTGCTAGAGCTGTATCTCCAGACAAGCTGATGCCCACATGCAGACCAGCAGCTTCCTACCCACATCAAGAATGTGACCGGCTGCTGGGGACAAAGTCTGTATTATCTCACCAGACAATTATACATGCCCACTGACCCACTTAAAGCACCCGAGCACTTTAACTTGATTCCATTGTTTTTTTATCTTTAAATATTCATAATTGTATGAAAATCTTTCACAAGCCTTATGTAAACGCGAGACCTTCCTTGGGACTTTAATTCATTTACTTGCATTTCACTGGTATGTTAAATAGTTTTATTGGAATGCAAGTATATTAAGTTATGGCAAAGATTTAACAGCCTCACCTTAAAGAACCACTGTTTGAAGAAACTGCACTTTTTGTGAAGCATGTAACAAACTAACAACATTAGCAACTAATCATTTTTAAAGGTATATGGAAGTTTCATGAATTATGAATTCATACACTAAGGATTCTCCTCTATGGATGCAAACTTTTTTTGCATGAAAAAATCCCAAAATAAACATTAATAAACTTACCCTAAATTTTGCAGATTTCTTCAATTTTCTGGCAGTTGTTTTTGAAACCACAGGCTAAATTAGAATAAAATTCATAATTTGTTTTGGCGAGTCAGAGGCAGTTACAGCATTGTTGCAATGTCTGGTGATCCAGTCTCTGCAGCAAAGCATCATGGATGTTCAGTCGTTTGTACACACCCCAAGGAAGAAGGAAGCAGCTCAGACATTGCTGTTGTGGATCTCTGCACCGTGCTGCTGTTGGCTTAAAGGTTCATATAGGGATAAAAACATACTTGAATCCAGTGTTTCTATTGGTCAATAGCAGGTGCCTATTTAGGCAGCTAGGGGGTGTGGAAATGTAATGTGTATGTCTGATATAAGCAGAAAAATGTACAAACAGGGAAACCTCCATATAAGTGTAACTTATTTTCTACTATCTTGGCACCTCTATTTCGGACTACTGTCTGCAGGGGGGGGGGGGGGGGGGGGGGGGGGGGTTCTACTTGGTCTTACCCTTCTATTTATTTCTGTGGTTGCTATATAAAGTAGCAGCCTATCAACAAAGCTGAAGAAAGATCTTTATTGAATCAATGGTTCCTTCTGTTCCTCACAGGTTTCTAATTCTGGTAGAAACAAAGCCAACAAATGCTCAGACCTTTTTTATGATCAATCGGTTGTCAAACTGCGATTTTGTCGCAAAGTGTAATTAATCGCAGTTTGACAATTATAATATGTGATTGCTGACATCTGCCGGATTTATTGTATGGTTCATTCTAGTTTAAGACTAACTATACATTTTTATGTGATTACCTCTGCAGTAGTGGATGCACTGTTTGTTCATTAAGTACTGACTCTCTGTGACCCTATGGACCACACCTTGCCAGGCACATCTTGTGTCTGCCAAGATAAACTTATGGATAAGCAAAACCAAAGACACTGAAGTGGGTTCTCCAGTGCACAACCACTTGTCTGACCTCTCTGCAATGGCCTGCTCATCTTGGGTGACCCTACATGGTATAGCTCACATCTTCACCACCACATGGTAGTGATCCAGAAAAGGGGCTTTGTTGGGAAATGTACTCATATGGCTTTTTCGTGTCTTGATAGCTGAGAATCTCTACACTAAATCAGCAACAAAATGTGATCATCTACATATTTCTGTGTGGGATTCACCATCGTTCTTTCTTTCCAGTTGTTTATTTTGCCATTTAGGGCACCTATACCTTTGGGTGCCTTCTAGTACTTCATTTAGATGGCTTTATTTGTGCTGAAGATGTTAGTGACACATGACCTCATAATGTCTTGAAGTAAACATTGCAACCTGCAAAGCATATCATTTATTTGAAGATAATTATTTATAATTTATATTGTGAATATTAGAATGGCCGCGGTCTTGGTCATCTTCCTCACCACAGCCATTGGGTATTTTTTTCCCCCCGTAGTGCCTTTGGGGACTTTGGTGGCATTTTGCAACTATCCCATGAACTGCCTGTCTATCTCTGTGAGCTTTGGCATGCTCCTGTTTGCAAATGCAGTTTGTCCACGTTTGGCTTGTACTGTCTTATTGTTCCTTATTGTATTGAATCATTTTGTACTGGTGCAGCTGCAATCTGGGCACCAACTATTTTCATTTGTAACCATTGCTTTTATTGTGGCAGACATATATATCACAAGTTGGGTACCAGCCCCACACTAATGAGATCTGATAAGATTTAAACAGTGATTGTCTGAGGGTGTTCTAACATAAGCAAATCTATCCTATGCTATGCATGAAAGCCGAGTTATAAAGCATGCATATGCTAAAAGGAGCCATGTATAAAGTGCCACTTGATTAAAGAGTGAAATGCATTGTGGACTCCTTTGCATGTCCCGCCCACTTTCGCAGAGTGCAATGCAATAACTATTTATTTGAAATTCTGAGCAGGAAGTACTTTTTTTTATTTTTTTATTTATTTTTTACTTATTTTCAGACATCCAGATGTAAATAAAATTTTTTACTATTTAGATTAAAGAGTAAAACGTTTGTGGGCACATTTGAATGCCCCTGCCCAAGTTCCCAGAATGTATTTCTCAGTATTCTGAGAAAGAAACCATTTTTTTTTTTTGTTTTGTTTTTTTTAACTTGTTTTAGACATTCAATACAATACAAAATGTACTATTTATTTACTGTACGGTGGATGCTTCTATCGCTCTTTTGTCCGCCATAAATTAAATGATTGTTGTGGTGAACTACCTCTCGACAAAGCTAGGAACTGGCCCCATGCTGATGAGAGGCAGTAACCTTGAAACAGTGCTGTCTGTGTGTAGGCTTGTACATAATCCATCCTGGGGTTTCCTTAAAGCTGTGTAATACAGCAGGCTTATGCCTAAAAGGAGCCATTTTTGAGTGAATCCTTTTAGGGAACATTTGCATGTCCCCGCCCAGGTTCCCAGAATGCAGTGCAATAACTACATTTCTTGGAATTCCGAGCAGGAAACAGTCTTTTAACTTATTTATTTACTATATATATATATATATATATATATATATATATATATATATATCACATATATAGTTGTGAGCGTACGAGTTGTTGCTAACGCTGCGGGCTCGCGTAGCGAGCTGCGGCCCTCGCGAAGCGAGGGCACTGCCCGAGGGTCTCAGTTGCTGGCATGGAGCGCCGTAGGCGCTCCATGCCAGCACCTGAGGACCTCGCAAAGCGAGGGCCGCAGTTGCTGGCATGGAGCGCCAAAGGCGCTCCTTGCCAGCAACTGCGACCCTCGCAAACTTCACGTCGCAACCCAAACACTACGACACACACATTACGACACTCGCAAACAACATACGACACACGTTCACACACATTACGGACTCGCAACACTCGGACGCAACTCGCGAACATTACAAAATGTAAAACACAATACATACACACACCACATACATAAAAAACTTACCTACACCAAGAGGGAGCACCCAGCACCTCAAAAAATACAACTTACACCTCGATTTTACTTCAAATAAAACAGTTTAGAGACTAAAAAAAAAACGAAGCGAGAGAAAAAATGGCCGCCGAACAAAACGAAAACGAGGCTACAGCACTCTAAACTCGCAAAACACCACAAGAAACTCGCAAAACACCACAAAACACCTACGGATATTCCGATACAAACGTATAACACACATTACTCGCCATTTGACGCCAATGCGGAAGTACACGACAACGGTTTGGGCTCGCGCACGCACAGTGTTACACTGCACACATTCAGCACGCTTACACAGCAGATCCACACCACTAATGCTGCAGCAACATCAAAACACATTCACAGCTCTTCCACACAATGCTTTAAAATAGGTAAAGTATATTCATTTATTAATGTATTATATATTTCATTATTACAGACTGAACAGCATTAGCTCACTTACAATTTCATTGCCGTCATTTTTTGACGGGCAATTCGCTAGTATATATATAAAAATAAACACAATTTACAATTATAAGAATAATTAAATATTGGATATGACATGAGGTATTTCATACCCAGAACATTTCTGTATCTCTGAGATTAGATGTAATGCAGGGCAAGATCTTGAGACTGTGACCTTAAAATACATAAATAGGGTAGAAATGTGGAGTTAGTTGGCACAAATGGAAAAACTGCCTGGTGCTGTAAGTTTCTATTTTGAGCCACAGACTGGAGTGATGATCATTTTTATATTTAGTAAAAATATGTCATCCTGGCCTTTATCAGGAAGTTTTATTTTTTTTCCAGTTTATTGCTTCACGGATGTGATTCTTCGGAGGAATGTCAAGTGTCTGGAAGACTATAACCGTAAAACCTTTTAATGTAAAGACATTTTTAAATCCCAAATTAAAACTGAAGAGACAGAAAATAAACATATTGCATGAAATACACTTAAAACATTTTTTAATTTTATAAAGTAAATAAAGTAACGCTGCTTCTAATTTCAAATTTATAGATGCAGCTAATTTATTATTTTTATATGCAGTGATGCTGCCGTGAAATCGTCCATTTTAGTTCCAATGACAACTAACATAACAGTACATTTCATAACTCTAATGGAAAGCTCATTAGTTTACAATGACAGAAACTGCAAAAGCAGACTCCTTAAAGAAAGTTTAAGCCTGCATAATTAAATACCAATAATTGCATATCAAATATAAAGACTGTATTTATTTAGTTTTTTATTTCTAAAATCATTAGAAAGTTTTACTATACAAAATAGAAAGAAAATAGACCACAATGATGCTTTAATATGATCATGTGTGAAGGGAAGCGGAAGGGTGTCAAAATATTAAAAACGCCCATTGTACAACAAACCGAGATCGCCTCTCTCCTCCCCACCCTTTCACCGTTGATAGATAAAATGAATACACTTCTTCGACTCCAAACTTAAGCCAGACAAGATGCAACTTTATATACACAGTCACCAAAAATGTAGATTTTTCTCTAAAAATTATTTTATGCTAATAGCTTACTTGTTGCTATTGTTGAGAGATGTGAATTTTTTCCTAAATTACAGTTGCTTTAACTATAGCACTCTATAATCTATAATCGCACCAGTGCCTTATCCACAAATGTACTTGTGAGCCCAGGACTTGATAAATCCCTGGAGCCTGGGCGCCACAGCGGCTAAAATTGTATTGCTGGCATAATCCTTTGCTGTGCTTTAAAGCAATGTAATATAGCAGGCATATGCTTAAAAGAAGCCAGGTTTATAGTAGTATTGGATTGAAGAGTTAAACATTGTGAGCTTATTTGCATATGTCTGCCCAGTTTCCTAGAATTTCAAAATTCTGAGCAGGAAATACGTTTTTTAATTTTTGTTAAATGTTCAAAATTGTAATATTTAATTACATATCTAATCCATAATATGGCTAAAAGATGCTTGCTAGCTCTTAACTAACCTGGCTCCTAAATTTTAAGATACATTTGTCAACCCTATTGTAACGGCTACCCCGGTAGTGAGAGGGTACCAGCCGTTGGAGACGTCCTTTTCCCTGGCAAGCTGCTGTGCAAAAGTGAAGTTGGTATAATCCCATCCAAGAGTTCCAGAGGGAGAGTCAGGTTCAGCATTAAATATCCATATAGAAGCACTGCGCAGTCTCAGAAGCCCAGACTACCCATATTGGACGACACTTTCTTGGGAGTCAAAGAATACTCTCTTTATTTTGTTATATGCAGAAATATATATACACCTCTTTCCACAGGTAATACACATGCCCATATTTGGCCACACAATACACATAGAGAGACAATAGGTGTGGTCACACCTCCCTGAGGCTACCTGGCTACTTTGATACAATCAGACATTGATCAGATTATACTCTTTGTTCTATGTCTCATAATAAAACACTTTATACAATAGACTTCCTTATCTTTTGAGGAGTCTCTGTAATAGGATTATCTATTAGCCTAGTAGCTGTAATATTCTGAGCCAATATATTCTGTAGAACATAAAACAACATATCTACAGTACAGCAATGTGATCATATTTTAACCATAATTATTAAATAACCATAAAACAGGGTAAAACAGTGATGGGTTCCGTTACACCTATATATCAAAATAAAAAAATAAGTAAAAAAGTGTTTTTATTTCACTAAACAAACAAATGTTGTTTAAACAGCCACATGACGTAGTGTAATTGTGACTCTGCCTGTCCTATAATTACTACCCAGAAGGCAGCACATTCCACAATGATCTCGTAATAAAACTGGGCACGTGGGTATAAACAAGGCTTGAAATAATACATCGGTAGTATCATTATTCAAATCCATTTACCTTGCTTTGAATCTCACCTGTCTGAATACACAGTGCTTTGCATCGCTGTTAACCCTTTCATTGTCAGGAGCCTGCAATGCATTGCTGGTCCTTCTGCCAATGAAAGAGTTAAACTATATTTCACAGACTTGGCCAATTAACATGCATATTTATTTCTCCTAACGAAGCATAAGCAGGTGCTTAATGCGTCTAAGGCAGTAAACAAGGGCTGTTCTTTTTATATCAAAACCTCAAATACATATGTTGTGTTGATCATTAGCGTATAAATATATATAGTCACACAAAATAAAGACTCTACTTTAGTTTTTGGCAATCCCATCCAAGGAACAGAAATATTGGCTGGAACACACTCCGTACATAGATTCCATGGCAGATATGAATCGATCGTCCATTTAACCAAAAAGCTGTCACTTCCAGTTTGGACGCCATACTGAGTGGCAGCAGGAGCACCAAGTTCAAACTGTTTCAATTACAAGCATTTACCCTTTGTTTTGGGGCTTGGCACTACCAACACACCCCCTTAAAAAAACACCGGAGTATTTCAGTCCATAAATGTTGTGTCCTATCTATTACACTATGGCCCCATGTTTTGGGGCTATTCACCTCGCCCACCTGCCCACATTTCAGATGGGGCAATATATTTCCCCTACCCATTTCCCCCTGGAAATGGGTCCGTGACATTGCCTATACACCTATATTATACATGTTTGGTCTGTTGAGTTCTCGAGTTATTTGTTCTTTTCCTGTCCACTTCCAAATATTTTCCCTTACCCCTCAGTCTATAAACTACGCTTTGCCCTTCCTTCTTTGCTATTGAAAAACAGAGAAGGCCTCATTGTATTACCGTCATGGTTGGCATAAACAGCTTGTCATAATCGTAATGAATTGTAAAGGCACTGTTTATGAATACACTATTACTGCATTTATGTACCTTCAAAATGCATTCTCTCACTATGAATAGTCCTGTTTTATATTAATATTTGGTTGATGAAGGAATTTGCAGCTCATATATCCGTAATGAATACATTGCAATAATTATAAAATTGTAAAGTACCATCATTCCAAATGTGATGATTGGACTGAAATGGCAGGATGTGATGATGACCTTAAGCCTTTTCCTGAAAATCTTCCCATTTTAGATTAAGACATGTAATAAGATATTGAATATGTTGCTCCTCTTTCCTGTGCAGTGGCTTATAGGAACCTACAGAGCAATTTCCAGTCGTACCCTCAACATGTAATTTCTAACCCTTTAGTTAGAAATTACACGTCTGGCTTCGTGGGAAGGTGAATTATTTGGTCCACTTTAAAGTTCAAGAAAAATATACTTGTTTGGGAAGTATCTGACATTAGCAACACTTCCTGAGAGTTGGGTCACGAGGATGTGTTTTATTTATCAGAGAAGGGAGGGGTGGAGGAGTAGGGAGCAGGGAGATTTCAAGCGGCTTTATTAGGCAATTTATATTGGCTGAAATTAATACCACACTCTTTACCTCTCACAGACACAGACACAGACTGCCTGTATCAATAAATGCAAACAATGCTCTCCAGAAATGTATTCACCCCCTCACACACAGAGAGACTCGCATCTTCCATCAAAGTATCATGGATGCCTCCAGGGTCAAGCTGAGATTTCTGTTTAAGTTGAACAACATTCTTTATTACTTTTTCCTTAATTATTCTCTTAGTTATTTTATATATATATATATATATATATATATATATATATATATATATATATATATATATATATATATATATATATATATGAAATCATTGAATCTAAGTCAGAGGTGCTCATCAGAGAACTAACCAACCGTAATAGCTTAATTCTATGGACATGATAATCCACTCAGAGAGCAACCTCTCTTAGCTCACTTTTGCCCTTCACAGGGAGAAATATCCTGTAGTATATCAGTCTGGTCTCACTCACTAGAGTGACCCAGCCACGAAATACCAGGCAATTCTACTCTGAACAGGAGAAACCGCAAACCCCAGACGCGTTTTGGCCTTTATGGGCCTCGTCAGTGAGGTGCAGCTGAACTCCCTAAGGCACAGTGAGCAAGGGGTCCACGTATGGAGTCCCCCATTACCCTTAGATATATATATACACTAGCGACTTGCCTGTCAAAAATGACGGCAATAAAATTTGAAGCCATGGCAATGCTGTTTGCCACACAACATAAGGCTTTGGCTCCTCAGAGCACCTTCAGCGCTCATTGCGAGCCTCTCCCCTCGCGTACTTTAAGTTTCCTGCTTTGCAATGATCACCTTTTTGGCGCTCATTGCGAATACAGATATATAAGTACAGTGTAAAATATAAAAAATAATTAGGACAGTGTAAAATATCCATTTTTTTTACGGTCTCAGAGCATAATAAAGTGATTTAATTTTTTTACAGCTTTCACAGGCCTATCGCTGTCAGCCAATGATCAGTAATACACATATATAAGTGCATTGTAAAATATACATTATTTTTAGTGCAGTGTATATTAGACTTTTTTTTGCAGGTTTCAGAGCGTAATAAAGTGATTTAAATCTTTAACGGCTTTGAGAGTCCTATCTCTATCAGCCAATGATTAATGAATAAATAAATATACTTTACCTATTTATAGTTAATATCCAGCAATCAATACCCCGAAGAGCTAACAATCTCTTTGGATGTTCCTGCAGCATAAAATGTACAGTTGGACTCAGGAAAAGTGTTAGCAATGTGCTAAGTCTGCAGTGTGTATGTGTGTGTGTGTGTGTGTGTGTATATATATATATATATATATATATATATATATATATATATATATATATATATATATATATATGTATATATATGTATATATATATATATATATATATATATATATATATATATATATATATAATATATATACGCTGCGTGCACGAGGCAGAAGCGTTTTTCAGATTCGTACTGGTATTATTTTGAAGTTTGTGTTGTAAAATGGCGTTGATTTGTGTATGTGTTACGCGATTCGCAAGCATTTTCCGGCCTTCCTAATAGTGTATTTTGTAGGTCGTAGATTCCTGGCTAACTCGTACATGCCTGGCGGTGTTTTGCGCGACTCGAGGTCGTGTAACCTCCTTTTTCATTTTTTGCTGTTTCCATTTTTTTCTCGTTTAGCCGATTTTCGAGTGCCGAAACTCGCCAAATTTAGCTTAAATTTGCATGCCACTTCACTCCCAGCGCCCTGCCTGTCCCCCCGTGCTTTGTGTGGTTCCTTTTTTTTTGTGTTTTTCGATTTGCGAGGTTCGTCTTTCCGAATAGTCATAAATTCCTGGCTAACGCGTACGTGCCTGACGGTGTTTTGCGCGCTTTGGGATTCGTGTAGCCTCGTTTTCTCTGATTTTCAAGTGCCGAAACTCGGTAAATTTGCCTTTAATTCGCTCACAACCTCACTCCCAGGTGTACTGGCTTCATATTTTTTCTGAGCTCGGATTTTGTTTGCTAAGGTATATATACTCATT
Organism: Discoglossus pictus; assembly: GCA_027410445.1. NCBI lineage: Eukaryota > Metazoa > Chordata > Amphibia > Anura > Alytidae > Discoglossus > Discoglossus pictus. The sequence goes on along the minus strand of CM050165.1, from coordinate 416,280,298 downwards.
TTAGGCATGGAAACTGTTGGAGATACACCATAGTTGTAACGGTAGTTTTTTTTCTCATTTCACGCAAATTGTACAAAAATAAAATATAATACAATACAGTACTTTCTTGTAGTTGTATGTGTGTACTATGAATATGTTCAATAAAAAAGGTATCAGTATATATGGCAATACTCTGATTTTTCATATACTCTGTGTGTGTGTGTGTGTGTGTGTGTGTGTATATATAATCTAGTTTAAGGATAGAGGAGGATATAAAAACAAATCCTAAAATGATTTTATGTTACATAGTTGCCATCATTATTACTTTACATACTTCACAACCATGTGAGGTTTTTACTTATCTTCAGTGGTCATTTAATCATACTTAGGTTTTACTTTAAACAGGTTGTATTTAAGGTTTTGTGATGTTTCCTGTTTGCATTTCCTCTTAGTTTAAACAGCATATATTAATCTGTGCATCTCATTGGCTGATGGAGAGCCGTTAAAAGTTAAAATATGTTTTTGTTCTCTGAGACCTTCATTTGAAAAAACTAAACGAAAAACATAATTTTATTGTCCCATTAATTAAGCCAAGCATTTAGGTAGATCTAGATCTGATGGCACATAACAACCAAAAGTGTGCCCATCCTAACTACTCCTAGTGATGTCTAGCCGTGGGCAGGAATTGCAATACTATAACTGATGATGGGGCAGCAATCATTAATACTAGTGTTATGCAGTACATGCAGACTCCCCCACCCCCTGGTATACACAATGATTGTGCTCAGCGGGCGCCGGCAGCCCTGGCATTGTTTTCCTGTAGGAAGCCTCAGCCGATAGGAAGCAGCATTGTCTGTGCTCAGTGTGAGGGCCGGCCCCGGGAGCTGTCCTGCCTATTAACAAGAATGTGTTTGTGTCATTACAGATGGCCATCAGCTAACAAGACATGCTGCGGAGCACCATAACCAACTTTCCCATGGCCATGAATGGTAAGTAACGCTGGGCACCCAAACACACACAAGCCTGTATTATCTGTGCTTGCATTGGAAATTAGCGCAGCACATGCACAGATGTTTACTAAATGCAAGACTTGACTTCTGCATTGGTTGCATAAAATAATGTAAATATATATAAAATCATAGATTGATGTATAATACATTGCCTTCCTGATTTAAAGCTGTATGTCTGTACACCGTGCATCATTATAGAAATTCTACCTCAGGGGTTTGTAGTCTATTTTTCAGTCTCATTTCCTCCTAGAATATTACACTTTTACGTGAATGACATGATAATCACAGAGGGGAGCTCTCAAGGAGCTTAATAAAATACAGAGTGGAGCAGTGAATGTAAATGTGCTGTTGTGAGTTACAGTACCACTATCGTGCTCATACACCAGGGTTTTATTTGTTTCATTTCTTATTGGTAATACAAATCAGTCATTAAGCTCTACATTGCAAGTTTCTTCTTCAAAGTTATATGTGAACATACATGTTCCAGGCTTCACTGCATTTGCTTTTATTAAACTCTTCCAGATATGCCTGGGAGATGATCTTCCCTGGAGAGTGTCCTGATAGGGGTTTTTAACTGCAAATAAATCAGGAAAGCATTTTGTGCAGATAAAGCGACCTGTAGCCACCAGCAAAAAAATGCCCCCATGCCCATCATCTAATATGGAGTGGAGAGATGGCAGCGCTGCCAGTCCCTGAAATCTAAAGCTCATAAAGCTGCACTGAAATAATTTCTTTTAAATACTAATGTTATTGCTAAACAAATTAAACCTTTCTCTGCCATGGCTGCGCGTCCTGCCAACCATCCTGTAACCATCTGTGTGGCATCGCTGCCAGCTGAATTAAAGAGATTAGTAGAAAGGGGCTAATATTTCGTTTGCTGTTAAATAATTACATTAGGAAGATTGAAGATGATAGGATGAGCGCCTCAATGTTATGATCCGGTCTAAAACAGTGTATTAAAGGGACATGGAACACAATTCTTGTTTTCATCCTTTTAAAGGACCATAAAATGTAAACAATACCAAAGTTTTGCACAACAAAGAACCTGGTTATACTTAATTGAAACTAACAGGAAATGCACAGAACATACAAACATCAGTAGATTTGATAAATATGACACGTACATCTATATTACTGCTCTTTGGCTGACAGGAGCAAGCCCCCAAATCTGTTAAACATCTGCATCTACAGTAAAGTCTCTTATCCGGCACCCATGGGGATTGGTAGATGCCGGATAAATGTAGTTTCTGGTTGCTTGAGAGTCACTATTAGGCCTAGATTAGATGTACATAGGATGCTCTGCTAAGTGTATTTGTCAGTGAGGGCTGTTCTAGCAGCAGCAGCTTTCACTCCTCACTTACTCACAGGTACGTTCGGCTGGAGGGTGCGGTGCTGACCCCGGGGAATGTAACGCCAACACTGCACTGGCTCAGTCACTCATGCCTGTCTGCTTCAATGTAGACGTCTAGTGGATGCAATCTAGGTGCCTGTGAGCATTTTATGGCATGACCACCTGGCTCCTGGCAACTTTACAATACTTACAGCTGTAGATGTGTGCATTGCTTTTCTGATCCCCAGGGCCAGACTAGCCCAAAGGTAGATCTCCAGGTGGTGACCGGTAGCCCTCACAGCATATCCAGCCTGTACATACAATTCAAACATCACTATCGTCGGAGAACAGCTTTCCCATTGGCTGTGTGGATCTCTATATCTGCTTTGGAGAGAGTGGGAGGCATATCATATTTTTTTTTAAGATGAATCCCATTAACCTGAAGTCTGGACTCTCTGCCTTCACTCATTCAGTTCAAGCAAGTTTGGAGTAAGACTTAGCTGTGTTTGCTTAGCCAGTTGTATATGATGATGGTAAAGTCTTATTTCTTCCTTCTTCCTACCGTAGCTTGTCTGTGTCTACTGTGAATTTACTAAACTATAGATCAGTCATGTTCCTGGACAAGAACACCCAAAGACAGGTACAATGTTTAAAGGGATATGGAAGGTTTCTGGAATTTATTAGGTAAATAATATTTATATGCATATATATTTACTTTTAAGTTTATTAAGAAGCAATTAAAAGCTGTATTTACTGCCTAAAATCAAACAAATATTACCTGTATGGGTCTGTATGCTGCAGCGTATGCAGACACAGACTCTGTAGGGCTGGGTGCGCAGTGTAATGTTCTGGCCCATGGGTGCCCAAGTACGTTTGGTGGGTGGGAAATGACGAGTCCTATAATTAACAGTTAGTCTATTTGTTGGATTCACAAAACTACTAATTACAGGTTTATAGGTTTTGTATTTACATATTAGAACAATGACATCACATGATTTATATCATCTATTTAATTCACATACTTTAAAGGGATATGGAAGGTCCCTGGATTTCACTAGGTATATAGTACATGCCTCAGATCATACAAATAGTCCCTGTATGGGTCTCTTGCAAACCCAGACTCTCTGGATGTACAGTGTTGTGTCCTAGCCTATCAGAGACCACCTTATGTTCCAGCATGTTTTCTGAGACATGGCCCCTGATAGGCTAGTTAGGACAGGGGTGTCCAAGTTCGGGCCTAGTTGGCCGCAACACAGGCCTGGATTTGTGGAAATCATTTCGGGATGGCTGAAAAAGCAATAGTCTCACCTGGGTGCAGCAGGGATATCCTCAAATACAGGCATGTGTGCTGCCCAGCAGGACTGAACTTGGACACCCCTGTCCTAGCCTATCAGGGGTCATATCTCAGAAAACATGCTGCAACATGTTGCTGAAAGGTCTTGAAAAGAGTCTTTAACAATTCACATTTACACAGCTGCCAATACTGTGAGTTTGGTACATGCGTGACGTGACTTTTCTTGAACTACAGTGGTCCTTTAAAGGGATATTACAATGATCTAACCACATGAGCAAGATGCTTTAATTAAGCATTGATCATGAATAACATTTATATTCAGTTATTTAAAAAGTAGTTTTCACTATTAAACATGTTACCACTGCTTCTGGTATCCTCCACTATCAGAACAATAGGGGAAAGCGACTTTGTGCCTGAAAATGTAGCCCTGCTTGCTACATAAAGTATAACCAACAAAGAGGTCTTCTTTAGCTGGGAACTTGCTAGCAATCCGCTTTTGCTGTGTGGGCAGCCTATGCAAGTCTGTTTGTCTTTTTATCTAATAACATTGTTCTTAAATCATGTAGACCAGTCTATCAGCTTAACCTCCCTTCCCGCTTGACGACCTTATGAGTGTGGAGGAAATCGCTGAACTGGAGGCTAATACTATAACCTTTGAAAGAGAATGTAATAGGACTGTTATAGATCGTTAAATATGAATGTTATTAATGATCAACGCATAATTAAACATCAAGCTCTTCTTGTTCGCAAATTACAACGCTCCTTTAAAGGGCCAGTGTAATAGAACTTTTTTCCAATCTTAAAGTAAATTGTAGCAATGATAATAAAAAAAAATCAAGATATATTTGCCCCCTCTCCCCAAAAGTTTTAAAAAAAAAATTCTCCCCTTGTGGTTATTCATTTTCTCTAATTTCAGTGTCTCTGAATGTTTCATTCTCATTATCCCTAGTATATCATAATCTGCTGCATTGTTTGCTTGCTGGCATGGGCAGCACTCCTGTATAGTTAATTGATTAAAAGACTACTGCAATTTTGATTTTAAAAATCCATATGTTATGAAGTATGTAACAAAATGACAATTATCTATGCAAGACATAAAAGCATTCTTAGTGAAAGTCTTATGCAGAAGACCTTACTTATGTCTTAAACTTCGGGTCTGCCTCAGTCTTGAGGGTGGGAATGATCCTACAGAGCCTAACTCTGCAATATAAGTTTGCTATTTTGAGAAGATTTTTTTTTAACATAAGAGAATAGAGATCATACCTTATTCCATGGTTTCTCACACTCTTACCATGTCTCTAATCCTTTTAGGAGCAAAAACAAAATGTCCATTATCATTTATAGGTTTGAATACAATAGTTAATAATTAAAGGCTGTGATTATTTATTTTAAACAGAGTAAAAACATTTTGTATCTTTTTATATAATACAGTGGATTCTTGGTACTCATTGTTATTTAGTTCCAGAAGGAACTGTCTGCTTCAAGGTAAAAGTGGCAAAAACGATGAGTACCAAATTCCAATAAGGAGTAAGGTAAGTTGGTTTTAGCAAGCGATGAGTACCATGGAAGCATCGAGTGCCAAAGGATTTTTTGTTGTTGCTCATAAAGACGTGTTGAATACTGAAATCGACAAGTTTTGAGGTAGTTGAGTACGGAGGGGTACACTGTATACACTTACAGGAGGTCCCCAGGTTACAGACGGACCCGACTTATAGATGACCCGTACTTAAGAACGGGTCCAAAGGCTTTTTGGAACATACTCGGATTGGACTAATGTTGTAAGTGGGGTTCCTCTGGGTTCAGTATTAGGTCCTCTCCTTTTTAACATATTTATTAAAGACTTCGAAGTAGGATTGGAAAGTAGTGTCTCCATTTTTGCTGATGACACAAAGTTGTGCAAGGTCATTAAATCACTTTTCCTCCAAAGGGATTTGCATAAATTAGAGAAACGGGCGACTAAATGGCAGATGAGATGTAATACGAATAAATATAAAGTTATTCATCTGGGAAGGAAAAATATCCATGCAATTTATCATCTTAATGGAACAAATCTAGGGGTATCAGATATTAAAAAGGGATTTGGGAGTACTAGTGGACAACCACATAGGTAACAGTGCTCAAAGCCAAGCAGCAGCTGCAAAGGGAAATAAAATAATAGCATGTATTAGGAAGGGTATAGAAGCCAGGGAAGCAAATATAATTCTGCCACTATACAAATCTCTAGTACGCCCTCATTTGGAATATGGAGTACAATTTTGGGCACCACTTCATAAAACAACATTTTAGAGCTGGAAAAGGTACAGAGAAGGGCAACCAAACTAATAAGGGGAATGGAGGGGCTAAGTTATGAAGAAAGACTAACCAAATTAAACTTATTTTCTCAAGAAAAAAGGGGTCTAAGATATATAAATATATCCAAGGTCGGTATAAAGATTTGTCAAGTGAGCTTTTTGTGCAAAGAGGTTTTCAACTGACAAGAGGACATCCCTTGAGTGAAGAAGTAAAAAGATTCCACCTTAAAGAAAGAAAAGGGTTCTTCACAGTAAGGGTGGTTAATCTGTGGATTTGATAGATATCTTTAAAAAGGAATTGTATGTATCTTTAAATAAAAAGGGCATTCAGGGCTATCCTGGATAATTAGAGAGAGAGTATTGATCCAGGCAGGAGTCCGATCGCCAGTATCTGGGGTCAGGAAGGAATTTTATATATTTTTTCCCCCTTTTGAGACAACTTGCTAAGATTCACAGTTTTTTTTTTTTTCTGTTTGCTTCCTCTGGATCAATTAACAATTAATAATTAATTTACATACATACATGTAGATCAGAGGAGATCTAAAAAGGTTGAACTTGATGGACTAAATGTCTTTTTTTTTAACTTCAATTACTGTGTGTGTGTGTGTGTGTGTGTCCCAGCTCAACTTCCCAGAATGCAGTGTAATAATTTCCACAACACAGCCTGAGATCCCGCTCCATGCTGATGATAGCCAGTAAGCTTGAAACAGCTGTACATGGATAGGATACTCAGCCTGTGTTTATTCCAACCTTGGCTTTGCATTAAAGCTGTGTAATACAGCATGCATAAGCTTAAAGGAAGCCATATTTGATAATGGCTACGGAATGAAGAGCAAAGCATTTGTGGGCACATTTGTGTGTCCCAGCTCAACTTCCCAGAATGCAGTGTAATAACTGTTTTTCTCGGAACTCTGAGCTGGACATTATTATGAGTTATATTATTTGTAACTGAAAGGTAAACATTACAAATTTCAATTTACCAATCAGTATTTCTGACTCATCCAAGTTTGAGCTGTTGTCTAATTTTTAAAGTTATTGCTAACAATTATTTCTAGTTCTTCCTGCATTGTTTGCTGCCTAAATCCTCTTTGACAGTAAGAAGATTGAGGGTGTAACATAATTAGATTAACTACTCCTTTTATTCTGCTGGTGCTTGTTTTTTGCAATGTCAGATGACTGAAAACAATGACAATGACAATTTGTACTTATTGACCCCTCCTGCTGGAGGATGAATTCTGGAAGTCTGACTGTAAAATAAATACAATATTCAATGTAAATCTACTGTAAGCAAATACATTTTAATAAAATACAATTGATTAAATACTTATTGTTGTTGTTCAGTTGTGTCCGACTGACCGTAACTCTGTGAGCCACAGCACGCTAGGTACATCTGTCAGCCACTGCCCCTGTGAGCTCCTTCAGGCTCATGCTCAGTACTTCATTGACCTTGTCTACCTAACTCCGCCTCTGTTGTCCCTTTCTTGTGCCTAGGGAATCCTGCCTTCTCGTGATATGGCAAAAATACTTGAGCTTCTGTCTCATGATCAAACCTTCCAGTGAACAGTTTGTATTGATTTCCTGTAGAAGTGATTTATTGGATCTTCTTGCCGTCCAACTACTGGGAATGCCATAGTTCGAACTGTGTGGACCTTTGTTGATAGTGTACTATCTTTACTTTTTACTAGCTTGTCCAGACTTGCCATAGCTTATTACTTTTAGTATTAAATTTTACTGTATTTGGAACCACTGCTATTTCTCTGTAAAACTTTACACAGGCAATAGAGGGAGATAATAACAATGAAGAATTACAGATTCATTAACAGCTATTGAAATATTCATAAAAAATGCAAAACGTCTCCTTTTACCAGCTTGGGGCAATGGGAATTTAGATTTAAAATAATCTTTTATATTGTGTTGTAACTTCCCTTGTTTGAGGTTTGATGAAGGGTGTGAAACATACTTTTTTGTTTATATCCTCTAATCCTGCAAAAATACAATCTTATATATAGTTGCCGTAATTGCGAGTTTGTCTGTCACCCTATGTTAAAAGTTACGGGCTTGCGCATGCACAATGAGCGCTCATCGCGAGACCCGTACGACCTTGCTGGCGCTCATCGCGAGGTACACAAGACTTTAACATTTTTAAATTACGGAAGCTGCAATGAGCGCCAAACACTTTGAAAAAGGCTGGCAATGAGCGTCAAAGGCGCTCATTGCTAGGCCCACTATGAGCATGAGTCATGCAAGATTTTATGCATGAGTACCGAAGGCGCTCATAGCAATGCCCGCGATCTGCCCTGAAGGCGAGGCACGCAAGACTTTGCAAAAATTACTGCTTTAACGGGCAAACATTGTTTCAAGCACGCAACACGGAAACCGTCGGAAAACCGCCGAAAAACACCAATTCATTAAAAAATTTATTTGCAACACACAGCACAGGGAGGTTGCAAGCTAATTTGAGGCCTAATTTAAGTTTTTCAGAGATCGAAAATCCGCTAAGAGAGTAAAAAAACGGCATCCATAAAGATGTAAAATGTTTGGAAAAAGCCTCAAAACGAGGCTGAAGCCCGTAACACTTAGCCAATCAATACGAAGCATGCAAAACTTTGACAAAAAGAACCAACGGCACTCATTGCGTGCCACGCAAGATTTGAGCAGGGATAGAGAGGAGAAAGACACATGGGAGGGAGAGGGGGAGACAGTGGAAGGAGACACGGGTGAGAGAGGGGGGAAAGAGACATGGGAGGGAAATAAGAGGATAAAATGGAAGGGAGACAGCAATACAATTTGAAGGCTGGCAATGCTGTTTGCCACACAATCTAAGGTCCCCCCCACTATGTTGCATGCCTCGCGATGAGCGCCAAAGGCCTGTAAAGTCGTCCGTATGAGGCCTGCAACTTAGAAGGGGGAGAGCCTTGCATTGTGGGGCAGCATTGCCAGCCTTCAAATGTTATTGCCGTCATTTTTGACAGGCAATTCCCTAGTATAATATAAAAATGGGTACTGGCTGCACATTTGGCACTGTATCTGTGCATAGTGGCACTGTTGCGTTAAACACCAATCGGATAATGCTGCCGTTGGCATCTGGCACTATGTAACGCAATGCTATATTTAACCTTGTAATTAAAGCCACTATTCAGTGTGTGTTGCTCTTGTAATTAGCAGATGTGAATTTGCATTGGAAATCACATCATGTATTATAAAGGTGGACTCAATAAAAGATTACTTATGAACCACTCTGTCTAATTGGCTTCCTTAATTTGATTTAATTCCCATTAAACTGATGTAGGAATCGGAAAGAAAAACGAATTACTTGTTTTTTTAAAGTGACACAGCAAAAGTCACTTATTGCACAGATGAAAAGTATTCATATAAATGGATATAATTGTGATTGGTTGTTGTGAAAAAAAATGTACTTGATGATAATTAATCTAGAAAATGAAGCATACATTATTTGTAAAGGTTCTTTCGCTCTCAAACACTTTTTCTGAGGCCATTTATTAACTCACTTCTGGAATGAGAGGAGAATGTGTATATATATATATATATATATATATATATATATATATATATATATATATATATATATATATATATATATATATAATCATTAAAGATCTATCCAAGTTTCCCTTTTTCTAATCTTACATAGGCTGCTTATGTCAAATACACACATTACATGGAGTCATTGTATTTACATACAGATTTATTAGATTTAACAATAATACTTGTTTTCCACACCTCCAGAGCTGCCTACATAGGCACAGTGTACCTACCAATAGAATCCACATAGCAGTGTCCGACTCCTTACTTCCTTTTCCTGCGTGAAAACAGGACTACACATCCCATAATTCTTTGGTGCGCAAACAGGCTTTGCAGATTGATACAATGTATTAGCTGCTTGTTATTGGCCAAAGCAAATTATTCATTTTTTGCTAATTTTAGCATGGATATCCACGGGTGATTTAGTAAACATCAGGGTGAGTTTGTTAATGTTTATTTTCAGATTTTTTTATGCAAAAAAATGTTTTATACACTGCTGATTATCCTCTATCAGATGCATTCATAATTCATGAAACTTAAATATTCCTTTAAGACTTTGTAACAATTAATGGACTTAGGTGGCGCTGCCGAGATTTTAATACATATCCTAGGGTTAGGTATAGGGTTCGGGCTTAGGGACCTAGTGGTGGATGGCGCCACTGCTGGAGGACAGCTAACATGAAAGATCCCAATTAAATTTCTGTGACTATTATTGTTTATCCAACAGACCATGCCTTTTTACCTTATCACCTGTACTGTGTGTTAATTAATGGTCCTAGATAAAGAGTTTGGGAGAGGGAGGACTTTTCCCAAATGATTTATGTTTAATATATCCAAACTTCAGTCTCTATTATGTGACACACATACCGAATATGTTTAATCGCAACCAGTTGGAATATACAACATATATTTTTAGCATTTAATGCAATATACTACGGCCACTAATTTACTACCAGTTATATTCAGTTATGCTGCAGAGGGATCAACCATTTTAGTTCAGCACATCAACAACCTCCTGATGTTGGAGGGGACTTTGAATACTCTGTAAGTTTATTATTCATAAGGGAATGTGACATCAGTAACTACCAGAGCTCTCAATATGGTTTAAGGCAAGCTCTTTAGTTTACAGATACACGCCCACATGAGAAAGTAACAGACAACATCCGGTATGAAATAAAATGCACTGAAGAATAATTGCAAAATGGTAAAGGCTGTGCTTATGTATTTGCTTTCTGAAAACATTTTGCCCATTATCGTGTTTAGTTAAAGGACATGGTAGTTTTCAGGATTTTACTATATATATATATATATATATATATATATATATATATATATATATATATATATATATATATATATATATATATATATATATATATATATATATATATATATATATATCTACCTGTGTATCTACTTACCGTAATTACTTTTATGGAATTTTATTTTATTAAGATGTGCTTATAAGCTCTGTGTTTTCTGCATAAAATTAAAAAAAAAAAAAGTCCCTATATGGGTCTGTCCACTGCAGTGTATCTAGACACAGAGGGCCTCATTTAATTGTGATTTGGCCAATTGAATGGGGCTCTATATAAGCACAGAGCATATTTTTTAGTTAGTGAAGACCTTGCTTTTGGATAGAAGTTCACTAACTAAAAACTTCTGTAACATAAACATGCTATGTGCTTATATAGAGCCCTATTCAATTGACCAAATAGCAATTGAATGAGGCCCAGACTCTGTAGTGCTGGATGTGAAGTGTAGAATCCTAGCCTATCAGGGACCACGTCTCGGCAGCATGTTGTAGAATGTTACTGAGATATGGTCACTGATTAGTATGAGACACTACACGCCCGATACTGCAGAGTCTGTGTCTGCATATGCTGCAGGGGACAGATCCATACAGGGACTATGTGTTTAATTTTATGCAGTAAAAACAGAACTCTGAGACGTGTTGATAATTTTGATGGGGTCCATACTTGTATAGGAACATGTAATTATTAAGTCTCCTTACTAACGTGGTCTGTGTTATATTAATTAGAGAGATGTACCATTTAGCTTCAATTGTTGTTGTTCAGCCGTGTCCGACTCACCGTGACCCAATGGCCAACATCACCCCAGGCACATAATTATCATTGTGTTTCTGGTTGTGCTTCTCCATAAGGTGTTCTTGTCAAAAATACTGGAGTGGGTTGCCAGTTCCTTCTCCAGTGGACCGTGATTGTCTGACCTGCCCATTTTGGGTGACGCTAGAATGAGGCTCACATTTTTATTTAAGTACACAAGCCCCATCACCACGACAAGGTAGCGAATCCAGAAGGGGCTTAATTTGCTCTCCTCAAAATTAATGTTCATTTAAATTATATGTGTTTAATTGGCAAAGTCTAAAAGGCAAATGTGCTTGGACATGTTTCTCACCCCATTACTGTGCGTCTTGGCAATACTTGTATATTTATTACATTAACCATATTGACCGTTCACATAAATGGTTCACATCCTTCAAATTGTATTATCTAAATAAGCAGTGTATCTACAGACAGATAAATGGACACGGCAGAGGTTCTACATATGGTATATAGGTCACATAATTTCCTACAGATCACTGTAGTCTCTGTATATAACAAACTAACAACATTAGCAGCTAAATAAGCTTCTAGCCAAATATAACTCAGTATTTTCTGCTGGCTTCATATAGTGGGTGTGTTCTGCTAATTTGTATTATCTTATCAGGAGTGGTAGGAGGGAGGGGAATTTGTTTACTTATTGGTTGATTCAGATAAGCTTTTAGCATTTTAAATCTTCTCCCTTCACACGCTTACTCTCTCACAAGCTTGCCCAGCTCTATAACTGTCCCTTCAAAAAATAAAGTATTACGCTCATGACAGCTTATAGACACTAGCAGAGTCTGCCAAAACAAAGCTTTTCTCTAAAAATGTTTTATGCTCCTGGCTTGCATAGCTGATAATGTTAGTTCTTTCTAATCTTGAACCGCTCATGTGTTTAGATATTATAGCATGGGAAATATTTCAGGAATGATTTACTGTAGAGAAATACTGCTAGTACAATGTAACCAGTTTTTAATGATCATTACAATTAATCAATATCCTGGTTAATATAGGATGGTCATGGGCTTGTTCATGAGAATATTTAAGTGAAGGTGAATAATTCAAAGTGGACTATATGTACGTATAGATACTAGCGGTTTCACTTCATTATTGTCGTAATACTCTACAATAGTTGCTGCAATAGTAAGCGTCTCTAGAAGCTCTGCGCTTCCTGTTTAGGGCTTGAAGCAGTAGGGACGGATGTACTTGATGCAGGCGCTCGGCTCCATGTCAGACCAGTACATTTCATCTGGATGCTTTATTTGCAGGCGGGCCAAACATGTGGGCGATCACCACCGAAGAGCGGGGCAAGCACGATAAGCAGTTCGCCAGCCTCAAGCCAGTGGGAGGACTAATAACCGGTGAGTAATCAATATAATACTGACTTGTATAAGAAGAGGGAACCGTGACGGACAGGGCCTAAAGGTCTATGTTCAACTTTATTGTGGGGGCAGATATTCGCCAAAGGTATTTTCTGATATAATCAAAAATAGAAAAGCATACATATACAGTAAACTCCCCGTTATCCGGCACCTACGGGGACTCCCTCTTGCCGGAAATGTGTAGTTTCCAGTTAATCGGGAATCCACGAATTTAAGGGTCTAAACGACCCTTAAACCCACCAAAACCCCCCAAAATGCCTTTAAAAGGCATTGGCACCCAAACTGGACCATTTAGGCCCAGAAAAAATAATTTGAAAAAAGTTAGCATTTTTTCCCCCTAGTCTTGAACTGGGGATAGTGCTGGTTATCCCGGTTTAGCGGCAGTCTTTTGAAAATGGGGAATTGATGCCAGTGCCGGTTGCTTGAGAGTCCCGGTTAGTTGGGTGCCGGATAACTGGGATTCTGCTGTAGTTGGCACTCACTGCTCAAATATATAGAAAGTGGGCAAATTATGTAAACTGTAACCTTCATTATTGCATACAATAAAGCAAAATAATTGGCAAGTTAGGAACAATTTATTTTTGTCATTAGCACTCTCTCTAAGATAGGTATAGCTAAAATATATCAGGAGGATGTGTTATACTTAAAGACAGCCTTGGGACAAGTTGAACCAACAACTTTGTTCGTATCCTACAGTTCTTTTATTTTATCAGATGCAATATCCTTTAGTCCTTTAGATTGTAAGTTTGCTAGTTTTCAATCATGTGTCGTTACATGGGAAACAAACACTGTATATTTGATTTTAAGCTCAAAAACAGGGCCCTCCATTCTTTGTCAGGTGTTATGTTTGTTTTTGCCATGTTCATAACCCCTGTGTAGTGCTACGGAATATGTTGGCGCATTACAAATAAAGTTAATAACAGTTATATTTTAACTAATTCCTCTATAATTCACAGCGAGTGCCAATTATATGCTTTCTTCTTTTGATTATATTACATTTGTTCATACATTACCAACATCCTTAACCCTGAAAACAGTCTGTAAGGGTGACATAGTTACTGCATCGTAGTGAGGAGACTATGCAAGTATTACTAGTGCTGTGTTATTTACATTTATGGCAGACCTTCATATATATTATTTTTGTGGTGAGGATGTTTGCCCTCTCACATCTTACACCTTCCTATTTCTTATTGTGTTAAACACCACATACTTCCTGCAGTTACATTCAGGCAAATCTTATATAAAACCTGGTGTTTCATGGTGGCACTGTAAGATTATTTTATATACACCAGACCTTTCAATAGGATCACATTTTTGATTAAAGAATCTCAAGTTTTAGTTTTTTTATATATACAGTTGTGCTTAAAAGTTTGCGTACCCTTGGCGAATTGGTAATATATGTACCATTTTTTTTAATCCTAAAACAAAACGTGGCAACAAAGAAAAAAAGGAAATGACCCAGTTCAAAAGTTTGCATACCCTTCTTTCTTAATACTGTGTATTGCCCCCTTTAGCATCAGTGACAGCGTGCAATCTTTGGTAATAGTTGTCTATGAGGCCCCTAATTCTTGCAGGTGGTATAGCGGCCCATTCGTCTTGGCAAAATGCCTCCAGGTCATGCAAAGTCATAGGTCGTCTTGCATGAACCGCATGTTTGAGATCTCCCCAAAGGGGCTCGATGATATTAAGGTCAGGAGAATGTGATGGCCACTCCTCAACCTTCACCTTTTTCTGCTGTAACCACTGCAGGGTCAACTTGACCTTGTGCTTAGGGTCATTGTCATGCTGGAAAGTCCAAGAGCGTCCCATGAGCAGCCTTCACGCAGTAGAATGCAAATTGTCTGCCAGTATTTTCTGATAACATGCTGCATTCATCTTGCCATCAATTGTCACAAGATTCCCCGTGCCTTTAGAGCTCACCCCCCCCCCCCCAAAAAAAAACATCAGTGAGCCACCACCATGCTTCACAGTGGGGATGGTATTGTTTTCACTATAGGCCTTGTTGACCCCTCTCCAAACATAGCGTTCATGGTTGTGACCATAAAGCTCCATTTTGGTCTCGTCACTCCAAATTACATTGTGCCAGAAGCTGTGAGGAGTGTTAAATTGTTGTTGGGCGTATTGTTACCGTCCTTTTTTGTGGCATTGGCGCAGTAAAGTCTTCTTACTGGCAACTCGACCATGCAGATCATTTTTGTTCATGTATCGTCGTATTGTGCTCCTTGAAACAACCACACCGTCTTTTTCCAGAGCAGCCTGTATTTCTCCTGAGGTTACCTGTGGGTTTTTCTTTGTATACTGAACAATTCTTCTGGCAGTTGTGTCTCAAATCTTTCTTGGTCTACCTGACCTTGGCTTGGTATCAAGAGATCCCCAATTTTTCCACTTCTTAATAAGTGATTGAACAGTAGTGACAGGCATTTTCAAGGCTTTGGATATCTTTTTATACCCTTTCCCATCTTTATGAAGTTCCATTACCTAAAAGTTCAATTTTAGTCTCACTAGACCAGAGCACCTTCCTCCATACATTTTTGGAGTCCCCCACATGCCTTTTTGCAAACTCAAAGTGTGGTATTTTGTTTTTTTTTGCTGAAAGTGATGGCTTTCTTCTGGCCACTCTGCCATAAAGCCCAACTCTATGGAGCGTACGGCTTATTGTCGCCCTATGTACAGATACTCCAGTCTCTGCTGTGGAACTCTGCAGCTCCTCCAGGGTTACCTTAGGTCTCTGTGCTGCCTCTCTGATTAATGCCCTCCTTGCCCCGTCCTTGAGTTTTGGTGGGCGGCCGTCTCTTGGCAGGTTTGCTGTTGTGCCATGTTCTTTCCATTTGATAATGATAGATTTGATGGTGCTCCTGAGGATCATCAAAGAGTTGGATGTTTTTTTATAACCTAACCCTGACTTGTACCTCTCAACAACATTGTCCCTTACTTGTTTGGAGAGTTCCTTGGTCTTCATGGCAGTGTTTGGTTAGTGGTGCCTCTTGCTTAGGTGTTGCAGCCTCTGGGGCCTTTCAAAAAAGGTGTGTATAGTGTAGTAATGACAGATCATGTGACACTTGATATTTGCACACAGGTGGACATCATTTCACTAATTATGTGACTTCTGGAGGTAATTGGTTGCACCAGAGCTTTTTATGGGCTTCATAACAAAGAATACATACGCACATGCCAAATTTCTGTTTTCTATTTCTAAAAGAAGTTTTATGTAAATATTTTTCTCATTTCACTTCACCAACTTAGACTATTGTGTTCTGATCCATCACATAAAATTCAGATTAACAAAACATTGAATTTAAGGCTGTAATGTAACAAAATAGGTAAAAAGTCAAGGGGGGTGAATACTTTTGCAAGGCACTGTATATGGGGTACTTTGTATTTTTCCAGAGTTGATGGGTTCCCTTTCCATTTAATATATATATGTGGCTCCTAAATTGAAGTAGGTTGTCTATCCCTAATCTGGGACATCAAATTTAAAGCGCCACTGTAACCAACAATGTGAAATTACTAAAATAATTATAAAACAGTCTTTTCATTCACTGTATAAAATCCCTTTTTTCCCCTGTAACCTTTGTGCTGCGGGTAATGCCCTGGGCAGTTTGTACACAATCAGCACAATCCAACAGCTGCATGTGTGAAATCCCAATGCCGAGGCAATCCCTGCCAGCCAGTCCAGCCCACGTGGCAGATGACAAGTGGTTAAACGTCATTATGTTTATATAATGTGTTCAGGTACGCTGGACACATGTTACAGATTAACTAGCACTTCAGAATAGAATTATTAATTATTAACTGTTGAACTGCTCCAGCAAACATAATGTCAGAATATTGTGAATTGATGTTTAAAAAAGAAAAAAAGTCCTTGCCTGATGTTTCAAGGAGAAAGCAGCCAATGACAGCTTAATAAAAGGGACACTGAAGTATCAACATTTCTAGATCATATTTAAACCAAAAGTTTTTTTATGGAAAATGAGTGGCTTATATTGTACACAAAATAACATTAAAATGAGACATGGGATTAGTTACTCCTCCTTTATCCTGCTGCTGTTCATGATACAGAGGGTGGGAAACCTTTCCTTTGTTTCCTATACATAATTACTATGTTTTTAAATATAGAACCAATGAAGCAAGTGTGTGTGTATATATACATAGTCAAGTCACATTATTATGACCATGAGCTAATATCCCGAAAAACGATGTGTGCAACACGGACGGCAGCTAGACGGCGTGGTAGTGTCAAAAAGATGCTGGAAGGTTGGCAAGGTTATTTAGATCCATGTAGACTGCAGTGCATCCTACAGCTGCTGAAGAGTGTGGTGGAGGATCCATACGACGAACATGGCATTCAAGGTGCTCGATGGGGTTCAGGGAAGTACTTGGATGTTCTTGTAATGCTCCTTCAACCACTCCCAGACAGTTCTGTCCATATGACATGTTGCATTGTCCTGTTGGAAGATCCTATCAGCTCCACGGAAGACAGTCAACATGTATGGGGGTACTTGATCTGCAAGGATGTATAGATAACCTAATCTGTTGCGAGTGCCTTCCAGATGTATGAGTGGACCCAGACAATGCCAAAAAAAAACCATTCCCCAGACCATAACGATGCCGCCACCAGCTTGTATTCTTCCAAAAGTGGTTTTAGAGTGTGTGTTCTCAGAGGTTTTGTACCTGACACTCCAACTTCCATCCAGTCAATGGAGCAGAAGATGTGACTCCTCAGAAGAGATTTCAGTATTGTTGTGCAAATTAAACACGTTTCTTATGATGAACCCTCGTCCGCATGGGTGCAGACTAGCAGTTTGCTTTTGAGCCCCAAACGCAACAGGGTTCTCTATACTGTCATTTTATAAAGATGCCTGGTAGCCCCCTAGTTCGGCCAGTGAGTTGCTCGACTGTAGCGTGTTGGTTTGCCCTCAGACACCTTCGCAGCTGACGTTCACCTCTGACATCAATGGCATGTACTGCTCTTCAGTTTCAATGCTGTTTATTCTCAGTGGTGCCCTTTGTCCAGTCACAGTACACTTTAACCACAGATGCACGAGATCAGTTCACAAGTTGCGCTGTTTCACATATACGTCCACCCTTTTTCAAAAAGCCAATGACCTTTCCCTTTTCAGTGTTGGTTATGTTGCACGTTTTACCCATGACATCGATGGTTGATATGTTTACAGAATGCCTATATGTCACCTTGTCACCAAGCCAGCTCACGACACATGCCGTATTTCATTGGCTACGTCATGCTGACGTCAAAAGCAGCCGGCGCTCATAATAATACAAATATATATATATATATATATATATGTATATATATGTGTGTGTGTGTGTGTATATATATATATATATATATATATATATATATATATATATATATATATCTGTGTTCACATTTGGATGTCTAAAACAAGTTTAAAAAAGCAGTTTTCATCTCAGAATTCCGAGAAAAACAGTGATTACACTGCATTCTGGGAAGCAGTGACATGAAAATGTGCCCACAAATGCCTTGATTTTCAATCCATAAACCATTTCAAACATGGCTTCCTTTAAGCTTATGCCCGCTGCTCCTTTTATGCAAAGCCAAGGTTGGATTATACAGAAGCTGAGAATCCTATCCACGTACAGCTTTTTCAAGCTTACTGGCTATTATCAGCATGGAGCGGGATCTCAGGTTGTTGGGGATCTTATGAGTAGGTAGTTCACCACCACAATATATATATATATTTAATGTGTTAGCCTCCAAAATTGCTTTGTTTTGTATGTGTATACATGCTTATGTATAAGTGTGTTTACTCATACTATTATTTATCTTGCAGAGCAGAACCGTATTATAAGCCTGTCCGCAATTATCTAAATCGCTATGAGAATGTGCTAACCCTTATCACTAGTGGAAAACATGCAGACGGATGAAAATGCATGCAAGAGGGAGAGTGCAATCTCTTTAGGGAGGTTAAATTCTAGTAAATTCTAATGTATAGATATGAACAATATGGCCTAGACTGGTGGTTCCCAACCTTTTTGGTCTAGGGACCGGCTAATTACCACAAGCACTGATATGAACTACTACATAAAAAACTCTACATTTTCATCTCATTTGCACTAATTTGAAAGGTGTACTTTTTAATATCAGATGAGAGTTAGATACTCATTTTAGGGGATGCTTGTTATTAAAAAAAGAGTACGTCATGGTTCTTTATAACATTGGCTACTGCAGAAGCTGTGTAAATACTTTTCAACTTAAACCTCTCATTGACCCGAGCACAAATTATCAAAAGAGAAGCAATTCAGCACAGCTTTAATTATGCTATGCTCACATTGGGGATGTGGAAGTTATGGGATTGCAGCCATCGACATTATCCTATAAAGTAGTTGTTCTCAATCCTTATGGAGATAATCGGTTATTTAATAAAAATAAATCCTGTTCTAGTAGCACCACTATGGTCATTTAAAGTGTCATCCAAATAAGTCCCAACTTAAAATTATAGGTAATAGCAAGTATCAAGTATAATTTTTTATTATTTATTTTTTATATATTGTAAATTCGCATTGAAGTTTGCATTTTTTTTTCCATATTATCCAGCCTTTTTGTTCCAGATGGCAGATCATTGCCAATAATTGCTGTTTACCATGTAGTACCAAATGTATTGCTGTGTAGATCGCAAGACTTGGCATGCTCAGACCCCAGGGAGTAACTACAATGATATCTTACTAGACTTTGAGCATTCAATGTCTTTGCATTGCAAATTGCTTACACTGAAGACAATAGATCTAAAGCCCCAGGGGGTAACTAGCACATTTTTGGTAACAGGTAAACATTACAAAGCTTAGTTTTTTTTTTTTTTTTATAGGAAAACTTAATTATTTTAACACAAATCAGATGATGAATTACTTATTATTAGCTATTGATACAGATTTACATATTTTGGAACCTCCACTATGTCAGACATATATTATTATTATTATTATTATTATTATTATTATCCTAATGTAGAGGCACTTTGTGCTTGGATAGCATTGTATCTCTAAGGAGTTAAACACTGAGATCCTGAAGAAAGAAGATATTTGACCTTTACTGTGGCTGAACATTGTGCAAACATGGTGGAGACAGGCACTGGATTCTCAGCCACTTTAAGCAATATACAGAGTTGTTATACACATTTTTTTAAACAAGACACACTGCAATCTGGTGTAATGATTAATCATTACTGGAATGTACACAGTAGGTGTTACTTGGAACAGAAACATATCTTACTTACAAATATATTACAAATACAGTTAGAGGCTTACATTACAACATCAACTTTCTGATTAATTCTGATATTAATAGTAAAACCACAGCAGTATCTGTAAGAGCTGCCTCTCGTGAATGGGAAATATTGTGTACAAGTAAACATGTAAAAAGGTAAATAATTAACAGATTAAATAAAGTGTTGTTAAGGGGCACTTAGTTTAGCACAATTTGGACCACATCACTGTGATGATCTCGTAATATATATATAATATATATATAATATATAATAATGTTGAAATGCTAATTGAATCAAATCAAATAAAATCTGTGTTTACACGTCCAAAGACTGCCCACATTCGTCTGCATTACTACAGCCAATCAGGTTGCAGGGGTGTGCTAGCCATTCAAGTCAATGGTAATTTTTTTTATCAGACTGCTTGTATTTCAAGTTTGAAGAGAACAGGTTTGATTTTGCATACTAGCAGAAAATCCAGGTTTCTGCACTCTTGCCCCCTTGGAATTTGATCAATGCAGACCAATTCAGGGGGTTAGAGCTCTATTATGCGTGTGCTTGGGTGCAACTCCTTGCAGTGATCCTAGCAAACAAAGAAGTAACCTGTACTTGTGCAGGCATGGAATACTGGACTCACATAAACAGGAAAGCTATGGTTTAACTGGTCAGTGCAGTGTCCAGGGGAAAGTTGTCTTATCAATCATAGGCTTGTCACATTGAGCTGCACTCAGCAGTATGATATTACTCATGCAACATTCAGTGGGCAGGATAGACTTGTATGTAAACAGAGAGTTGAAAGTTTAGATTTTTTTTATCGGTTATTAGTGTAATTATAAAATTAGATCATTTTAACATACAATTTTGTACTTTTTCACATTGTGAAAAGCATTGACAGTGAGGTAAATGGCCATTGTAATGGTCAGTTCGCACAATATTTAAGTATTAGAGAACAGAATAATTCATTTTGTGAATTAAAAAAAGTTGATGTTTTGCTCTGTGCCAGTGAAACTGTGCAAGGAAGAAAGCGGTTGGTTGTGCTTCAGTTTAGAAACTGATTTTGGGAAAAGGGAATTTCAGTGACTATTTTCTCGCAAATATAAGGGAAATGGAAGGTTTGTGGATCTCGCTAGGTATAGAATATACCTGTGTATCTATTTACTTTTATGTACTTTATTTTATTATGAAGTACTCTGTTTTTCTGCCTAAAATATATATATATATATATATATATATATATATATATATATATATATATATATATATATATATATATATATATATATATATATATATATATATATATAGTTCCTAACCGATTCTCCCCTCTGCAGCCCTTGAAGATAGTGTACATAGAAGTACAGGGTATAGATTGTCTCAGAGTAACCAGTCAGTGGCAACATTCTGCAACAGGCTACTTGAGAGAGGCCTCTGACAGGCTCATTTTAAACACTCCAATAAAATTAAATAAACGTAAAGAGATACACAAATATATTCCTAGTGAAACCCAGAAACTTTCCATATTTTTTAAATCACTGTAAATACAAAAGTTGTTTATACTGATCTTGTCTGCACCACCTCTCTGTCAGTCACTCCACTGGCTTTCCGTAGCCTCCAGAATAAAATGTAAAAACATGTCCCTAACATATAAAGCCCTCAACAACAGTGCCCCCTCTTATATCTCTGCTCTTGTTTCTCAATACTTCCCCTATCTGTCCTCTTTGTTCTTTCTGCTACAATATTCTTCTTTCCTACTCTCTTATCACCTCCTCACTCCCACCTTTAGGACTTTTCTTGTGCTGCCCCAATTCTTTGGAACTCCTTACCTCGCTCCACTAGACTATCCTCCTGCTTCAAATCCTTCAAAACCTCACTAGAAACGTATCTGTTTAAAGAAGCCTATCCCCTTCAGCCTTAGTATGCACAAATGTACACTCTACAGCAGCAGTTCTCAACCTGTGGGCCACGACCCCTTGGTGGTTGAATGACGATTTGCCAGAGGTCGCCTAAAACCATCAGAAATGAGTTTTTATGTCTATTCTAATCTGTAAAATTTGTAATTGTACACATTTTTTCCACTGGTAGTTAGTACTTTCTTACTATAATTGTCATTCGATAGACGTTGGCAGACAGTTTAATCATAATGATTACAAACGTTTCCATTCTCGTAACTTTCACAATATATATTACATATGTTTTTTTTTAATCATCTCTACGCTTTAATTATGTTAAATTTGTAAGAATAAAAATACATTCTGCATATCAGATATTTATATTTCGATTCATAACAGTAGCAAAATTACAGCGATGAAGGAGCAACCAAAATACTTTTACTATTAGGGGTCGCCCCGACTTGGGACATTTTATGAAAGGGTCGCGGCACTAGAAAGGGTTGAGAACCGCTGCTCTAAAGCATTATATCACTCACACCCACAATCTACAATGCAACACACAGACACCTGCCATCTTGTACCCTCCTGTCTCATACCGCACCCTTCCCTTCTAGATTGTAAGCTCTTCAAAGAAGGGATCTCAGTAGGTCTGGTTACCGGAGAGCAGCCTATTTTAGCGCACCTGTGCCCTTCACAGGGAGAAATATCCTGTAGTATATCAGTCTGGTCTCACTCACTCACTAGAGTGACCCAGCCATGAAATACCATACGCGTTTCGCCTCTGTGTGCCTTGTCGGTGAGGTGCAGCTTTACTCCCTAAGACACGGTGAGCAAGGAGTTCGCCCTATCACCCATTAGGTGAGAAAATCTAAACAAAGAGAGTAGAGGTGCTCATCTGAGAACAAGCAATATCTTAGTAGGTTTGTTCTATAGGTCTGGTTACCTACTCGGAGAGCAACCTCTTTTAGCTCACTTGTGTCCTTCATAGAGATTAATATCCTGTAGTAAATCAGTCTGGTCCCACTCAAAAGAGAGATCCGACCTTGAAATACCAGGCAATTCAACCCTGAACAGGAGAAACTGCAAATCCCCAGACGCGTTTCGCCCTCAGTGGGCCTCGTCAGTGAGGTGCAGCTGTACTCCCTAATTGGTCTATACCTTTGGAATTTTCTAATTGTACTTTATGCTGTCTTATAAATAGCACTATGGAAAATAATTACATTTTATAAATCAGAGTAATAATAAAATTAATCTTTACTTAGGTAAGCTGGACTGTTTCATGACCTTTTAAGAAGCTAAAACTAAAGCACCCAGACATAGGTAAAATGCCATGTGTTAGCCTGGCTGTGGAATAACAAGAATTTGAGAGTGTGTTCCCTGCATGCTTATAATATTTGTATTAATTATGACAATTTAAGATATAGTTTATTGTGATCTTTACCACTAAAAAGGTTATGAATGCTGGCCCTTTAATTGTCACTCTGTTCTTTTTTTTATAAGGAAACCAATAACCATTTTCTGTTTTCCGCAGGTGATCAAGCCCGTGGCTTTTTCTTACAATCCGGCCTCCCTCCTGCAATTTTAGCAGAAATATGGTAAGATTTATTTGATATGGCCACTAAGCTGGGAGATTTTGTCAAGATATATATGTGATATTTTAAAACAAGTGTAAGGGAAAAATGTTGCATCACAAAAACATCTGTGGATATATATTTTTATCTAATGATTTTTATTGCATTGCTTGGTATTGAATAATCCGACCTGTCCATCACGAGTCCTTAAGGAATCAAGCTAAGCTGGAACAATGCCATTATTGTTTGTGACACTGACTTACCTGTACTCAAATAATATCTTAAAGGAGTATTTACGTTTTTTGGATTTTACCAGGTATATAATATCCCTGTGTATCTATTTAAGACTTTTTATTATTATTAAGAAGTGCTGATAAGCTCTGTTTTTGCTGCCTAAAATCAAACAAATGTTTACCTTCTTGGGTCTGCCGTGCAGTGTATGCAGACACAGACTCTCTTGTACTTGCTGCTTACTGTGTGTCTCATATTATTCAATCAGTGACCATCTCATTCTGCAACACGCTTCTGAGAAGTGATTCCTGATAGGCTATGACACTACACTGCATATCCAGCCCTACAGAGTCTGTGCTTGCATACTCTGCAGTGGGTTAACCCATACAGGGACTATTTGTTTGATTTTACTTCCTAAAATCAGAGTCTATAAGCACTTCTTAATAAAATAATTCCCATGAAAGTAACTGGATACACAAGTATATGATATGCCTGTACTCATAACACTACATTTAGATTCTGTTTCTCAATTGGTTACTATTTTACTGTGCATTTTAAATGTTTTATTCTTGTGTAACTTTTAGCATCCACTTTCTATTACTATATATTTCAAAATACATTTGCAAGGCTATTGCTGTTGCTGTGGTTGAGTTCTTGCTGTTTGTTACCTGCTTACACAAGTTGACTTGTCCAGATTTATTAGGCAAATTGGGAACATGTGGCACTATTATTATCTCCCCCCTCCCCCCCCCCCCCCCCATTGCCTTATAATTGTCAGTTGGAAGCTGTACTGGGTTATTTATAGCACCTTTTTATTGTAGTGTTATATTTGTGCGTATGTGTGTATACAGTGGTACGACGTGTCTCCATGAGAGAAAATTTGCTTAATACTCGCTTCTTACCTGGAAGTCGACCAGTTGGAGTGAAAAAAAAAATTGTCCTGAAGTCGACGTGCTCGCGACATCCCACATCCTGTCTTCACAGGAAGTTGAATAAAGATCTGTCTTGTGGCTAACAGCCCAAGAGCAGTCTGTGCCTGAAAGAATCAAAGTGCTGCCTGCGCCTACAACAATCCAAGTTCAGCCTTTGTTTACAAGAACCAAAGTGTAGCCTGTGCCTATAATTACCAACGTGTAGCCTGTGCCTATAATTACCAACGTGTAGCCTGTGCCTATAATTACCAACGTGTAGCCTGTGCCTATAATTACCAACGTGTAGCCTGTGCCTATAATTACCAAAGTGTAGCCTGTCCCTACATCATGAGTTTGAAGCAGGCTAGTGAAACCTTTTGTTAGGGAGTTTAGAGACTATGTAGAGGCTGAGGCTGTTATTCCCCAATAAGTCTTCAACTGTGATGAGATACTGACTGGAAGAAAATGCCGATCACTCAAGAAGAGAAGACCTTATCAGGGCACAAGCCAATGCTGTGTGCCAGTGCTAGTGGGGATTGAAAAATGAAGTCTGTACTGGTCACTCCCAGTGAGAACACCGGACTTTTAAAAAGACAAAATGTGATGATAAAAAGCAAGTTAACCGGGAAAACCATGCATTTCTTCATCAAATGGATTAAAGAAGTGTTTGGCACCACTGAAAAAAAAGGACAACTTGCTGGAGGACTTTCATTTTATAACTGTGAATTTCTTGACCCCTAACAACCTGGACCAGCAGGTTATCTCAGACTGTATACCAAGGCCCTCTACCAGAGGTGCTTTGAGTTGATCTCGGATACGGAGTTGACACTGAGAGAGTTCTAGAAGGAACATTCATAACTGCGTGCAGTCTCTTACAAGAAGATGAACTGTTCCTGGAGGAAATTATGTCCAGAAGCAGTAACTCCAAGGAACTTTGAGGCTGAACCTCGCATAATAGTGGATGACATTGTGTCTCTGGGGAAGTCCATGGGCCTGGAGGTCAGTAGTGAAGGAGCACCGACAATAGTTCAGCACTGAGAACCTGTAGGAACATCAAAGGGAGTAACAACAGGCTGAGGACATTTCTACAGGTGTAGAGGAGGGAAGGGAGGAAGCACATACTTCACTGATTGAAGAAAAGTGTCTGCTAAATGGGCTTAATTCCAACATTTTACTGAACACTATCACCCTGACAAAGCTCAAGCAAACCGCGTTGTGAACTTGTTTAATGATCATTTCAGAAACCTTAGTGATACAAAGTTGGTCTTGATAGGTTTCTAGCAAAATCAAGTATGATGTGAAAAAATAAATTGGTAAATAGTAAAACTAAAGCAGACCAGTCTTTATTCTTGTACTGGGATTCTTCCTTATGAAATATAGTAAGTGAGTTTACTTTGTATAAGTTACTTTGACATAAGTAGCTACATTGGTTTTGTATTTTCATACTAATATTATGTAGTTTCTGTGTTTAAAAATCCGACTTTCAATATGTCTTATTTATTTTGTCAATAATCAACTTTATGTTAAAAAATAGGAAATCTGTTTAGGTCAGTGTGTTTTGACTGTAGCTTTTCACTAGTTGTAACTGAAAAGTGTTTTTTGTTATTTACGGTAATCGTTCAGTAGTATCCAACTCTCCATTACCCTATGGACACATCTATCATTATGATTCCGGCCGCTGGAGTGGGTTGCCCCTTCCTTCTCCAATAGACCGCAATTTGTCTAACCTCTCTGTTTGACCTGCCCATCTTGGGCGACCTGACATGATGTAGCTCACAGCTTCATTGAAGTACACAAGCCTATTCACCAAGACAAGTAGCAATCCAGAAGGGGAGGTTTTAAATCACAAGTCGACTGTTCAATTATACTGTGGTAATCCTTAAGTCAGTGCAAGACGCCTCCCTGTTGAGAAAACAATAATAAAGATCATATTCGGCAATGGCTGCCCACAGTATAGAATATTTGCCTAAATAAAAAAGGTATATTGTTTTTACTTTCCCAAACAATTTGCATTATAAAGTCTTGTTCTTCAAAACCGAATACTGTTAATTTTGGATTTGTGAGAATGAAAAATGGCAACTGAAGTTTATTATTGTAGCATCTGAGTGTGCACAACGCTTTTAGGCTAAAGCAAAATGTATATTTTTTGTAGGTCGCTATCAGACCTGAACAAAGATGGAAAGATGGACCAGCTGGAGTTCTCCATTGCGATGAAACTGATCAAGCTGAGGCTGCAGGGTCAGTCTCTGCCTATGGTCCTTCCTCCTGTGATGAAGCAGCCTCCAGTCTTCTCACCCTTAATGTCCTCCCGCTATGGTACGTCTTGTGTTTTATTTGGCACCATGACCCACTGGCCGTTACTTCAGTACTCTATGAAACCAGCCAAGTGGATAAATGAACTGGTGGGTAACGGCCATCTGCCTCCTAGCCAAGCTACCCCTATATCAGACAATAAATGTACTGTTGCATGCTAATCTAGAATCGTAAGAATTGTTCACCTTCTTTACGAACATTTTAATATGAAAAACTCAACAAGCTGACAGGGTAAATAATGGATGGACAACATATATTATGGTAGTGATGCAACTCTAAAAAGCACACAAAAAGTTGAAAAAATTACTTTACTTAAAAAAAAAAAAAAAAAAAAAAATATATATATATATATATATATATATATATATATATATATATATATATATACTCCCTGGTAGAGAAAATAATAAGAATTTGGATTTTATTAATAGAGGGCCCATAATATAACCATGTATTGTGATCATTTGTTTTATGTTTGTTTGTTTGTGTGCCGGGCTTATCTAGAAATCCATCAGGGAGTCATTTAATTAAGTTTTGTGTAATATAATGTAGATTTTTTTTTTTTTTTTATAATATTTTAATTTGCAAAGATACATAGATTCTGTAATGCAATAAGTGTTGCTTTTCCTTGATAACAATGTTCTTGTTATGTTCTTGTTGTGTCCAGGAATGGGAAGTATGCCAAATCTGTCCATGCCACCATCGATGTTACCCTTAGCACCCACATCCTCAATGACTCCAATGAGCTCCTTGCCACCCCTGCCAATGTCTAATCCCATGGTGCCTTCTATTGGCTCATCATCAACCTTGCCAAATGGAACATCCACTCTTCTTCAGTCTTTCCCTGTGCCTTTGTCTTCTAGTAAGTTTTGTGAACTCTGAAAAAAATGATTGGTTAGACAATGTGTGCAAGAGTTACTTCTAGAGAAAACTATTTCCCCTCTTCATCTAGAGGCATCCCAAAGAGGCCTCTTAATAGGACTACTAAGGTGTTAATAGATATCTATATTTATAAGTTACTAGACATTTTCTCTACAGTAACTCATTCCTTACATTTTCTTTTGTTGTTTGTGTGTCTGCATTATGTTAATGTGCCTCTGAATATGCTAATATCCGTGCAGTTGATTAGTGAGAGGGAATGGATTGAAGTGCGGGTCGATTTTTGACAACACAGAAACAAATAAGCAAACAGAATTAGATCTAATTGGCATGTAGGAGCTGTATTTTTGAATAACTCCATGGTGAATATCTCAAGAATATTTTTCACTAGCAAGAGACAGTACAATATATAGCTAATGTATTTAAAAACATAAATAAATAAATAACCCACACAACTTGATTTTGGGGTGACAGTGTCCTTGAAGCTAGTGCTGGGAGGGGTACGTAATGATCTGAATAATAACTGTGCAGATAGTTTGCCACCAGTTCAATGGCTAATGGCTAGTACAATGTGTTACTAGCATCTAATGCTTCTCGTCTACATCATATTGTAATTATAGGTGCAGAGTGATGGGTGAAGGAAATAGTTTAAGATATTCTGTACTAGGGTCATCTGGGCGTGTGTGTGAATGTGGCTCATTGTTTTTATTGTACTCTGTTTCAGCACTGCCTCATAACAGCTCCTTTTCGCTTATGTCTGGAGCTTTCAGTAGCAGCACCATGCAGAAGACTCAGTCCTTAATAGATCTGGGATCTAGCAGGTATGACACTCCCTGGTCATCTCTCTCTTTCTTTTTCTCTTTCTTTTTCTCTCTCTCTCTGCCTCTGTTTTTGTCTCGCTCTCTCTGTCTCGCTCTCTCTGTCTCGCTCTCTCTGTCTCGCTCTCTCTGTCTCGCTCTCTCTGTCTCGCTCTCTCTGTCTCGCTCTCTCTGTCTCGCTCTCTCTGTCTCGCTCTCTCTGTCTCGCTCTCTCTGTCTCGCTGTCTCGCTGTCTCGCTGTCTCTGTCTCGCTGTCTCGCTGTCTCGCTGTCTCTGTCTCGCTCTCTCTGTCTCGCTCTCTCTGTCTCGCTGTCTCTGTCTCGCTCTCTCTGTCTCGCTCTCTCTGTCTCGCTCTCTCTGTCTCGCTCTCTCTGTCTC
>CM050165.1:416231133-416248633 GCA_027410445.1 Discoglossus pictus | reverse complement strand
CCTACGACCCCACACACGACTTAAGCATCACTTTGGAAAGGAAAGCCGCACATAGAAAAAAGAAATGCGACCCGCGGCACTTTAAAAAAAATAATAATACAACTACGCACATCGAAAAACAAAAACACACAAAAAACATCACACACAGCACGGGGGGACAGCCAGGACGTCTGGGAGTGAGGTTGCACGCAAATTTAAGTAGGCGATTTTGGAGTGCCGAAACCCTTAAAATTCTAAGGGGAAAAAAAATATAACAGCTGAAAAAAAAGAAAATGAGGCAAACGCGCTCATTGCACTGTGTCCCTCGCGAAGTGAGGCGAGCAGTTGAGTCACTGCAGACCAAGCGGGTAACTCTAAAAACCCAAAAAACAAGCAAAATAATTTAACAAAAATAATAACACACAGCACATGGGAAGAGCCAGGAATCCTGGGAGTGAGCAAGCAATTTTGAGCCATATTTGCCATAAAAAATCTGAAACTGGATGAAAACAAGGCTGAGCAAAGCTAGGCACGCGGGACTTAGAAAATACACAATGGCAAAGACCGTAACACATGAACAACGCCAGGCACGCAAGGCTTTGAAAATAAATCAAACAGGATTCAGCGCGTAACACACAAACATTCAGCAGACACAGAGGAGAAAGACACAGGGAAGGGACAGGGGGAGATGGTGGAAAGAGACACATGGCATTCCCAAGCACAAAACTTGCAGGTTAACAAATCCTGCAATGAGCGGCCTGTACAGTAGGCGGGAGGAAAGGCTCACAAAAAGCGATGAGCTCCACGAGCGGGAGAAACTTGAAATGAGCGCTGATGGCCCTCGGGAGGCGAGCATTTGACGCTCGAGTGCGAGGCCCGTGGCTGCAATGAGCGCCACAGGACCGTAGGACTTGGCTGGAATGAAGACCAAAAAAACACCTAAAATATGCCTTAAATGAACTTACACACTCACATACAGCACAGGTGGAGAGCCAGGGAGCTCAACACGGGTCTTGCAATGAGTGTCGAAGGTGCTCAGAGGGGCCATAGCCTCATCATTTTTGACTGCCAATTTTCTAGTCTTGTAAAATAAACTCAAGTCCTCACAGAACACATTTACATTGCTTATTTAATAAATGATTTGCAAATAAAACCATTATTTTAAAAACAAGCAATGTAGCTTTTAAAGCTTACGTCTGAAGTTTAGTGTTTCAAGTTTCAGCAGAAATGCTTTTGTCAACTTTGTTTATGAAATTAAGGAAGAATTTAATTTAAAGATAAAGCTAAATCCAGATAGAGAAAATAAATGTTCATGTCTAATCTATGCTAACTTTATGCTCTGGGTAATTTTAAGTGCTTCAGCACATCAAGTGAACACCTTCTTGTGTTCAAATGTTGTGTCTGACTCTCCATGACCTTATGGACCACAGCACGCCAGGCACATCCCGGTTATGCTCATCCATATGGTTTTCTTGGCAAACATACTGGAGTGGGTAGCCAGTTCCTTCTCCAGTGGACCCCGATAAGACTGACCTCTATGCTATGATCTGCTCATCTTAGGTGACCCTATATGGTGTAGCTCACAGCTTCATTGAGGTACACAAGCCCCTTCACCACAACAAGGTAGCGATCCAGATGGGGATACCCAAATTAGGTGTATCCTAGTCAAAAAATGTATTATAAATAGGTTAACAATTGTCCTGAATAGAAAACTAATTGGTTTAGGTAACATCAGTAATGTAAAGTGTTAAGTTAGAGGAACGTGGAGTACAATTGTTTTTTCATGCATTAAAAAGAGCATGTTTATACTATACACTGCAAAATATGTATTTTTTGTATGAAAGAATAGTAAGCAAAACCTATTTAAACTTCATTTAAATTAGCAGGAAATACAGAGACCATACTTTAGTCTGAAGTCCTCCTTGACAGGCATGCTCAGCTTTCCAGAATGCAGTGTAATAACGGTTATATATATATATATATATATATATATATATATATATATATTTATTTATTTATTTATTTATTTATTTATTTATTTAACATGTGTTGCGTTTTCTTGGTATCGACATCAGGTAATCGTGTCCTTCTATGTTTTCATGTCCAGGAATTGGAAGTATGCCACATCAGCCCATGCCACATCTCTTTAATATGTTTGTGTTGTTCATGTCATTACTCACTCAGGGTATCTTGTTCTGCGGTGTGTTTATTTATTGACGCGCTGAATCATGGTATTGTGACATTTAATCTGCTTTGAGGAATGTTCATGGAATGTGTGACCAAGTTTAATAACTGTACTAGGCCTCACAGATTATATCTCACTTTTGATTTTGAATATATGAAAACTAAGAGCCTCATTCAATTGAGGCATCGGGAGATCCGGGCTTTGGAAATGGAGGCCGTAAACTATGTTGATATTCAATTGGCGTCTTTTGGCGGGCTCCGACCGGGTTACGGCTCTGGCCTCCGATTACTTGCGATGGTTAACATCGCAAGTTAAGGCCCCTCCAAGCCATTGAGCAATTGAATAGCGATTTGCAATTTTAGCGATCGTAACTCTTGCGGCTGTGAAAGATCGGCTGTGAATGAGTCCCCCTCCCTAAGCAAGCCGCCAAGGCCGCAAATGGCGACAGTCGAACCACAAGTCAAGCATTTTAAATGCACATATACACACACTACTGTACTTTTATTAAAAGGGAAAGTGATGTTATGTCTTCGAATTAATAGAACAACATTCTCAAGCTCGCAAATCGGCCAAATAAAATACTTTTATTTCATGTTTAGTTTACGTGTTCTATCGAACCCGGCAATCAATGTGTTAATACATATAATGGAACTCGCATGTAATAGAATATAATTTTTACTGATTTATCAATATTGCAATATATCTGGAATGTGGGTCTGATTTGTAACTCATAATTGAAGCCCGTAGGACTTTGAAATCCAACCTCCATTTTTCATTGACACAATGATGATGATCTGTGTTCCCATTTCCTATTTCTAACTCGGGAGTTATGGCCTTGCGTGATTGATTATGTTCAAGCTCGCAAATGCTATTTACGATAGCATGGTTTACAATGTGCGCGATCGGGCCGGGACTTGCGGGCTTGGCCAATTGAATAGCACCGTAAATTGCGGATGCTGCAGGCCCTCAGACTTGCAATTGAATGAGGCTCTAAGAGTCTTAACGAAGAGCATAATTAAGTATGGACAAAAATGATGCTTTCTCTGGACCCTGTAGGTGTGTAAAATACTCCTGACCTCTTGCTTTTCCCTCCATCCCTCTTTTTACTGATCAATTAAAAACATACCCCTCATGATACAGTTCTCATGAATTCATGAAGCAAGAAAAGACAAGGTGGAACTCCTATTTATTAACCACCTTCAAGATTCAGATTATCTAAAAAAAATTGTGTGTATATATATATATATATATATATATATATATATATATATATATATATATATATATATATATATATATATATATATATATATATATATATATATAATGCGGCGTGATATCTTCGGCGTGATCTCTGCATTTTGTTCGATTCTAGGACTTATAAATAGATTTCACAAAATATCGTTAAAGAAGGTTCTGTAAGCACTTTATTAGGTGAAAACACGGTTTGTGACTCTTAGATGATTAAATTATCTTAGCTGTGTCGCATATAATAAGGATAGTCTATGAAAGAGCCTGTTGGTCTGTGCCTGCTTTGCTTACATGATTGCACAGGCAGTGGTGCTTGTATATTAGTAACTGATTTAGGGTAAGATATATAAATTGTCCCTCCTAGCTGAAAACATTTGTTCCTATCCGCTGTAGTGTGCATTAATGCTGCATGAAGTGTAGGATCAGCAAGCTTACTCGCAGCCTTTGTTCTCATCACAATACAAATGCTGCCTAGCAGTGAGTATATATGTTACCGTTGCAATCCACACACAATCTTATTTTTATTTATTTAAGTTTTTTTTATTTGATTCTCTACTTGGTTCCAAATAATATACTATGTGTTTTGTGATAACTAGAAATTGGCAGAAGGGTGTCAATATATAGATAAGCAATCATGCTACTGATTTTGTATGAATTATGTGTTCCCTGATTGTGTAGTAACTTGAATTGCAGTATCACTTTTACTGATAAGTACAGTTTATCACCTGCAATCATTACTCCTACTTTCCGCTAACTCAATCCTAGCATTACCACACATATGTATACACACATGAACATGTATGCATGTATGTGTGTGTATACACAAGTGAGTTAAAAGAGGTTGCTTTCAGATTGGCTTATCATGGCCATAGAACGAACCTATTAAGGTTGGTTTGTTCTCTGATGAGCACCTCTGACTTGTTTATATATATATATATATATATATATATATATATATATATATATATATATATATATATATATATATATATATATATATATATGCATGCACATACATACATAGCAGTTTCACAGGAGCCAGTGCTACTAAAATGTGTACATATTAATAAATATTTTTCTAAGTATAATGTGTTTCAATGAAGGACTTCCTTCCAGTCTCCAATAAAGTCTCCAATAAAACCTTTTTACCTCCTAAATGTTAGACATTTTTGTCCATCCCTCTATATGTATGTTTACCAAAACATTTCAAATGCATGTACGTACAAACATTCAACTGCATATATAAATGTATGTTATATTTACGCATATGTACTACCCTGTCACCTGAAAAATGTGCTGTCCTAGGCCTTTTTAGCATTATTATTATTATTATTATTATTATTATTATTATTATCTTTATTTAAATGCGCCAACATATTCCATAGCGCTGTACTAGGGCATTTGTTCTTGTGTCTCTCTCCTAGATAATAATACCACAAGATTGCTCACTTTTTTCCCTTTGTTCCTTTTTATTCTTTCTTCTATAATCCTGCCAAAAACACCTGCTGATGTGTTAAGAACAATACAGTTTTGATATTTGCAGCGTGGGTTACTGCCGGCATCCAAATGTCGCTCACCTTGATATATGTCTGTTACTTCCATATTTGTAGCTCCAACTCTTCTTCTACGACATCTTTGACCGGAAACTCTCCGAAGGCTGGGACATCGGACTGGGCCGTTCCACCCACTTCCCGACTGAAGTACCGGCAGAAGTTTAACAGTCTTGATAAAGCCATGAGCGGGTACCTCACAGGTCAGTACATATACATGGTTGGGATATCCGTCCATAATATAATTGGAAGATGGCACAATTTATTTCCTTTCTGTAAATTAATCGGTGTATAAAAGAGCAATTACAAGATTTTGTTTCTAGCCCTGGAAAATGGAGGCAGAAGGGTGTGGTGACTTATTACTAGATTTGCGCTTTTTCCAGATTCAACATTGATTTTAATTATTTTTTTAAGGTGGAAGATTTTATAAGGTCATTAAAGGAGCACCGAAGAACTTTATTTAATATACAGACACTCTCGAAAAAGGGCAAACCTTTTTTTTTTTTTTTTTTATGAAAAATTAAAATAAAAAACCTTTAATTTATTACCTTTTATATGTAATTATAATGTAGAGGAATGACAGGCAGCCAATATCATTTGATGGGACATATATATGGCACCAAGCTTTACAAGGCCATCAAAAATGACTATGGGAGCGGTACTGGTGGATTAATTGGTAATAAAGGTATAAGTAATGAGGATGTGTGCTTTGTAGTGCCCGAGACAATGAGTCTGTACTTGTGGAGAGATAAAATGGATACTGTATTGTTGGAGGGACATGCTCTCCCACTCTAGAAAGCGGGTTGCTGGCCCACATATCCAGTATCTGAGGGCGAAACAAGTCTCTTGTGCAACCGGTTGCTAATCCACTGCTGTAGGGTAACACTACTATTTTGGACACACACTCCTGAGAAAGTACAAGAAACAATTAGAACAGAAAATAAAAAGGAACACACAATAAAAATTGCATGCAAAGCTAGAAATGTAAAGCTTATTATTATTATTATTATTATTATTATAATATAAAAATCACAGTTATACAGGAACATGTGTTTTCAAATAAAGAGACTGTTCTGTATATCTCAAGAATCACTTTGGTGAACGTGGCTAGTGTAGTGTATTCATCCATGAGAGAGGATCCACTATTACTTACATTTTACCATCTGGACAGGTAGGTGGGTGATCTGACAAATATGAGCATCCCGTTAGCAAGACAGGTATGAAGCTCTCCAAAAGGTGAACACAATTAAATACTACAAACTTGTATTTACATATATTCTCCTTTTGAATGACTAAATTGATTTGTTTAGAAAGAAAAAAATACATACTTAATTTTATTAAAGGACCTGTGTAAGTGTTCTTCAAGTTTAACAATAACCTACACATGCAGACCGCAGCAATGAAAGGCTTTAGCACGAAAATATAATTTAAAAGCAGTTTCCATCAATAATCTCCCCTTCTGCACTCCTCCCTTATCTCCGTCCCTTTCCTCAATAATAGTAACACATCATCTAAGAAGGCATTAATTGTGCAGGCCAGATAACCTGGAGCATGCTCTGTGGGATGAAATAGCTAAGGACCAATCCCATGACCCCCATATCTCCAAACTTAGCCCACGTTACATTGTATAAATATCTCGGGAAGGCTGTCGGGAAAGATCCAATAATGCTAATCAGATTCATATTCAGTTCTATTGAGTGCTCCTCTGCCCTTCAAGCAAGATCAAACCTTGGAGGTTGAGACAAAACCGTGGAAAGACGTTACAAGACAACAATGGTCAATGGATACTATAAAAAGTAATACATTAAAATGATTTATTTTTTAACATTCTACAACATTTTGCACATTATTGTAGTTATTATTATTATCTTTTATTTGTAATGCACAAACATATTCTGTAGCGCTATACACGGGTTAAGTATATGGCAAAAACAAAATTAACACATTGCACATTGAGCTCAAAATAAGCAAACACGGACACAAGATTGAAAACTCGCAAACTTACAATCTAAAGTTCTTATAGAGCGCTGAAAATATGGGACTACAATATGTATACAAATGACCAGAACAACCAGTTGTTCATGCTCTTACCTTAAAGCAGATATTACCGCTTTTGTTGTATTATCCTGCTTGTTTCACTAAGGATTACACCATGCCAGAGTACACACAGTCCAGGATTTCCCTGCAGTGCACAGTCAAGAAAATCTTGAAATTCAACTCTTTTGTTTGGCACTTGAGGACTGTCATTGCTTACCCCAGCCTAATACCAGTAGTGTCTGACCCAAATTTGAATTTGACATTTTGTTTTGCAGTCTTTATATACTACTCCATATTACAGAAGAAACCAGATTAAATGTCTTCTGATCAGTTGACAAGCCCAGTAAACAGAGTATAGGCTATGCTGCATATTTAATGTGGTCAACACAACATTTCAAATGCACCAAACCCCACAAGCTTTTAGATAGCCCTGTCAATTTATTACACGCTTAGAGCCTCATTCTATTATCGGCTGTAAATCGTCCGTAAGGCTGCGATTCCTTGCGGGGGTTCTGTTAACTCGCGATTCTATTATACGGCCCCGCAAGGATCTCCCCTTACGGCCGGCCGCATATCTTGAAACCGGCCGTAAGCTCTGAAATATAAAAACTCAAAAATAAATTCAAGCCTGCACTGTACAGCTCTGTAAATGCTAGGGATCATATTGGGGGACATGAGGATTAAAAGTAACCCACTCTCAAGCTTGCACATCAGCCCAAACCCAAGTTCAAATTAACTGTTTATTTTCCGGCTGCGGCGTGGGCGTATCTGAGGTGCTCCAAGCCCTATGGACTTTTTACATGGATATTTTACGGATATTAAAAAAAATTATTTACGATTTGAGTATAGGATAATTATGTGATATTTTTTCTAACACCTAAAATCACTTTATAGTCTCCTCAGAGTGCAGGATGGCTTTATTTGAGCTATTTTATGTGCTTAATTGGTGCTAGCGGGACCTGTTTGCTGCAAGTAAGCTGCGGCTCGTTTTTAGCCTTGCAGACAGGGTTCCCGGAGCAATAGAATCGCAACCAGGCTTTTCTTACGGCCGATTTCCTTGCGGCCGTTTTAGATCAAAGGCTTTCCTCCGGCGCGATCGGCCGCAAGAGATAGCAAGGCGCCGGCCGCAAGCCTGCCGGAGTCCCCGGCCGGAGGGGAATAGAATAGCCGGAAAGCTTGCGGCCGGTCCTTGCGGCCCCGCAGCGGCTGCGGCCGATAATAGAATGAGGCCCTTAGTGAGTGCAGATGCTACTAAAGTGACTCCAAAAGCAGCTATGGGCATGACAAGCAATTTCAGAGAAAATCTTATTAGTAGCAGACTCTGCTAGTGCATGGAAGCTGCCATAATAGTCAGTTCTAGCAAGACTTGCAAGTATACCTGCAAGCTGCCTCTGCAGAGGCTATGGGAAGGGAGGTGTCTTCTGCATAAATCTTACTTGAATCCACCAATGAATCAACAAATCCCCCTCTTTCCACTCTTGAATTTAGGAGAACACGGTCACTCGGTCTCCAAACCAGCAGTTACAAACATGGCATCCTTCAGGCACAAGCAGTGGCTACTAAAATAAAGATTTTTACCAAAAATGCTTTTATGTCAATGGCTTACACGGCTATGTTGTTAATATGTTGTAAACTTCAGACATAAAGTTTTTCTAATCTACAGTGGCCCTTTAAAGATACAGTACCATCACCTAATTTCTTACAAAACTATTCAAGAGAAAGTTTATTATTGGCGTGATCATTCAATCTGTAATGAGATTTTGTTTTCAGTTTTATTAGTCTACAATAGTAGCGCCAGGGAGTTGAAAGGGCAACGTCCGTCAGTTATTTGTTTACCCGACAAAGGAGACATTTGAGCTCCCCAAAACGTTGTGCCATAAAATAATATAAATATGCACCATAACAGCTAAAAGTGTTGATGAATAAGACGTACAATTGACCAGACCATTAAATGTAAATCACCAGTTGTTGTTTTTTTGCATGTGTAGTCTATTTGCCCCATTTTAAAAGGACTTGCAAATATTCTTTTTTTCTTTGTTGCATCATAAAGATGGTATTTGATAATGTGTCACAGTGTGTTTCCTTTGTTCAACTTTGTCTTAGTGTAACTACGCTTGGGAGCTTACCCTCTGCCAGCCAATGAGATCTGCAGACTAAAATATGCTCTCTATACTTCCTTTTAGTCCCAATTAAATTTAAACCGGTTTAGTAATGCAAAAAAAGCAACAACATTTGTAATGTTTAAACCATAATCTTTTTTTAAATGCTTGAATTGGTTGTGTTCCATGACCCGTTAAAACTTTATTATACCCGACTAGCACTTGAGATGTTAAATTATGATGTTTCATCTTTTTGTGATAAGCTTCAAACATAGGAAAATAATTACAGTTGGACAAAAGAATTAGATCTAGAAGCTTCTATCGATATTATAATATGATATGTCATGTAATATATAAATCTAACTAGCTTGCTCCATAGCAATGTAGAGCCATGCTGCTTGTCCTGGCCTTGGCAGACTGCTTTATTAGTAATGACTTAGGCCCTCATTCAATTTCAATTTGGCCAATAGAATAGGGGTCTAAATAAGCACATAACATATTTTTTTAAAGAAGTTTTTAGTTAGTAAACATCTATCCAAAAACAAGGTTTTCACTAACTAAAAATGTATTTAAAAAAAATATGTTATGTGCTTATTTAGAGCCCTATTCAATTGGCCAAATCGCAATTGAATGAGGCCCTTACTGTGCCTGCAGCCAGGGGAGATTCCTTTTTTTTACTGACCTGCTTCATGCTGTAACCTGTCTAACCAGCACGTTTTCAGGCCAACTTCTACACCATCTATAAAGGGCCGTGAGAGTATGAAATCCAAGCATTTTGAAAATATTTTTTCCTGTGTAAAACCAGATGAAGTAACATAATTTAAACTTTTTTTTTTCTTGTATAAAATATGTATTTGTGCTCAAAATATGCCCATCGCCCAATAAGCACAAATATAAGCTTTTAACAGACCTCATGGACTGACAAGCAAAACTCATAAAGCTGAATTAGGGCTGAGCGGCTGAGAGGGACAACCCATACAGCTGTATTAGTGCCTGTTGGCTCAGAGGGACAATCCATACAGCTGTATTAGTGCCTGTTGGCTCAGAGGGACAATCCATACAGCTGTATTAGTGCCTGTTGGCTGAGAGGGACAACCCATACAGCTGTATTAGTGCTCATTAGCTCAGATGTACAACCCATACAGCTGTATTAGTGCTCATTAGCTCAGATGTACAACCCATACAGCTGTATTAGTGCTCAGAGGGACAACCCATACAGCTGTATTAGTGCTCAGAGGGACAACCCATACAGCTGTATTAGTGCTCAGAGGGACAACCCATACAGCTGTATTAGTGCTCAGAGGGACAACCCATACAGCTGTATTAGTGCTCAGAGGGACAACCCATACAGCTGTATTAGTGCTCAGAGGGACAACCCATACAGCTGTATTAGTGCTCAGAGGGACAACCCATACAGCTGTATTAGTGCTCATTAGCTCAGATGTACAACCCATACAGCTGTATTAGTGCTCATTAGCTCAGATGTACAACCCATACAGCTGAATTAGTGCTCATTAGCTCAGAGGGACAACCCATACTGCTCTATTAGTGCTTGTTGGCTGGCATGTGCACTCCTTTTTTTGCCCTTAGTTATAGCACTGGGACGAGGCCAACCAAAAAATATATTTCCTTAATAAATAATAAAAGAAGTTACATAAGGGATAACTTTGTGCATCACTGTGTTTGATGCGTTCTATTTGCTATGGAAAAAATGACCATTACAGCCGTAAGTTAATAAGACAACACTTTTTTACCCAATTCCTATTCTTTTTCATGTCTATCAAGATGTGTGCTATGTGGGTACGTCATTCTTCTTCATTTGTGTGGTGGCTAAATATACACAAACTGCACCACGTATATTATTAGGCTAAAGGAGCCAAACTGTGTATATATATAATGTATATTCTCTTTTTCTTCTACAGGTTCTCAAGTTAAAAATGCACTGCTGCATTCAAGCCTCTCTCACACTCAGCTGGCAACGATCTGGTAAGGATCACTACCGATTTATTATGTAGTTTAGAAAACTAAATACAGTACAGTAAAGTAATGCCTACGCAGAACGCACCTCGCAGGCTTTACTCACAAGCTGCTACCGCTAAAGCCCTCTCTGCGCTGTAGCAATTGTGCATGCGCGCCACGTCATTAGCATATACCGGGTGCCGGCACCCGGTATATGCTAATGCCGTGACGTCACATGCGCGCCATGTCACATGCGCGCCGGGAGGAGCGGAGGCTGGAACAGGAGCTTCAGATGCAGATAAGTTAGGGGAAAGGGGGGGGGGGGCTGGTATTTAGAGGAGTAGAATGAGGGGGGTGGGGAGGTTAGAATGAGGGGGAGGGCTAGAATGAGGAGGGGATTTGAGGATGAGGAGGGGGAGGGAAAGAGACACGGGGGGTAGAGAGACATGGTGGTTAGAGAGACACGGGGGGGGAGAGCGACTCGAGAGCGACTCAACCCCTCATCCTCAACCCCCCATCCTCAACCCCCTCCTCAACCTCCCTCCTCAACCTCAACTCCCCTCCTCAACCTAAACCTCCCCCTCTCCCCTCACTTACCTGCTTCTGCTCCGGGTAAGTGAGGGGAGAGGGGCGGTATTTAGGGGGGGTTAGAATGAGGAGGGGGGTTTAGGTTGAGGAAGGGGTTTGAGGAGGGAGAATGAGATGGGGTGTTTATAATGAGGAGTGGGGGTTGAGGATGAGGAGGGGGGAGGGAAAGAGACACTTGGGGTTAGAGAGACACATGGGGGTAGAGAGACACAGGGGGGTTAGAGAGACACGGGGGGGGAGAGGGGGGGGGGAGTGAGTGACTCGAGTATAAGCCTTAATAAAGGGTTGAAAAACTCGGCTTATACGCGAATATATACAGTATTTTTTCATTTATTGTAGTTGCCCCTTTTTGTGGACCCTGGTTCAAGTTCACCATTTTTTGTCCATGGTTAATCCGGCAATGGAATATTTCTTTGGTGCCCCCTTCCCTTGATGCCCTAAGCACGTGTTTATTTTTCTTAATGTTTGATCCAGCCCTGGGTAGGAGATTCTACCATATGACCTTTTTTCACATGGGAATAATTACGTCATCAGAATGAAAATGTGTGTATTGTTACTATTATAAATTGGATGAAATTGCATATTTAATTAATTAAAAACAATATAGTTTGGGTCTATACTATAACGTGTGTGTGTTTGCATCACTCAGTCTTGTATGACTCTCCATGCTGATCCACTTGGATCCATGGCAGAGATACTGGAGTGGGTGACCAGCTTCTTCTCTAGTGGACCACAGCATACACTACTGACCAGGCCCAACCATTCTTGGCTTCAGGGTGGTGGTTCCCTGACTGGAATCAAACCCAGGACTTATTGGTGAAAGCACCAAATCCTAACCACTGGACCACCAGGGAACCCATACTATAATAAGGGATACTAAATAAGATTGCAGAGGCAGCGGATATATGTGCAAAGCCGATCTCGATCACAATCAAATTTATTGTTCGTACCTTGCAGGAAAGTTCCAGAATAATATTGTGGTTCATGGGTAATATCTATGGTGTTTAATAAGGATAATATCACATCTCCTCCAAGTACTGTGCACTATACCCACAGGCGACCTGATGTGACACAGAGCACAATCATAAGACAGGATATGAACAAGTGCTGCAGTGTACATTGCAATAAGTGATTAGGAACAAAGGAAGGAAAACAAACATGTTTAGGGAAATCCTCCATTTTTATGCTGAGCAATCCATAGCAGAGTTAACTCATTCTTGCCCTCTCCAGTTTCATTGTAGTTTGTATGTACGTTATAAAACGGCATCAACTTTCATTAAGAGCTTTTTTCTTAAGACAAATCCTGAATTCCCAATTTGTATGTAATGTATTTAACTGGATAACAATCTATATTGCTGAAGAATTTTCCCTTTCCCAGTCAAAAGTAGATAATATATATATATATATATATATATATATTATTCTGAGGTTTAAAGAGATTTTTTATGCAGAATAAGTTTGTTATATGTTAATGTTTTAACTAGGTTAATTTTTATATTTAGCAATATATCATGATGTCACATATGCACTTGACTTATTTGTAAGAAGCCCCCATATGCTTACTGGTACACTTTCTTTCTTGCACAGATATGACTTAAGACAACACCATAAGAGTAGCAGCTTCAAACTAAGTGTTTCATGCTGCTCAGACTCTAAGCATGTCTGTCTGCTTGTTAAATAGACATGGACAGTTTCTGGATTATTCTAGGTATATAATATACCTGCGTTTGTGGTTTAGCCGTTCAGTCATGTCCGACCCTCTTTGATCCTATGGACCACAACATGCCAGGCAGATCTTGCGTTTGGTTGTGCTGATCCATAAGATTTTCATGGCAAAGGTACTGGAGTGGTTTGCCAATTCCTTCTCTAGAGGACACCAATTTGTCTGACCTCTCTGCTATAACCTTCCAATCTTGTGTGACCTTACATGGTATAGTTCACAGCTTCATTGAGTACCCGAGCCCCTTTACCACAACAAGGTAGCGATCCAGAAGGGGTATACCTGTGTACCTATTTAATTTTATTTGTTTTATTAAGAAGTCCTTTAAAGCTGTTTTTTTCTGTCTCAAATCATACATTTGTTACTGTTCTATTCTGTCCTCTGTAGCTTATGCAGCTCATGAATACACAGACTGAAGTATCTGTGACCACTCTCAAGGAGCATGTTACCGAACATTGACACTGATTGGTTGGTATGACACAGGGCAACTCCTGCACTTAGAAGCACCCTGTCTTCGTGAGCTGCAGAGGGGAAAACAGTTAGAAACTAGGTGGAAGATTTTAGGCAGAAAAAAAACTGCTTAATTTTTTGTTTTTACTTACCGTCCTTATAAAGTGCAGTTATTCAAAAGACCATATAAAAAATGACCACAGTGACCCTTTATTTAATCAAAAAGTCCTAAAGAAATTCACAGCATGTTAAATGCGGCTGGAAAAACATCTTGTCATATTTTGGTTCCAGTATTTGTTTTATATTTAATCCCATACTGGCTCCAAGATTTTGCATTATCTGCTGCATATATTCTCAGGGTTATTATTCTTGTTTTATTAAAGGAGATGCAGGTAAAGGCTTCACTTTAAAGAATGCAGGTATTATGATCTAAACGGTAATGACATTTCAGTAGTAATATATTTGGCTTAGAAATGAGTATTTAGTGTTTACCATCATT
The DNA here is from genome assembly GCA_027410445.1 of Discoglossus pictus. Classification (NCBI taxonomy): domain Eukaryota; kingdom Metazoa; phylum Chordata; class Amphibia; order Anura; family Alytidae; genus Discoglossus; species Discoglossus pictus. The sequence goes on along the minus strand of CM050165.1, from coordinate 416,234,316 downwards.
ATAGTTTCCTTTTTGAATCGCTACCCTGTCGTGGTGAAGGGGCAGATGGGCAGGTCATAGCAGAGTGGTCAGACAAATTACGGTATACTGGAGAAGGCACTAGCAACCCACTCCAGTATCTTTGCCATGAAAACCTTATGGATCAGCACAACCAGAGACATAATGATAGATGTGTCAGGTGTGCCGTTGTCTGCAGGGTCGAAGAGAGTCGGACACGACTAAACGACTAAACAACAATCATTAATGTTTAGATAACTGGCCTTTGTCTTCATTCACTGAGTGCAGTATTAGTAAAGTCAAAATATTTTCTCCAGAGCATACAACTGTCTGTTTGCCGCAATCAATAAACTGTTATAAATAATATTAACTGTAAACAGTTGATAAATATATTACACTAGTCGTTTACCCGTCATAAATGATGGTATAATATTACATGTGTCTCTTTTCCCCCTCCCTCCCCTGTGTCTCTTTTCCCCCTCCCTCCCCTGTGTCTCCCTCCCCTGTGTCTCCCTCCCCTGTGTCTCCCTCCCCTGTGTCTCCCTCCCCTGTGTCTCCCTCCCCTGTGTCTCCCTCCCCTGTGTCTCCCTCCCCTGTGTCTCCCTCCCCTGTGTCTCCCTCCCCTGTGTCTCCCTCCCCTGTGTCTCCCTTTCCCCCCTGTGTCTCCTTTTCCCCCCTGTGTCTCCTTTTCCCCCCCTGTGTCTCCTTTTCCCCCCCTGTGTCTCCTTTTCCCCCCCTGTGTCTCCTTTTCCCCCCCTGTGTCTCCTTTTCCCCCCCTGTGTCTCCTTTTCCCCCCCTGTGTCTCCTTTTCCCCCCCTGTGTCTCCTTTTCCCCCCCTGTGTCTCCTTTCCCTCGTGTCCTTTTCCCTCCTCCTCCCTCCCTTTTGTTTGTCCATTTCCCTCTGTGTATCTTTCCACCTTCCCCCCCCCCCCCTCTTTTTCTTTCTTACCTCCTCCATCCCCTGTGTCTCTTTCCACCCTCCTCCCTCCCTCCCCTGGCTGGCGCGCGTTTTCCGCATGCATGTCTGTGGCCGTGCGTTGCGCACTGCGACCTTGTACGCAATTCCGTACAAATAGTTTAATGCGCTTTAGAAACTATATTAGTGATTAGTGTCCGTTATAGATTGACTGTTGTAAAGCGCTGACATGAATAAGATAAAGTGAGCCTGGTTTCCCAGAACATTTGGGGTAATCTTTTCTCTCTCTTCTGCTTCCTCAGGTCGCTCGCTGATATTGATGGAGATGGGAAGCTAAAACCAGATGAGTTCGTACTTGCCATGCATTTAACAGATATGGCTAAAGCCGGACAGCCCCTGCCGCTAAGTCTACCCCCAGAATTTGTGCCTCCTTCTTTTCGGTAAGTTCATAATGGGAAGTGTTTTGTATACTCTCATGTTCTAAAGAAGAGCAACTTGTGTGTGTCTCTGGTAATCGGTGGATGTTTTGTTTGTGTCTGACTCTCTGTAATCTCATGGCCTGCAACACACCATGCTGATCCACTTGGTATCCATGGCAGAGATACTGGAGTGAGTTGCCAGTTCCTTCTCCAATAGACCACAGCATACGGTTGCTTGTATTCCTAGGTGGTCTCCCATCCATGTTCTGACCAGACCCAACCCTGCATGGCTTCAGGGTGGTGTGACCTCTTTGTGCCCTAATTAGAATCTAACCCAAGCACCAAATCCTAACATGGGACCACCAGGGAACCCAGTTGAAACCCTTAAAAGGTGCCTAAAGCATTATATAGGGATTGTAGATAGACTTCTAAGGGAAACAAAAAGTAGCTAATGGACCACAGTAATGAAGTTTAAACTGGTTTCAAATCCTTTTTTTTATACAAAACACAACTATGTTAATGTTTAAAGCATGCCCCTTAAAGAGCATAAAAAATGATTGTGTTCGATGCCCGTTTATTATGGTATAAAACCTCTAGGTTATTTTCTGTTTTCACTGCAGTGAATGCTGCCATTTTGGTTTCTGATGATGTAATTCCTCAGATGGTAAGGAGCTTTAAATGCAGAAGAACCTTCTGGGAATATGGCAGCTAAAACTGCAAGCCAAAAAGAGTGTTTACTATTTTTCCAGGAGGGCGTCTCCTTGCAAATTACCAGACAGAATCAATTCAGGAAATAAAATGTAAGCGAGCAGTATAACAATGATTGCATATAAATGGATGTGGACATTTTCAGGATGTTACTAGGTATTTCGTATCCTGTGTATCGATCTACTTTTATGTACTTTATTTTATTAAGAAGTGCTTATAAGCTCTGTTTTTGCTGCCTAAAATCAAACAAATAGTCCCTGTATGGGTCTGCCCTCTACAACTCATGAAGACACAAACTCTGTAGGGCTGGAGGTGCTGGGCTCCCATCACCCTCTGCCGCTCTCTCATCTCCCCCTCTGCTACCCCTCATCTCCCATTCTGTCACCCCTAGTACCTGGTTTCTGCCAGTAGCTAAAGCTCGTACCTGGATGCAACCCTGCCAGCAGCGCCTCACTCAGTCTTATCCTCTGCGGCTCCCATCCTCGGCCAGGGCTATTATCTGGATCAAGCCACGCATCGTACAGGCGGTATGCGCAAGTGCGATGCACGGCTTGATCCAGAAAGTAGTTCTGGCTGTAGGACGGGAGCCGCAGAGGAGGTGAGTACGAGAGGAGGGGGGAAAGTAGACAAGGGAGGGAGAGGAGGGGGACGGACACACAAGGGATGGAGAGGGTTGGGGGGGGAGGAGAGGGGGGAAAGGAGTCACGAGTCGGGAAGGGAGGGGGGAAGGAGACACAGGGGAAAGGAGGAAGAGGAGAGGGAGAGAAGGGGGAAAGGAGGTACAGGAAAGGGGGGGAGGAGGTACAGGAAAGGGGGGAAAGGGGGGAAAGGAGGTACAGGAAAGGGGGGAAAGGAGGTACAGAGAAGGGGGGAAAGGAGGTACGGGAGAGGGGGGAAAGGAGGTACAGGAGAGGAGGGGGCGTGGGAGGAGGGGAAAGGAGACACGGGCGTGGGAGGAGGGGAAAGGAGACACAGGGGCGTGGGAGGAGGGGAAAGGAGACACAGGGGCGTGGGAAGAGGGGAAAGGAGACACAGGGGCGTGGGAAGAGGGGAAAGGAGACACAGGGGCGTGGGAGGAGGGGAAAGGAGACACAGGGGCGTGGGAGGAGGGGAAAGGAGACACAGGGGCGTGGGAGGAGGGGA